>JAOPUD010000090.1:6994553-7011470 GCA_027122715.1 Trisopterus minutus
ACACACACACACACACACACACACACACACACACACACACACACACACACACACACACACACACACACACACTTACAGACAACACAAACACAGATGCACAAAAACATTCATCGCCATTTGTACATCGTTACATGGGAGTTGTTTTTCATTACTGCAGAGAAGTGGGATATAATTAGTGTATAGTTTGTCTTTGTCTCTATTTACGTTTTGTTTTCTCCTCCGTCCTGTAGATCGGCTGGAGGGAGATCGTTCTGAAGGTTCTGGGCAGGAGAACGAGGACTAGCATTAGCTACTTGACGTTTTAATTTAATTAAAAATAAAACACAAAAAACATTTTTTTTGTTTTTTGCTCGTAAGCACTTGTAAACCCAAGATTTGTACATGTCTACTGTAGAATACTTCCTGATGAGAATTTCTATGCCCCTCTCATCGCTTTTTTAAGAAGACTTTCTTACTAATGTTTGAATGAGGGTAAAAAAAATGATGTAATAAAGATCTGGGAAATAATAGGAGTGGATGCAAGGGGGGGGGGCGGTCCTCTAAAAGAGTGAAAGAAGCAACGTTTGTGAGGATGGAAAGTGCAATATTATTTAGTCAGGAGAATGGGTGCTTAATCAGTGTTACGTGTGGTGTTTTCTTTTTTGTAGCAAAAGGCAAAGAACTTCAACCTTTATGTACTGCACTGGCGGTTCTGCATGTCAACACGAATCGTGCTTCAATTTAAACTATACCCTTTTTGAGTTTGTGTTTTTTTTGTTATTGAAACAAAGCTGTATTTTCTCGTCCCCAAAAGGGTTAAGTCAACGAAACAATCCGTTGCCAATTTTTTTTGTGTTGCAAAAAGTTTCTGGAGTAGATGTTTTTTCAGAGATGTGTTTCTGTCAAGGCCTGGCCCACTGCCTGTGCATCTCGTCTCACCAGTGAATGAACAAATAAATTCATTCCGAACAAATGACACTTTTCTTTCTTTATTGACCTGCATGTGTTACTGCTAGATAAATCCTTCAATGTGGGAGTGAAAAGGACTTCAATTCAACTATCAATTCAAAATTGTCACTGATTATGGGCTGCCATGGGGGATTTTGTCCAAGTTGTGTTTGGAAGATGAATGCAAGTCTAGTTTACTTAAAGTTCACTTCAACTAAAAAAAAATGTTTGAAGTGAAGACTGTCCCCTTAATTGGCTATGGATTTCACACTCCCATAAATGGACATAGAGGGACAGTTGGTCGTTGTTTTGGTAGCTGCTGTTGGTAAAACAAAGCATTTTATTGCCCTGACAGCGTTATCTCACACCCTTCAACTATAAGTGGGAAAACAAAAACACTGTCACAGCCTAATAGGATTTTAGTTCAGTATACTTCGTCATGTCTTGTTTCTTTAAAAAATAAATAAACTTTGTAGAAAACACTATTACAAAGGATGAATATTTTTATTAGTGGACATGAAAAGTACACTTTCGTAGTGCATCCCCTTCTCCTACAAAGTAGTACCATATTATTATGCAGAGAGGTTTCAGTCTTAAGTAAATCATGTTGACTGCAGTAACTTACTGGAGTCTCCGGCAGCAGAGCCACACTGACGGCCCCTAAGTCGGTCATACACAGGGCTTGTGTTGTGGCAATCATTTCAGTCGTAACGTCTGGTTACCCCCTACTTCACTCTAATGACGTGCAAATGAATACAATATAACTTCCTAAACAGCCTATGGGTTATAATCGCTGTCCGTATACAAACAGGAGTATCCTTCTATTCATAAAGTACATATCGTGTTTGCTTTGAAATCTCATCTTCAAATTAACTAAAAGATATTTTTTTGGACTACTAGATATATTGGTTCTCGGTTGAATGTTTTTGTACAGCTTGAAGTACATACAACCTTGCTATATTTTTTTAAACAGGTTTCTGCATAAACCCACTTGCAACAACCCTTGTCATTGACTTCAACAGCACTTACACATCAAGTTCTCCCGTCAGGACCACAGACTAACGTTGACCTATTGCCAGGATGGATTAAACTCTTCTAGTACACACTGGAAAAGTGAAGTGCAACTCTGGTGTACGTCGTCATTTCTGGCACACGATCACAGGAGCACAAGTAGAAAATGAGGTACAAAACACAATAAGGGGGACTATCTAGACACCACCAATACCTTACAAACACTGACTCACAGATCCCGTTAGTCCGTATTACATGAGGCACGCAGCCATGCAAATAATGAAAAACAATACAAAACATTGATAAATAAATCATTGGAGTAAACAAAAGCTACAATTTTGAATCATGTAAGAAGTCACAGCAGTAGAATAATTCCTATATTTTTACTATAACTAGCAAGGCACTTGATGCGTACACTTGGTCCAACATAGTGGAATGAATAATGTGCTGCTTTTCCTAAAAACAAGTATTTCAAGTATGGACGACGACACAATAAACTCTTAAGCAGAATATTGTTTCACCGCTTTTCTCCTCTGAAAAATATTGTCTTAAGAAGTTGACAATACAAACACTACTCTGGTTTCAGTCATTTGTTTCACAAAAAATTGAATTGAAAAAATAATTGAAAATTTGTGTTTCCTAGTGGCCAGGCACGAAACGTGTCTCATTCACGATAAAAGCTTTGCGGAAGTGGTTCAGTCAACAATTATTTTTGTAGAAATATGTTTTATACCTACGTCATGTGTGCCCGTCACTATCGGCAACGTTTGTTCTCTTACAAAAATGTAATCAGCACGGGGCTATAGCCACCCCCCTCACCCCATCTTCCCTTCATGTCCGTCCAACAGTCAGTCCGTCCGTCCGTCCTCCAGCCACTCATGCGTCGCTGTGTACCTTGAAGAGGTCCTGGTGCTGCGGGGGAGCGGTCCGGGGCACAAAAGCCACATTCATTATCACTTGAGTTCCTCGTCCTCTGGCTCGTGGTCTCGGTCGTCCTTCACGATCCCCTCGTCGATGCTCTCCAGCCTGAGTCTCTGGCCGTCCAGGTAGCGCGGCCGGGCGGGGGCCGACCGGGTGGTGAACAACCCCCCCCCCAGGAGGCTGGAGTCGTCCCCGAAGAGCACCAGCTTAGCGTCGCTCTCGATGGCTTTGGCCAGGCCGGCGGCGAAGCTGTCCAGGGACTTGTGGATCTCCGCGTGGACCTGCACCGTGGAGGGGGGGGTGCTCTCGGCTTGGGAGACAAACAGAAGTTAAACGGTTAAAGTAGCGACGTTCACCGAGCGTGACCACCTATATTTGTTTGCATTGGGTGGATTTATTGACGTGTTCACGCTACAGTTAATTCAGACGTTTGATTTGATTTTTGACTATGAGGCTCAGAGACGCTCAGAAAAGATTCCACATGCTTGTGGATGACGTATGAGCTCTCACTAAGTTAGCAGTACGGTGTTGACGGACCATGCACGTTTTGGAGTGCGTCCGTTCCCCAGTAATCTCCACTCCTTTGTTCCCAAGAAATGACGGGTACCTTTGGAATGCTCCACCTGGTCCTCAAAGGTAACGGAGCTCCGCCTTTTCCCGGACGTGTTGCCATGGGAGGGGGGGTGGGAAGAGCCATCGGTGGAGAAGTTATCAAGCAGCATCACGTCTGTACCTTAGGGAATGAAAAAATAAAGTTATATATATATATATATATATATATTCCTTTTCAGTGAATATAAATTATGTGTACATTTTTTTATGTTTTAAAACATGCACTGTAAATATTACTAGGTTGTTTTATGTTTTGCATTGGAAAGGTGTGTATGCTTTTACTACCTTACTATTTCAGAATTTTCATCATCAACATTGGTAAACTAAGGTATACTACCTACTACACTTGTAAAGTATAACGTTTAATTGGGTCTTATTTTGTACTAGCAGGTTCAAACCAGGTTCTGGTTCATTGTTTTAGACAAGGCATCATCATAAGCTGTGAGTTCATTTAAGAGAATGGCAAAAGTAAAAAGACAGTCCATATAGAAGACATTTCATCAGAATAATAACAGAGGTCTTTTACCAACAGTTAAAAACATGGACAGGAGACCATCACTTCTGTGGGAATATAATATTTCTTCTTGTGATGTCGTCTTCATATGTTAAGGTGAATGATGGTCCTATATTGGTTATAAACTAAAATAGGGTGTCATTTAGCCATGCGTTTGTTTGATTCTTCCTGTGTCCCGTCACCTTCCTGTGTGTGACACTTACAGGAGTCCTGAGTGAAACTGAAGCCGGTGTCGCCTGTGCTGCTCCCAGGGGCCAGCAGCTGTCCTCCAGCCAGCATGGCCGTCAGGTGGGGGGACATCCCTAGGTCTGGAGCACACACACACACACACACACACACACACACACACACGACACACAACGTCACATCAACACTCCATCGGAGCAACGACCAAAATCATACAGTGCCTTCAAACTGAGATAATAATAATGATAATAATAAAGTCCATTAAGCCGTCGCTTTCACCCAAGGTAAGGTAATATCTAAGGTCATTTAATTTAGGCATTGGCTTTTTATTTTTTGCCCGTGGCATGATTTTCAGACAGACAGTTCAATAAAGGTCCCTTTTTTAATTTGAGACTTGTTATCATCAGTGTCATTTTCATGGTGTAAATTGAGGGAGCAAAAGCAGTATCGGCTCAAGAAAATCGGCAGCCCGCATCGGTCATCAGCTAACGCTGATTTTAAAACGGCATTGGCCTTAGAAAAATCCATACCAGTCGATCCCTATGGGGATCATCTCACCCGTGATCCGGTTGGAGATGCTGAAGAGGCGCGAGGTCCGCTGGCGCGTGGCGAAGGGCTCCCGGTAGTAGCGGTCGCCGAAGCACATGCCCAGCAGCTCCTTCCGCACCGTCTTGTTCCACAGGCCGTAGATGAGCGGGTGGCACACGGCGCTGCAGAACGACAGCCAGGCCACCAGCGTGCCCACCGTCTGGGACGCCGCCTCCGGCCCCCACACCGCGTCGCAGCACACCGCCACCACGTAGGGGCCCCAGGTCACCAGGAAGGTGCCGATCACCACCAGGATGGTGACCAGCGCCTTGCACTGGCTGCCCGCATACACCAGGCTGCGCCGGCTGCCGTTGCTGCACGTCGACGTGCTCGAGTTCTTGCGGCCGCTCTTCTGGCTGCCGCCGCCACCGCCGCCGCCGCCGGACTCGTCCTCGGCAACGACCACGGTGCCGCAGTGCACCTTGCGGGCCTTGGTGCGCGCCACGCGGAAGATCACGCCGTAGCAGCCCAGCATGGCGAGGAACGAGGGCAGGCTGCACCACGTGACCCAGAAGGCCGTGTAGCCGCGGTCGCGGTGCCAGGACGCCACGCAGGTCCGCTTGCCGCAGTCGAACTCGAAGGACGACCAGCCGAAGAGCGGCGGGAGGCAGGCCACCAGGGAGTGCAGCCACACGTACGCGATCACCACCACCGCCCGGTTCCCCGTGATCTTCATGGGGTAGA
The DNA here is from genome assembly GCA_027122715.1 of Trisopterus minutus. Taxonomy (NCBI): domain Eukaryota; kingdom Metazoa; phylum Chordata; class Actinopteri; order Gadiformes; family Gadidae; genus Trisopterus; species Trisopterus minutus. The sequence continues at coordinate 6,999,997 of JAOPUD010000090.1, forward strand.
TCATGGGGTAGAGGACGGCGTAGTACCTGAGGGGGCACGTCGGGTTTGCGTTACAACTCTGGTCAAATAAGACAGCAAGGTAGTGGTGTTCATAGGCACTCTTATGATATTGTATCGTTGCGACGGTATTATCACAGTTGGCAAATTATTTATTGAACCATTAAGTCGTAGCATTTGGTTTAAGGTGATTTGTAGCCTGCACGTGAACAAATAAATGTACACACAACTCTTATGAGGGTTGAAACTATCCATGTATGCAACTGTTTTTTCTATCACTTGTATTGTATCATATTGAACATTAACAGTATGATGTGGAAACTAGAATGTGTTGATTGTGAGTGCAGTAGGTGGCAGCAGTGCTACAACAACAACATTGGTTCGTTCTCTTCTGGCTCCCTCGTCACATGGAAGGTGGCCACTAAACCCCAACAAACGCAGCATTCAACGGTAATTCAGGACAACATGCACTGCCACTTTAACCCTATACACCTAGGCCTTTATAATGGCCCTTTTGTTGTGAGCTGTTGGCGCAGTCATCTCCTAAACACTTCGTTAATCTGGATTAGCATCTTTGCCTTTTTTCCGCTCCGAAAATCCTGAATACATTTCACTAAATGTAAGAGCACATTGTGTTTCATTAACTCCAGTCTTAGTGAGAAACAATCCATCGGCAACACATTTCCAACTATTAAATGGTATAAACAGGAAATATTTTCTCACTGTACACACATCTCTAGTTGCTTGTAAGAAAATATGTCCATCAAAAGATAATCCAAACAACCATTCATCCCCATGGCTCCATCAGAATTCCTTACTAAAAGCAGTGCACTGCACTGTGTATATTACTAGGTTGTTTTATGTTGTGCATTGAAAAGGTGTTTATGCTTTTACTACCTTGCTACATCAGCATTTTCTTCATCCACAAAGGTATGCTACCCACTTGTATTGTAAAGTAGAACATTTAATTGGGCCTCATTTTGTACTAGCAGGTTCACACCAGGTTCTGGTTAATTGTTTTAGACAAGGCATCATCATAAGCTGTAAATTGAATTAATTAAAGAGAATAGCAAAAGTAAAAAGAAAGTCCATAGAACACATTTCATCAAAATAATAATAATAATAATAATAATAGAGGTCTTTCACCAACATTTGTTTTCGGGCATTGTTGTAACGGGGCACTGACCTGTCAATAGCTATCGCCCCCAGGGTGAGCATGCTGGCAGAGCTGATGAGCAAGTAGAGCAATGCGGTGAAGTTACACCAGACTACACCGAACACCCACTCCCTCTTCGCGGAGCTCACCGCCACGAACGGCAGTACCAACACGGACAGCAGCAAGTTGGACAGCGTCAGGCTGAATACAAACTTGTTGCTGGGCGTGAGCAGGTACGGCCTCCGATACAGGGTCCCCACAATCAGGAGGTTTCCCAGGAAAGCCAGGAGGGTGATGGTCACAATGCTGACCGTCTCCAGCACCGCCTGGCCCTCATTATTCCCCAGTGCGGTACAGTTCCGACTGGTATTCATGGTGAGAGACAGGGCCACTGGAGATGTGAAGGCATAGTAGTACCCTGGTAGGAGACAACAGGGAGCTTATAGGTATGTGATGAAAGGCCAGTTGGTTAGGGGTGCAAAGGTATCCCAAACAGTGGAGCTGTAACCTACCGAGGCTGTTATTACAATGCAAAACACGGTCAACCTACGCATGCGTTGAGAGTCACGGGAAAATAATAAACTCGCTTATGGCTTAACGACTGCCCACGTTACTCGCATCTACCACGTTAGACTGTTACTATTTCAATGCATGAAAGGGCTTTTTGGGTGTTTGAGTGTTGGTGAAACGTGCCAAAAATCTGATTTTCTCTAGGCGATATAAAGAACCGTGGCGCACGGGTCCCAAACACCCCTTATGTATCCGCGACGTGTGGTTTAGCAGCGCACCGGAGCCCCCTCACCCGACCTGGCTCACACGTAAAGTAAGTTAGCATAGCTTAGCGGAAAAAAAAACTTTCTCCATTGTCCCTCAAAGCGAAATCGCCAGCCCTTTACTTACCGGTACGGGGAAAACAACGTTACGGGTCAGTATTCGTCCTTTTAAATGTGCGTTTCCCATTCTTCTCGTTTCGGAACCATGTGGGTCGCGGCTGGACTTTGAGCGCGCGGGTCTCTACGCCATCGCAGCCACTCGGAGCTCAGCGGAAAACCAGCTGCGGCGCAATGGCGTCGCTCCCCCCGACCCACCCCCGTCTCCTCACCTCACCCAGCTGGAGAGCGGTGGGTGGTCTGGCTGGGATGACATGTAGTCATTCTCTTGGTTTCGGTTTAAACGTGGACGCTCAACCATACATACACTCACAAAAAGTAGTATACAAAAAAATAAAAATAATGATGGTCTTGGGATGACATGGGAGTCATTCTGCTCGTTTTGGTTTAAACCTGGACGCTCAAAGTTCAACGTTCAACCAAAAGTACACTCACAAAACGTATACCACAGTTAACCCTATTCCCATTTAATGGGTGTAGGGTTAACGGGGGTATACTTTTAGTGAGTGTACTTTTGGTAATTCATATGGGGAATAGTTGCGGTGTGAACTTCTGGGGTTGGGTTGCTGCTTCTTTGAATATGTCAGAAGAGTGTCAGAAGTTATTGTTTAACAGATAGACGTCTTATCCGAGGCGTATTGTGTTTAGTTGAATGAAATTTGGTTCCTCTGGACCACCTAGGTAGACCAAAGCTTCCCGCAAATACTCGTCACCCCCAATCAGCCAATCGCAGCGGAGGCGGAGGGATGTGGTTCGTTTCTATTCCTCATCCATCCACCAGGTGACGCGGATGCACCTCTTCCGAAACCGAAGAGCAGCTTAAAAAGTAACTAGGCTAAGAAAAGTTTATTATCGTGTTATTTATAGAAACATCATTATGCTAATGTAATAAAAATGATTAGAAATACCAAACATCTCAATGAAAATACAAATAATTTTACAAATTTTGCATAAAGTCTTTACAAATTCTTATCTTTAATAAATTGCAAACATAAAACAGTGAGAATGATCATCCAGTCTTCCCTCAGTTGAATATCCTAAAATTGTAAACATTATTTAACAGTGTAACATCGAGGCTAAAACCTTGGCATTTTAGTCTGTGGGGTGTAGTCAACCAGCAGAGAAACCATTAGACCCTAGAAGAAGAAAAAAGTTATCATTAAAATACATATTTTTAACAATGTATATATATTTTTATATATATATATATATTATATGGTAAAACAGGCAAAATAGGCAGGTATTTTACTTGGGGTATAATTATAGTTGTTAATAAATGACATCAAAATGTAGTGTGGCAGACATTATAAAATGTAGGTTTAACAATGGAACCAACTGGCAAACTCTACCTGTAACTCATTAGACTATATCACTAATTTAATTTTAATACCATCCATTTTACATCTCTGTGTAAATGTTTAAATCGGTTTTCTATCAGTTGTTGTTGATGTTTTTGCATTGTATACTTTGTGTGTATTGTTGTTTTTGCTTTTGCATTTGTTTGACTCAAGATCATTGCGAATGAGGATCACCCCTCAATTGATCTCTCGAGAGTATAAATAAACTGGTTAATGGAGCTGATCAGCAGTAAAACTCACCATGATGGTCCACTTCCTGTTCTCGGCCTCGGGGAAGACCAGGGATCGGGGGGAGTAGAACACCTCGTCGTCCACCTCCTCTGGTTTCCGAGGGAGGCAGTGCAGGAAGGTCCAGTCTGGGTTGGCCACACTTCCTGTCTGGTGAAGATCAAACGACCACCAAGAGGATGGTTATAAACCTCTCATCAAAGTGGGGGGTGGTTGTTTTCCATTTGGCGTTTCTTAGCATTTATCGGGACTCAAGTGGTTACCTTATTGGTGATCTGGTAGCCATGGAAGTCTTTTAGTCTTTTCTTCTTCTCCTCTTCCTGTCCCATGCTGACCCAGGTGTCAGTGACCAGGACATCGCTGCCTTTTGCTGCCTCCATCGGGTCAGAGGTCATAACTAACTGGGTCCCGTGCTGAGGGGAAATATGACAGAGTCAATAGACAACAGTATACAAAATGTATATGCACTTACATGACTGTTGTTACAACCTTGATCCCATATTTGGCAACGCACGTAACTTTGTAAACAGAATCAAATAACCGGTTATCTGACAAACAGCAGCTAATGGCAATAAATGTGCATGTTTCTGCATGCATGCATAACCTTACCTGTTTGGAGAGTCGTTGGGCCTCCTGAACCACGCTGGCTTCTGGCCCATAACCCTGAGAATGACGTACAGAATGGGGGTTTATTTTCCACCACAAGTCATGTCTGTCCATTATGGCGCCCATTGCAGTCCTAAACATCCCTGGGAGGAGGGATCCCTCACTCTGCATTACTGCCATAAAGATATGGCCTGTGAAGCCTTGAAGCCAACTGTGAATAAGGGCTACACATAAATTCTTTACTCGATTGACATGCATTACATCTGAATAGATACCCTACCATACTCTTCTCAATGATAATCAGGCATATGTGACAAGAATTAGACAAAATCAAAGAACCCCCACAATCACAGAAAGGCGAATGAACCTTGGGAGTGGCGATCCTAAGATGGACACCGAGTTTGGCCGCAGTCATCATGAAGGAGTGGAGCACGTTGTTTCCATCTCCGATCCAGCTCACCGTCAGACCGTCCAGTTTCCCATAATGCTCCTATAATTAAACTGTGGTAAGTGGCAGGATAGGAGCTACCTCGGAGTGGCTAGCCCTGTCTGCCACCCGATTCCCTGGAGCCGTACGCACCGGATGTGAAAGTTAATGAGTGGCCATTATTGTGAACTGCACCCAGTAATTATACATCCAGGAGCTGTAATCTCTCAATCACTTTGAGTGACTAAATAAATCTGAGTGACAACCAAAAGCATGTACAGTTAATTTGCTAAATTGAAGTGTATGCAAGTCAATTATTTAGTTGGAGAAAGACACCTGTAAGGTCAGGAAGTCAGCCAGGATCTGGATTGGGTGGTAAAGATCAGACAGGCCATTAATGATGGGTATGGTAGCTTCTTTCTCCAGCTCCTCCAACGTAGAGTGGCTGTACACTCTGGCCAGCACGATGTCACACAGCCCAGAGAGGACCCTGCAACGATAAGCCATGAAGCTTGGTTACCCTTCACTCTCCGTCAAGCTCAACAGTTTCATCAGACTGGGAAACATGAACCATAATCTGTCCAAACTAATACAAGAATTACAAGCTTCAATTCTTGATGGCGAACAGCAGTGGGGAGTTGAGGTCAATTCACCACCGTCACTACTATACATTATGACATTCTTTGTACATTTGACCCAACTTGTGGGGAACACAAAACAAGGAAACAGGATGCTGATAACAGCATGTTAGTGTGATGCTGATGGCCACATAACATTTTGGTGGAGCCTGGGGGTTAGGGTTCATGTTATTATAGGATATTTCAAGTTCACTCATCTTTTTGTCTGTCTTATCTGTCCATTATGGATTGGATTATTATTGGATTCCATGTGTGCAAAAAATGTACAAAGCATTTATACGTTCACACAATTCCAAGCTATATGGCTTCACTTTAATCCCTAGCATACAACATCAGAGACAAAAGGATCGGCAGTTCAATTTATTATAACCATGTAGATGGATAATTAACGTATGGATGCAGCATGTGAATGGAGATACCTTGCGGTGTCTGTATTGCTCTCGTTGACACCCAGATGGATGTCTTGGGAGGTGAGGAAACACGGGTGACCACCCAGAAGTGCAAAACCTGTAAGGGATGCCATACAACCATGCAGGCTTATCGTTAGATTTTTTCTTTTATTAACTTGATTAACAAGAATTCCTTGGTGCTAATAAAAAAAGAACAATTCAATATAGGCCTTTTAGTTGTTGCGTGTATGTGTTGTAGCACGAGATCAGCGCCTAAAGAGATGTTTTTGTAACGTGCAACAGTGTCCTCTCAGCACTTCTATTGTATGGTGTGTGTGAACGGGCCACAGTTGCCTGTGGGATTGTAGACGGATATACTGGAGAGCACACATTTAAAGGGCATTCAATTCTTACAAATGAATTGATGCCATAGGCCTACCGACATTCATGGTGAATGAACACATGCATAATTTGACTAAACTACATGGCATAAGAAGAGCACACCCAGGCCTCCGATCTGACACCTGTTTCAGTAGACATTCTGGTTCGGGTGCTCCTCTTCTCAAATATCATGGCAATCGATTTCCCTTGAAGAAGAGGAAGGTACTAAAATAGAGAAGTGGGAGTTACCTTGATTTGCCAAAATTAAGAATGCACATATATTTAATATGAAGTAAATATTTCACGAAGAATTATTTCGTTTGCTACCTGGTTTTCTTTTTTGATCCTGTGTTTCAAATCTCCTGACACCCACAGAAGTCTCTTGATTTCATCTGAATTAAAGTCTTTCAGTGTGAGCAAACTGCGCCCCTTTAGATTCACTGAACCCAAGCACGCTGCGCCAATGCTGGAAGTAAACAAACAAATTAGGCAAGTTATTCCCTGGGATACTATTTACTGCGTGTCTTTTCTTTAAGTATTACCGTAATGATAAAATAGTTATCTGCTCGCCTTTGCCATTTAAAGCACTGTTTTATCTCTTACCTAAGTCCCCTCGCGTGGATTGTTTGAACATGTTTCAAACTTTTGCAAATGGAAGTGCTTACAACTAAAACTTTAGCCATTGCAAAACTCATCGAGTTGTGAATGGCAGGCTGCTAGCGGCGTTAGCAAATGCTTTTCAGTGTTGGATTTCTGCACACTACAACACACTGCATGCTTCAACATGCGTGGCCTCTGCGTCAAGTGAACACGCCCATTAGGGCGTGTTCACGCCCCTAGCGGTTTGGAAACTTCTATATAATAGTTACAAGATATCACGACCTTTTCTATTTAATTAAAGCTATAAACATTACAATTTGTATATGGAAATATACGAATAACTTCACACCGTTCACCGTGCCTTGAAGCCACTGGACAAGATAAATGGCTTATTTTAAATATCTCCTATATTCCAATTTCCTCCAGCGGTTTTCCATTTGGCAAAGAATATATGTAGGATTTGAGGACTTTATATTTCTAGAGAATGTGGAAAAAGGTTTCATATTATACATTACCCCTAAATAAAGCTGAATAACATGAGCTGTCTCTGTTTTGTCATGTTTAATGCGATGTTTTATACACTCGCTGAAACCGAAAAGATTCTCAGAATTTCCTCAGAATTGCAATCATTTAGGAATATCGACTGCTGCTGCATTTATACTAGTGGTGTTACTAGAGAATATTTAAAATTATTTTCCTGACACGAACGTTCATAGAAAAGCAATCACATGGAAACTTGTGGAAATGCATTTATTTTTAGGGCGACATTGACTAACAAGTGTATTCATTATGGTGTGTTGGGACGACAGTGAGCTAGTCTAATACGCTTATGTATGGAATAGCAGGTGAGAAATACTACGGAAAGCACATTTGAATGGCTGCTGTCTTGACCACTGTGGGGCTTGACCACTTTATTTCGGCCCGCCCACTCTGACGTTTCATTCATTCACCTGGTGGCCTTGTGGCTGGTTAAGCGGTGATCAGGGATATGATTATAGAGTGGAAATGACAGGAGAGACCGTTATTGACATACCCGGTGAGAGCATTGTCCTCTTATACCCTATACGTTTAGTAGCCTATAGAAATCGGTTCTATCGATGGCTAGTCTACGGTTTGGTGTGTTAAAGCTGTTGCTATTTCTGTCTTGTTGCTGCGACTTACGGTTAGAGATCTGACAGGTTGGGTTAGGATTTAGTCACTTTGCACGCTTATTTCCCGTTAGGTCATTTCACAATTTATTTTCCGATGTAAGGAACATGCCTCGGATTTTAAATTGCCTATGTGATCAAATCTAACCCTCATCCTCAGAAAAGGGAGCCATCTTCACATTTGGAAAGAGCAATTTTGCTGATAATGTTCAAAGTAAATTCTGGTTGAAAAACGACCATGCTGTGAAAATTGCTTGTGGGGACGACCACACTGCTGTCATCACAGGTAGGCTGTAGGACAGGGAGGATATATCCTCCCTGCCTGGATATAATACCAGTGTCTTCTTCCCCACCCCCACCCCCATGCTATGATATATTATATAACTGTATCCTGAATAATATATACATCATCTTATGAAACCTCAATTTTTAATAAGATATCTTCCCCTCTAGCATTGATGATGAAGAAACGCACCCCTAAATAATGTATCAAGTTTTAAGTTATAAAGTGACATCCTATATTAAATAGTGTTATATAACTGTTGTTAAGTTGGCCCATATGCCTTTCAGGTAAAGGAATACTGTTAATGTTGGGTTGTAATGGCTGGGGCCAACTTGGACTGGGACAGCAGACAGCTGCTGTCACACCCACCTTTGTTAAAGGTAAAAGCATATCAGCAATTGCTTCATTTGTAGATGCAGTTTGATGTGAGTACTTGACATGTTCTTGTATGTTGTATGCTTTTTGTATATTTTTAGCTTTCAAGTCAGAGAGGGTGAAGCTTGTAGCGTGTGGAAGGGATCACACCATCATCTGTACCTGTGAGAGAAAGTTACAATATTATTTTCTACAATTTTTTAATAGTGCAGAAATGCTCTCAACATTTATTTGCGGTTTTCTAGTTTTTGGGTGGTTGTGGAGTATAGGTGAATAAAAAATATAATTTTGTGATTTGAATGATATGCAGATTTCTCTAAAATCATGGCAGTTAACTAAATCGCTTGGGAACCTCATTATTTCATTTGCAAATGGTTATTCATCCAAGTGACTTCCGAATACGGGTTAGAATCATCAAAGTCATCATACCATCAACATTGAGAAAAGACAAAGGATCAAACCAGTATGAGTATTTTTTTTTAACAATCAAGTGCTTCTAAATCCCAACAATACAAACAAGAGTACTCAAATCATCATTTACAGTAACCACTGATAGCTGGAAAACAAGTTGCTTCTGTATTGGGGAAGAGGACGTGTCCTAACACGGTTCTGTCTGTTCACAGGGCGTGGGAGCGTGTACGTCACTGGTCACAACCAGGAGGGCCAACTGGGCCTGGGTCACCGTGACGACGCCACACTCTTTCAGCTGATGCTGCCGTTCTGTCACCACGCACCTATCAAGATGCTTTCTGCCGGGTGTAACACTTCAGCCGCCTTGACAGGTCAGAAAAGGGGAGAGAACAATGTTTCGTCCTCCCACCCACCGGTCAGCTGTATTTCTCTCTCTCTCTCTCCCCTGAACTGAGTGTGTCATCACTGAGACTGTAGCCTTACTCACCCCGGCCTTTCATCATCTGCTCCGTGTCACCCCTGGCAGAGGACGGTAGGGTTTTTGTGTGGGGGGACAACTCGGTGGGCCAGATCGGTCTGGGAGAGGAGCGCTCCGCCCTGGAGCCCAGGGAGCTGTCTGTGGGCCCACCGGTGGCATGGGTGTCATGTGGGAGCCACCACTCTGCCTTAGTCACAGGTACTTACACACACACACACACACACACACACACGCACGCGTGGACACACAGCACCCCGCAGACAGACCCGCAGACAGACGGACAGACAGACCGGCAGACAGGCCCACAGACGGACAGACAGACGGACACACAGACCCCCCAGACAGACCCGCTGACAGACGGACAGACAGACCGGCAGACAGACCCACAGACAGACCCGCAGACAGGCAGACCGGCAGACAGACCCACAGACAGACCCGCAGAACAGGCAGACCGGTAGACAGGCAGACTGGCAGACTGACAGACTGACAAACAGACAGAAGGACGGACGGACAGACGGACCGATGGTGACAGACTGACGGGGATAGACAGACTGTCTGACTGAATGAGTGACTTTTGCATGTGCAAGCCCGATTTTTTTAGCAGCAGTTTTTCCATTTTAATTTGATTGAAGAAAAAAATAACCGTTTGGATGACATGAATGCATAAACGTTCATGTGGTGCGGTTTGTTACATCAGCCAATGGAGATCTGTACACATTTGGTGAGAGTGGCAACGGACGACTGGGTCTCTACCCGGAGCAACTGACCAATCACAGAGAGCCTCAGCGGGTGCTGGCCATTCCAGAGGCAGTCAGCCAAGTGTCCTGTGGAGGAGAACACACTGTGGTCCTTGCGGGTACGATACAGGACCATCGCTGCTTCACACATTGACTGTTTTAGGCAGGGAAAGGCAAGGCAACTTTATTTATATAGCACCTTTCATACACAAGGCAAAATCAAAGTGCTTCACATAGAAACATTGTCGTACAATACAATTAAATAATAAATAAGTAAAATAAAACATAGGCAAAGTTAAAAAAGCATTTTAGAAAGTGCAATGTATTTAAGATCAGTCTCTCTGGTATCAGATCAACAGTCTCTCTGGTATCAGATCAACAGTCTCTCTGGTATCAGATCAACAGTCTCTCTGGTGTCAGATCAACAGTCTCTCTGGTGTCAGATCAACAGTCTCTCTGGTGTCAGATCATGTATCTCTCTGGTATCAGATCAACAGTCTCTCTGGTATCAGATCAACAGTCTCTCTGGTATCAGATTTAGTACCAGAATATAACATGTTGGAAAAGAGTAACATAATAGTTACGCAATGCAGAGCATTATCCTTAATGCCCTCCCTATAATTAAACAAAGCAATACTTATATTATATATATATTGTTTCGCTTATAATCCAAGCATCTCACTTCTCCTCTATGTTTCTATCTTCTACTGGGGGTTATCCAGAGGAGCAGGTGTACACGTTTGGCCGCGGTCAGTACGGCCAGCTGGGCCAGGGGACCTTCCTGTTTGCGGCGGATTTGCCCAAAGCGCTGCAGCTCTTCCACCATGGCGGCGTCTCCCAGGTCACATGTGGACAGGGCCACACTGCTCTCATCACCAGTAAGTGGTGCACTGCTTTCACAACGTGCGCTCATATCATATGAAGCAATAAAAATACAAGAAGGGTATGCTGTATTGTGGTCATTACCATGAATTAGCATGCTAGACTTGAACAGCACAGGAACATGTATACCAGCCACCTTGTTCCCTTCCCTTGTTGCCTTCCTCCACAGACAATGGGCTGCTTTACACGTTCGGCGATGGTCGCCATGGGAGACTGGGGTTAGGGGAGGAGGACTTCATTAACCAGTTCTATCCCACACTCTGCACACGCTTCCTGAAGTTCAGTGTTCGCCAAGTGAGTGGTGTGCATGTGCTGCTCGAGTTGAAGACATTAAATGGGTGTTTGTGATCAATGGAGCAATCTTCTAGGATATGGATTGTGTGGATGAGAAAAGGAAGTACATTAATGGTGGTGGTGGTGGTGTGTGTGTGTGTGTGTGTGTGTGTGTGTGTGTGTGTGTGTGTGTGTGTGTGTGTGTGTGTGTGTGTGT
>JAOPUD010000090.1:7201617-7220393 GCA_027122715.1 Trisopterus minutus
CACGCACAGACACACACAGACATCTAGTCAGTAGGGTTAGGGTTAGGGTTAGGGTTAGTCAGTATGTCTATGATATGGCTCTTGTTCTGACATCATTAAACCAAGGCAAACTGAAAGAGTCCCCGGAGCTGGAGCTGACATTCAGATATCCTGTCCACTATGCTAACTACTGAGGGTGTAAGTGGTCCCACCTGGCATTGATACTTCTGCCGCCTGAGTCTCGTTCTCACTAGGTTCCTGCAGAGATACAGGGAGAAAGATCCGGCCTCTCTCAGACACGAGACCAAGCTGTTTCATTTACAAATGTCAGCGAGTGAAACAAAGCCATACATCCTTTCTCTTACCATCCGGTATTAAATAATGAATGGCAGTCATCTAATATGTAAAAGCCATTTTCTGGCTCTACTATGGTATTCTTTTATATAATGCTTCAATACAAACAGGAGCCTGTGACAGCTATTCAATAAATATCCACTTATATTTTTCCAAGTGGTGTGATATTACCCTAAGGTGCCATAACACTTGTGCACGTTATTGACTGTGTTTAAACAAATATGCTCTCTCCCTCTTCTTATGTACCCCTGAAACTTTTATAGCTTGCGGACATGGATGAAATTTCATTTTTGGATGATAGGGTATACTCCATATGTATATGATTCTGGAAATGTTTATTTGTTTATTTTCAGGCGACTCGATGCCAAAGTCATGCCGTGTTGGCGTGCTGGACTTTCAAATGATTGTGTCTACTTTACTTATTTTTCTTTTTGAACGCATTTGTTGGAAATCACACACTAGTTTAGTAACTTCCAGAAGAATTGCCTATTTCCGAAATGATTGGAGCATATCCATGTTGCTGGCATGCTTGGACACCATATTCTAATATTTTGACAGTTACCCAGAAAGATGTGTTCGTTTTTTTGCCAAGTTGAGCATTATTTGAACCTCTGCAGTCGGTTTGTCAGAAGCTATATAATGACTTCAGCACATCTCTTGATTGCTCTTTACTTGGAAATGCATTTGGGATCATTGTTAAAAAAAAAATACTGGTGGCGATCACAATTACAGATTTCATCTTCAATTGGAAGTAAAACAACATACCAAATGCTCATTGTTGGCTATAGTACTTCAAATTAATGGATTTGATAAAAAAACATAATTGTACTTAATAACTATATTGTAGTCATACATGTAAGGTACAAAGGTGTGTTTTTGAGAGGATCTGATAAACCAAAACATTTTAGTTATAGCCTTTTTCAATTAAATTAAGAAAATCCATTACAAGTATGACTCCGTTGTTTTACTTTCAATAAGATGCTTAAAGGTTGAATCAGCGATTCAAGGCCGAAACATAAATTAGCACATTCATCTGATCTTTCCTCACGATCTGCTAGCTGCCCGCCCCATAAGCAGGCCGTACACAAAGACAAACGGTACTATCAACCACTCAAAACCAAAATAAATTGTATTCCAACCAATCACCGACAAGGGGTTGGTGTTGTGGGGTTTTGCGCCGCAAAAGCGCTTTGTTTGGGATCTTGCATCAAAAACCAACAGAAGTGACGTCACCCAACATCGCTGATACAACCTTTAATGTGAAAACAGCTTAAAACGGGAAAAAGGGATAACATTTGAATGAACATGTTGGTGGTATTCTCACTCTTAGATCTCAAAAACAATATAACTTTGCCATGTGATCAAACATAATAATTAATGTACACTCATTACAAAAAAATGGGGGAGAAATCATAACATTGACACTATCCTGGGGCCAACCTAAAACCTAACCAAAAATAATGTTTTAAAATCAATCCTTTATTCAGGTGTTAGAGGAAGGCTGTGTAAGGAGATAGTGTGCTGAAAATTTGGTCTAGAGGTCTAAAGAAAATCATTGAGCAGGTTTAAAAGATAATACCTTGATGCACATTGAATGTCACAGATTGAGCTAATGTAGCTCAAGTCTTGAACTGATTCAAAGAGATATACAAATTATCACAAGGACACAAACTTCACGTTATGAACACAATCAATAAATCAATAAAAAATATATACATATATATCAAATATACATTCCTTCCTTAACTTGCAAAAAAATGTGCGCCCTGCAGCATAAGAACATACTTTGTCTCTAAAGTATTTATTTAATTATAATTTACCATGACGTTTGTATCTAATCAAGTAGACAAGTGAAATATTACACAAAACAGTGAAACCTGTGACTCCTTCAACTATTATTTGTAATTTAAGAAACTTTAATGCCCCTACAACGTGTGTTGGCCAATTAAGAAAGAAAAAGGTGATGATCTCAACAGCAGAGACGGTCTGAGCTAATTGGTCTGCTCTCATGCCTCATAGACAGAAGGTTCTACTTCAGATGTTTTCATGGTCCTATGGTGCTTGAAATGTGAGAATATATTCCAATTTGTTCATCAAAGCAAAAGAAATTGCCTTGCAATGCTTTTTTGACATTAGCCTTTCAGGACATGCAATTTCGGAACATATTTTTTCATGGTTACTTGACTTAACTCTACCGCATACTTCTACCACTGCTTCTACGCTACTGTCATCCATCCCCCTGATAATGAAGGAATATCATGGAGATATAGGAAAACGCCATTTCCTTTTCGTGCTGAAACTCATGATCATTTCCACCCCTCTTTTGGCACTCATGTATTGCAGTTTCCAGAGATGGAAGTGTGCCACGTAACGGGAGCCAGGACAGCGTTTCACAGTTTTTGATGCATCTGGGAGGAATATAGGAAGGAGGCGGAGAATCTCTCTGTCGCTCTGCGCTCAGATACTGCTTATTTCAACGTGTTAGGAAGGAAGCTATACCAATTAAACCCACTTATTTTGCTCTGTGAATACAACAGTAAAGAAAAGTATATATTTTTATTTTCTGTTGAATTTTGCTATTTAAAAGCAGGTTAGATCGGTATATTTGGCATACAATTACGAGTGCCTTCCAGTTTTTATTTTAATATTATTGAAATTGCTTACTCAAAAATAAAATGGATCTAAAACTTACATCTCATAACGGTATAACATAGAGTCCGAACGATATAGTCCTAACGATAGACTTACTTCAAGATTTACTTACTTACTTACAACTTACTTTATTTACTTACCTACTTACTTAACATAGTCCAGAGTCCAAACGATAGAGCTTCCTCTTCTATTATTTTGTTGTTTAGTTTGTTGTATGACAATGTTGTGATTTACTTACTTACTTAAAGATTTACTTACTTACTTACTGCTTACTTTATTTACTTACCTACTTACTTAACATAGAGTCCGAACGATAGTCCTAACGATAGAGTTTTCTTTTCTATTATTTAGTTCTGTTTATTTTTGTTGTATGACAATGTTGTGAAGCGCTTTGAGTCTGCCTTGTGCATTAAAAAAGCACTAAATAAATATTTACTTACTTACTTACTTACTATATGACCCTTTTTTAGGTTTACACCAGCATGCATTAGCTGGTTACTAAGGTGGTTGCAAAGGTACACTACAGGGTTCTTTGATTGTGCTAGGGTGTTACAGCTACTAGTTAATAGATAGGCTGTACTTGAAGAGCTGCAAATCAAAAGATCTTTGCAGGTAGATTAGTAGGTAGGTTCAACCTACCTACTATTATCAATTTGACGACCATGCAACAGAAAACAAAGAAAAATTTTGATAAAAGTGATAATGAAACCAAAAGGTCCCGAAACGACAACAGAAACGACAACACATGGTGTTCTTTGAGGATGTAGTTAAGTTGGCCACGCCCAAGGGCTGCTTCTGTTATCAAGTCTCCAGTCAAATATCTCTCCTCACATAGACTTTATATATTTATGTTTCAGTACGGTTACATCATCTCTACTTACTTTAGTATTAGGATATCCAGAAGGTCCGTCTGTTCTTTCAGGGGCTCCTGGAGAATCAATGTAATGTCAGAGCATAACAATGGAGCTCCACATTTCCACGAGTCCTTCCCTGAGCACACTGGCGTCCCCCCAGGCACGGCCTGGAGGGGGGTGAAACCCTCCGCCTTGTTGCAGCAGACCATCCGGGTTCATACGGCCGATAACGCGCCCCAACGGATTGATTTATGTGTGAATCCCACTTTACAGTTAAAAATTAAATAGTGGATTTGAGATGAGGAAGTAATGAGGTTCATGTCTACCAGACTGTTACCCATGTTACGTCACCAACACACCTCACTCCCATCCTGCGTGTCGGTATCTTGTAAACTCTTGAGGCAGGTATGGACAAGCATTTGCAGCCGGTTTCATCCTCTTTTAAGGTCAAAGCAGCATCGTCCCAGTAGGAGCTCCAGTGATTTTTCAGCTTGTCCCATTGCTATTGTTGATTTTTCAAGGGCTTTTGTTCAGTAGCAGCTGCACGCCATCCATTCCTCCACCTCGGATCTAGGGATCTCTCAATGTGGAACTTGCCTTTAACAAAAGAAAGCCTAGGCAAAATGCTGTTCCTCAGCTGTGCTGAAGATGCCCAGTGATAACTGACGTAACGCTACAACTCTGCTATGTTCTTGCTTTAATTAGGCTATCTGTCGTTATGTAGCAAGCACAATGTTATATATATATATATATAAACCGTTATATAAAACCGTATTATAAATGGTATTGTAGGTTAAACATTTTTATAAATGACATACGCAAGCCACAGATTTGTCACACTATTGTCATTCTGTTCAAGGGCAGAATGACACCGTCAAAGTAGTCGTTCCAATCTGCTAAAATGGCTCATCTCATGTTCCAAATGAGCATACAAGCCAAAATTTTGGTTTCCACGTCAACTAACAGCCCATAAAAGAAACGGATAAAACTAAAAACGTATTCTGTCCCTGAACAAGTTGGACATTATTAAGACAAGAAAAGGGGCCATTTTATCAAAAGAATATTTTGTCTACACATTACGGCGGGTTCCTTTGACAGACTGCCCCATTAATTAGATCCACAGAACACATAATGGCATGTGACCTTTTTCATAGCGCTTCTGGCTTCACCTCCAGATTGGGACATTTAGCTGTCGCTGTGGACAATTATCTTGCAGGTACCTCCCGCTGTGTCAAATAACAACACTTAATTAGCCAAAGAGCAGCATAAGCAGGGAGGCATCCCCTTTTTCCTGACAGTTTTACCTCCCTCCTACGTCTGTCTTTTCACTCCCACCCAGTGGCCCAGATAGGGTCCAGCTTTTCCGACAGCTTTTGCTGGGTGAGTCAATCATGTCCACTCCGCAGCCTCACCACTCACCTGCACAGTGAGGGGCATGGGCCAGAGCAGCCCGACCTGGCCATAATCAGGCACTCACAGGTATCATGCTTTCAAGGGACACCCAGGTCAGACCATTTGGTGGACAGTGGGGGGAAGAGGGTGCATCTGTCTCACTTGCCTTACAGCTACTGGTCGTCATCGTCGGGCAGTTGGGGAAAGAGAGTGGTGGTATAACTACCTTAGACCACGGGCGTGAACGCCAAGGTCATGTTGAGCAAATTAACACAACAAAAAGGAGGCGGGAAATAAACAGCGACGAGAAGAAGAGAAGTGGGATGAAAGGGGCACATGTGACGGGAATACAAAAAGACATTTGTAAACAGACTGGGTTTTTGAGTTTGGTGTAATTTGCCAGCTGCTGGGTTATGGTTCATCGATTTAGAGGCCGTGGTAATGGCCCAGTGTTTACATTAGATAAGGATAAAAACAGAGAAAAGAAAAAAGACAAAAAGATAAAAGCTGAACGAACAAAAACAAATAAAATGGTCCATTCTCATCTTTTATAGGGTCCCTAAAGTATGAGTTAGTATCACAGTGATGTATATGCATAGGGTTTCTTATCTTTACTCCTTTTTTTTGGATTGACATACGTTGAGAAACATTCTTTTCAGCAACGGCAGATTAAAAAATATATATATACTGAAATGCTGTGAACTGAAAAACAGGTATTTTCCTTCTAATGTGTCCATGCTGGAAGTAGCCCAAGCCATCTGCTAGGTGTCTGCTGTCTCGATCAATCATTTTAAAGATGGCAGAAGCCAAGGTCTGATATGAGAACAATAGCACAGACACTCAGTAAATGACTTCAGTCAGTCATCAATTACCAGGAGACCATGCAGGAGGAACAAAGGCCACCTAATTACATTTAATCTTCGCTCTGGATGTAAAACAGGAGGTTAACATAATATCACTTAACCATCTGAACCATCTTCATGGTTCAGCGCTGCCAAATACTTAGGCTAATGAAAGCCAGTCGGCCTCACTAACGCCCTCTGACTGGTCTTTCTTTTTTTTTTTTTGGCCTTTGCGTTTTGTTTTTTCGTTTTTTTAGAGCAAGTCACTGATGAAAATCCAATTTTCTGTGTGCTTGGTTTCTTTTTAAAGTCTGTTCAGTTGTCATGTCTTGCGTCAAAGAGATGATTATTTTTTGCCACTCTGCCAGCTCTATCCAAATCTATCATTTACAGCAGGTACAATGCTTGGATAGGACAAATCCTTTCTGCATGAGCTCCCCTTCTGTGCAAGGACTTGAAAGAGGATGGAAACTCTTGTGCAGAATGAATGAGTTCTGGGGGTTTTGAATATGTCATTGGCTTGCTATTCTCAAGAGGTAAGGCTAACCGCTGTGCAGTGGAAAGCAGTGACATTAAGAAGTTTTGTCATATGGGACTCTGGCAGGGGGAAAAAAACCTTTGCAAATCACACTTTTGGATAGAAAACAAACAGAGGGTGGAAGGAAAGCAACTCAGCAGTGTCCATGGGGGGGGGCACCTGTGCGTTGCAAAGTTAAACATGTAAAGTGGTTTTACATCTTACTAGTTGCCAATTCCCCGTGGCAAATCATGCATGGGCTTGTCGCATGAAATAAACCTTGTAGCATAGGGATGTAAGGTGGGTATTACAAAGATGGACTACCGGTGACAGAGAAATACACCCATTTTCTCGCAACCTCACAGACCTCCAATAGCCGCCCCAAATGTTCTCTGTGACCTCTTCAGCCCTATTGCAGGATTCTGGTGCAATTCAAGCTCTCTGGTGGGGCTTCATGGAGCGATTTTTAACATAAGAAAATTGGCGTGAAGAAAGATCCATCATCAAAATGATGCATAGAAGAATGATAAGAAAGGAAAAAAATAACCTAAAAAGTGCTTCGTGATGGACATAGAAAAATAGTGAGAAAAATACATCAAAGAGTGATGTTTTCAGAAAGCTCTTTCATACTCAACACAATTACCATAGCAATGTTTGGACAACATTCCAAGAGGAATATGCAGACTTCCAGCAGGTTTAGTAACCTCAGATCATGTAAACAGTGAGACACTGAAATGGACAGCAAAGCATGGAGACATAATAGACTGCGGGTTATTTACGCTGGTTCTGACCTAACAGGTGATATCAATGCATACTTCATCTAAGGTAGAGCAAAGTCGAGGCATTGGAATTTTGAGGGACTTGTATTAAATCAATGCATGTGAAGTCAACAAATGTTTGTTGGATGCTGATGTTGAGATGAAAGAACAAGGTTCCCAGCCCTCTTATAATTATTGCATGTGAAGGCATGCCCCGGTGGCCGTGCATCAATACTAAGCAGACATATAGCCGTGGTGCAACCTCTGGTCTCTATTAAACAACACCTGAGGTGTGATTACTCTTTAAACTGCAATAAAAGACTATCATATGAATAACATCAATAATGAGTCAAACTATTAATTTAGTTTTCACATTACTTTTCAGCCGTTATGGCCATGTTGGACATCCTGCTCTGCCACGGCTCGCTCTGTCCTGCTTCATTTGTATGGCCACACTATTGACCAAAAATAACAACATCAATGCGTACTCTGGCCAACCCCTCAGCAAGCAGACCCAATCCTGTAATTCAACCAGTGCTTACAGCAGATGAAGCCTGTGAGTTGAATACTAATCTGGCGAAGGCCCTAATGGCTTTGAAGTTGGCTGAGAAGCAAAGACGACTAACAATTTTTGTCATATTTTGACAAATGAATCAAAGCATGGATTTACTCTATACAGTGTTGTGTATATTAATATAAATTATATAATATAATGTAAGATGAATCAATCAATCAATCAAAAGAAATTTGACAAACGTCAGTTATTGAGTAAGCTTAATTAAAAAATTGCAATAATGGCCAAGCTACTTTTTTACTTTTTTGCTGATACATCATTTCTCCTCAATGCTAACTCCTTTTAGTATGTTGGTCTATCATTAGACCCAACATAATCACAGATCCAGAAGTTTGACAATGCAAAACAGACGGAGACTGCGCAGTGCCTGTGCTGGCAACCAACACACAAGTGCGAGTTACACAGGGTTTACTGTTAGTCTAAATGTATTTCTGCAGCGACCAATGGACTATACGGGTTTGATTTGAAATCTTTACAGACACTTCGTCTGCTTCAGATGTCATATAGGTCTTTATAAGACCCACAATACAATCAGCTGCGGCAGCACTACGATGATAGCGCTGTAGAAGAGTCTTGCAATCTTTGCACACTACCTTGGCATCGTCACTTATGCCAACCAGCCCCATTAACACTTTTAAAGTGATAGTGTACACAGGAACAGGTCAGAATTTCTGATAAAGGTCAGAGAATTCTTTTTTTAATTGACTCGAAGCCAGGACCGCATAATTTACAGACAAATCACACTTTTGACGTTTTTTTTTTTGTCCCTTTGGAGAAGAATACACTTTTCTAATTGGCTGAATAAATAGGAATTATTTATTTTTGGCAAACGAAACCATGCAGATTAATGCATGTATACATCAAAGAGCTTGTGTTTACATTCACACATACAATTAATAGACAAATAGATATCTTAAACAAATATTGAAAAGAATGTGATTCAAATAATCAAAAAGATTTGTAGCCTAACAAAAAGTAAAAAATACTGCTTGATCCATATCACCCAAATCATAGAGCTTTGCTATGCTAAGCTATCTGGTTGTTCACACTGGATCAAATGGCTGTTCCAATCACCTCGGCTAAAAGCTGAAATGGGTCCCAGAAGTGGCAGGGTCGTGGCTAATGCATGGGATGACTGGGATGGCTGATTTAGCCGTCGCAGACCCCTACAGACTCTAATCAACCTCCATAGAGTAGCCAACTTCAGTGCCAAGATCTCTAACGGTGCACTCTGCAAAGAGCACAGTACTCACCCACGTTTTGTACTCTTCTTTGTGGCTGTGGTTAAGGTAGGAGCCACTGCCGCCTCACAGAGCTGGGGGAGAGGTGGGGTACTGGCTCCACTATGGGGCTTCCACATCCAGACATCACATCACGATGACCGCATCAATTTGGGAAGTACACGAGCGTAGAAATGTAATCGGGACTAGGCCTAATGGTGTTTGGTTCAGTGTTTAATCCAAAATCATCGTGAAATTGTTTGTCATTATGGGGAGACATTGTTGTGTTTGAAACTGCCACAGCGTTTCTCATGTGAGGCGTGGCAGACCAAAGTTAGGATTAGCCTAGATTACAATATATATATTTATTTTCTTTAGTCATTAGAATTTAACATTTATCAAAAGACTTTAAAAAAAAGACATCAGCAACAAAAAAAACCATAATGCATTATGCCCTACACCGAACTATTCACCTGTTCAAGAAATGATTCACTTGAAAACAACTTAACATGGATATGTTGACGTCTCTAACGCATGTGCGCTCCTTGTTTTAATAGTGCTGACACAACTGACCCACTTCGCAGCAAGGAATGTGGGAAACGGATAGTACTTGTTTCCTGCACTTTCTTTTCCCCAAAGACTTGAGAAAAAGACTGATGACACCTAAATCCCCCAACATTCCTATTAGCACACAAAAGACATCTAATAAAAGACCTGACCTTCAACACCCTGTTTTGAAGTGAACCAGCGGTTTGAAAGTCAAGGTCTTTACGCGGGATAAGCAGCAGTGCATTTTAATCCTCCTTCTGCTGAGTGGGACATCTGGTTAAATAACTCCCTTTTCACCCCTTTTCCCTTTCTAGTGGGGATTTCTGTTACGCCAGTGCTCCCGTCTGCAGATCTGCAAGACCTCAGATCCATCTATTGTATGGCCACATTGTGTGGGTCTTAGGCTCCGGTCGCAAATAGCCTCTGCTGGCGAAAGCAGTGCATTCCTGTGCTATGTGCTGTGTGATACAATCCTCCTCAGTGAAGATTAGAAAACTTTTCTCAATGTTTCCTTGCCTTCCCCATGTTTACAACAGCTGCAACTTGGTCAGTTATGGTTGAATCTCGAAACCAATTAACTTTTTTCCCCCCTTGCTGAGCTGATTCTCCTTTGAACATTATCTTTGCCCCGTTACTCCCAATCCAAGGTTTCCAAGGCAACAAGACATCAAGCAAAATGCTGGAGTTTGCCTTTTGGGGAATTTTCAACTGTAGCACCTGAGTAAGGTTAATTACTTATTAAAGATAAAAAAGTACGTCCAGAAACAGTCAAGCCATGTCATGGCAAGTGGGTGGATTCTTTTAATGAACCTCATTATTCTTTCTCTGCCACACGCTCCATATAGCTAACACAATGAATGCAAGGGTGAACATTATAAATATGCATGCCCTAAATGTTTGACTCAGCCACCCAGTAGGCAGCATCACAAATCAAAGCACTCCCAATGCCACATCTAAAATGATCACAGGACATCTGAGCATATGACGGCTTCTGTGCTAATTCACTTTGGTGACGGCGGGGTTGTCTCCCTCGGGCAGGAGACCTCAAACCATCTCCACCGGAGCCCAAGTAGTAGGCTGTCGGGTGATGCAAAGTGGTGGAAGAAACTGACAAGTCACCACGCCCTTCTCCATCCCCCCTTCCATCACGTCCTGATGGGGCGGCGGGCCACTCAAATTATTACAGCGTCATATTCAATATAGAAGAGCGCTGTCAAACCCTGGAACCCCCCAGAAATAGTTGTACCATGTACCGAGACATTTGGGCATGCTCTCATTATATCCATCAAGTCAGACAGAAAGAGCAGAAACGGAAGCAAAGAGAGAGTTCATATTCCTCATTCGTAGAGCTATGGTTTTGATGGACTTCTCGGACTTAAACATAAGAATGGACTCTACCACCCCTTTTTTGTTCCGGCTTTCACATATTCACGGTTCATCAAGACAAAGGATGCACATACACAAGCAGTAAGAATAAAGTGATTTATTCCTTTTCTTCAAGTTTTATTTTTTAACCTTGAAACCGAGGATGGGGATGGCCTGACCTTTCTGCCAGATGGCATTAGCGTACATTAGATGGGGGCCCGCATCGACATGGACGAGGGAAAGGCCTCAGGCCCTGACAATTGGCATCCACATCTCCCTCTCCCCCGTGGGGTTGACATCCAGCACCTGCCTGACGCATTGGCACAGAATAACCAAATAAAACGCAATGGTTGTCAAACCTCTGCTCAAAATCCAATTTTTAATGAAATCCCTTTGAATGGCTAGAGCATGTACAAGGGAACCTTCTTTTAGAGGGAAATCATGCAAAAACATAAAACATAAAACACATTTACAAAACAGGGACTATGCTTTATTACTTACTAACATCATGCATCCAATGGAAGCTATTAAATGTGCTTCAAAAGTGAGAATGCGCCTTTCCAATTGCTTTGTTTGTTTACAAGTTTCAATCAATGAAAAGCAAAGTCTGGTTGAAACCAACAGGAGAATGCGTCTCAGTATCGAATGTGATATAACAAATTACATTTAAACAGGCACCATCCTAGGGGCCAACCTAGCACACTTACCAAACCTGTAATGTTGAGTGATGAATTCATTTCCTCCTGTAGAAAAATGACATGTATATATTTAATGATGCAGCTTCATGCATTATGCAAAAGATCCGCAAGTGTGATTAGCTGCACAACACAGAAAGAAAATCCTCTATTATACATACGGCTGTATAGGGAGCTAATGCACTCTACTTAGTAAGATTAAGACTTGCCTCGCCATTTATTTGACTAAACAGAGAAGTTTCTATGCAGCACATTATGAAGGGCAGGCCATTTTTTGTTCATTGCAGATATGTGATTGCAATATAACGGTGTGGATCTTTAATGCCATTCTGAAAATGAATGAGAATGCTGTGAGTGGAGCTCACCACACATCATTTAGAATGGGTGAAATGAGAAAGCACAGAGAGATGGCAATTAACATTTAAAAAGAGGAGACCAGCTCATTGGTAATGGCGATGATGCCATTGCCCTGAATGACTTGGCACACTGCAAATATTTAACAAGCTCCTAACTGAAATTGATAGATGTAAAACGCAGCGATGGAATATCATGTCTCCCAGGGACAAGGTGCTCTGTCCACATTTTTCCGTTGTCATGGACAATGCCCGAGTGAGCGGGCATTTTAACTCTTCAACATTCAATATTGTAACTGTATAAAAGTTTGGCGGAACATGCCTAAGAACATAGAAACCATTTCCATTTTTTTTCTCTTGAAAAAGGAAACAAATCAATCAATGTTCAGACCGCAAGGCTTGGTGCAGCAAAACATTGCTTTGATGCAATATGACGTATAGTGGCCTGGTGGAAAGCTTTCGCAGCTCCATGTGTCGTCTTGAACTGCATTACTGCAAGAAAATGGACTATTGATAGCCCTGAGGTACAATGGGCCAACCGAATCAGTCAGGAGTTCAGAAATGGAATAACAGAACATTAGGAATAACAAACAAACAAAAACCTGCTAAATCAAGACCCTGTGCTGATACTGTAGCTGCCATTATAAATGATGAGCAGTATTAAAAATGATAAAGATAGTGGTCAATAATCATAGGTCTATACAAGACCTGGCAAAGCAGAATTACTAGCAATAACAAACCAGCATTTTCTAAACATATGACTACAACCAGCAAGCATGTACAGAACGGGACTATTCAGCAGTCAAAAACAGTCCATTGCAGTGCATTTCCCTTGCTCTCTGAATTATCTGTTCTTTCTCTGCAGACAGATGCTGGGCCATCATTGTTTTTCGCATTGTTTGTCTCCAATGTCACACGAAATACGACTGTCCGGCCACATGATGAATGCGGCTCATGAAAGCTCAGGCTTGACAGAAAGAGCCCCTTGATGAATCCTATGTCACCTGTAGGTCTTTGATGTCAATACAGCAGTATTAGTTTGGCTCCCACGCCAAACTTCCCCGGAAGAGATTAAGAGAGTAGCTGGGGACCGGTGTCCTTCTCTGTGGTGAAGGACGGCGTCCTGCTCCTGACTGCCCAATCAATCAGCCTCCTGCAGGGAGAGGGAGCATCTCTGTCCCTGTCACCACAAGTCATAGCTCTGGCTGCAGCACTAACTGAACGTCAAGCACTCATAGCCTCATAATCGCCCTTGTCTGACCATCATCAGTCACATGGGGCTGATACATGTTGATGGAGGATATCAAAAAATAGAAAAATACATTATGTGAATAGGTCAGTGGGTTTGAAAAAAACTAAACATGCTGAGGTGTTGATATGCTCTCTGTGACTTGAAACGTTTCACCATTAAATTCAGATTACGTTACAATTGCCCTTTCAAGGCAAGCTACGGCTTAGATAAATTTTCCTTTTGATTCCTTCTATGATGATGGGTGTGATTACACAAAACAAGCGAAACACAAAAGCGTGCATATCAATAAAAGAGTCAGGCAGACAAACTGAGATAGGCAGACAGAGTGGGAAAAAACACTTCAACCAATTCCAAAGATAATATCTCATGACAATGCAGGTTGTAGGCAGACAGGCACATAACGTGCATCTCAATTTGCACCATGCCATTCTCTCCTGTCCTGTACATCTTTACACCCTGCACCCTAATAAAGTGCAGAAGCTATAAAACATACAATTCACGTTAAATCAACAGAACCTACTTTTTAAAAACCCATTACTTGCTTGGCGAGCTATAGACCTGGCTTTCACTTTGCATACATTGTCACGCTTTCTCTGTGGGCTAAAAAAATCCTTTAGTTCCAATGCCTTCGTTTCAAAGCTTGGACAGAGAGCCTTTCTTCGGGGAGCTCAGTAGACATGGGCAGCATGGTCTGCCACAAATGTAGCCTCACGCAAGAGACAGGGAAACAAAGGAACGGTTTCAAAGTGAGAGAAGGTGCTTTTAGTGCTATTTCTGTCCCTTTTGAATCCAGGTGAGTGATGTGAAGCTGTTGCTTGTCTGCTCTACTCAGCCTCAGGCCCCATTTTCCATTTTTTCTTTACAAATAGAAAATTGTCAAACACAGCACTGCTGTTAAGACTCAGAACCTTTTGTTGTGGAAGTTCAACCATATGATTTGCCCAAAATAATCTGCATCAGAACTCCAAGTACATGGGTGTCTCAAAAAAACAACAACATACAAACATAAAAGGATTATAAAAAAGAAGAGCATATCCCATTGAAATTCCTATTTACACTGTTGTGCACCAGGACCAATCATTCTCGCTGGACTAAATCACTGAAAATGGTCTTTCGTGTCGGTGCAATAATCTGGAAGTGAGAATATCCAATTATTAGCTTTTCATTTGCAGCTCCAGTTCCTGAACATGGTCCTCGCCACATAGGGAGGTCTTAAGAGTCCCCCAAAGGTTCCTTGTAATCACCACGGGACTTTCCTTTCATTTCCATCTGCCAGGCCACAGCGCTCCATTTTGCTCACTGGAATGCGACTTATGGCCACCATAAGCATGGCATTGTGGGCTTGCCAAAATGAAAAGCAAAGCTAAAATGAGTTTATCGAGGACAAATGATTGTGGTCGCCGGCACGCACACTCTCCTTGGCAGGGCTTGTTGTACAGGAGCATAACTGCAATCCAGATAACCTTGTCTGCATATCAGATGAAAAATCCACTCATCTCGGAATGAGAATGTATGGACGAGGGGGGGGGGGGGGGGGGAAAGGAGGCAGAAGTCCCAGGAGAAGCTTTCATATCCCTCCGATGATTGGTGGACAGAGAGATCAGGGATAAAACAAGGCAGAGACAGCAGTCATAACTCCTCAGTGGCTGTAATATAATGTCTAGGATCTTAGCCCTGATAGATTTTTTGTTTGACATCGTGTAAAGAATATGTCCACACTATCCGGCTTCCATCTTTAAGCACAAACAATGCCAAGATGGTCGGGGCCTCTGGTTTATTTGTTTCACGTTTGTTCTCCATTCCCTGAGGCTGATAGTTTGCCGAGAAGTGTCATTGACTAAAACAGACAAACATTTAGACCGAGGGCTGTCCTGACTGTAAAACAGTCCCTGGAACCCAGCTGCATCGATTTCTTGTCGTAAGCACACAAACAGAGAATCAGGGTAGGGTACCGTCTTCATCTTGACTTTCCATCGCTATTTTGAGTGATAGGAGCAGCCTGTGCAAACAGTTCTGTTCTGTACGTACATGGGCAGCTTCGGAGGAGCTTGCATTGTACTTTGCTCACACACTGCCAGCTCCCTGAACCTACAGTTTCAGTCTTTAACAAATAAACTGATATTATCTGGCCCCGCCATAGACGCTTCGAAAAAAGCAATTCACAGGGACATTCTGTATTTATAAATGTCAACTTAAGTGAATGCTAAGGTTCCCCACCGCAAAGGTTTTCTAATTAAAGGTCAATGCTTTTATCTAACAAATGGTTGAGCTGGTTGCATTTTCTTTCCCTGAAACCAACAACAAAAATGAAAAAATTAAGATTCAAGGACACATACGTTTGGATGTATGATGCCGAGTTGTACATATTTCTTTGCAGTTCCGAGAAACACTGGAGGAGTTTCTGAAGACTAACTTCTGTTGTTCTTTTTTACCAAACCATGAGCTAAAAGCATCTCGCGCAGGGGTCACCTAAAGAGGCTTGACGCATTTTCAAATTGCTTTCCCCTTCAACTTCACAATCTCCAACATCAAATGAAGGCCAACAAAACAGCAAAAATCTATTTTACCATGCTTCATGGGGCGTCAGAGCAGCATTGATGAACTAAAGAAAAAGAATCAGGGGATCCATAGTGGAACAGGAAACTTGCACTTGTAATGAAGACATTGGGAGAGACCTGCTCCTTCCAGCGTGAGAAACCTTGTCTGCTGCCCATCAAAACGCTCCCCACGGGCCCCCCGGAGCTGCCTGCAACTGGCTGGAAAGGGGGAGGAACAGCTCAATTTGTAAGGGCTGACCGTCTGCAGGACGGAAACAAATAATTAAACAGAGCTTGTTGAAGGCCCGGCGAGCATCAGACCAGACACCTGTTTTCGCTTCACTAATACGGTGACAGAAAAGCAGGGGCCGGTCCCTCAGTGGAGCAACGTCTCTTTATAAATTGGCCAGATCATGACACAGACGGGGATATGCTATGCCAGCCTAAGCACGAGTCGGCCCTTGTGGTTCCATCGTTGTTCCGCTCCCGCAACAAATCAATGCTAATGAACTGGTCGGTCGGCCGGCTTGTAGGCACGCCGAGGAGCAGGGTAACCCAAGCCTTCGTGATTTTTTTTACAACGGCCACAATCGGTTGTGTTACACTCACAGTGTGACATAAGGATATAAGGGGAGATAACAACTCCCTGGTGGGCAGAAAGCGGTTGATTGAACAACAAAACAAAGCAGCATTTATGGAAACTGTCTATCACATGCCTCTCTTTGCCCGTCTAATTACATGTTACAGCGATTCATCATTTGACGCTTTAATGCATCACTGCGCTAAATCAAATATCTGTTTGGACTATGGCGCTGGCACCGTCACCGTAAGCTATGTGATAATACAAATGTTCAGGGAGCTGTGTGTTGTTCAGATTTTTCAAATGAACTAATTGCAGAACAGAGCAGAATTGATCACACAGACATTTTCTGCTTTCAAATCAGTTTGCCTACTGAGGTCATGCAGATTTTTCAATAAGAACAGACAGATATATAACATACATGAATCAGAATATTTGATCAATAGCACTGGAATTAAATACGATAGGCTTCACAAGCAATGACGTTGGCATTAGCACACTGCAAAATGAATACGCTGTTTAATGCAGCTGCTGAATTGTCTCTTAATACTAAGCAGGCCTATATACAATGTTTTTGATGCTTATGTCATAGACAGTCAAAGAACCGTAGCTGGGAAAACCTATGGGTTGTGCACTTTCCACAACAATGCAGGGTTGGTTATTAATTCGACCCAAAGGAGCCTGATTAATCATAATATTCATGAGGCTCCCTCGACAGAGAGAGAGAGAGAGAGAGAGAGAGAGAGAGAGAGAGAGAGAGAGAGACTGTGACCTTGACTTCTTCTCTCAATGTGCTTATGCACACCCCGGAGTCAAGGAATATCAAAGGGGACACACTCCTTGAGATGTGGGGCACAGACATCAGCCACATCCGTCATGGACCCCAGAGCTAAATCAACACGCGGCCAGGCTGCGCCCGCACTCCGGGTGAAAATATCAGACCTTTCTGGGCACCTTAAATCAAGGCATGCTGCTGGTTCTATGGCTGAGAGAGTGATGATGTGTATCATAAAATGTACACACACCAAAAAGTACTGACTGGTTAAAGTTCATAAAACATGGTTTTGTGTTACCCAAGAGAGATTATATAAAAGAGACCACCCCCCCCCCACCTAAAATAATTGATTGGGTATTAAATCATGTCCAGACATTTTTGTGAGACGAATTCAGGAATGATCAGTACAGTTTCTTGCCATTTTTAATTTGAGCAAAATAAACTCAAAAATGATTGCACATCTCCACAAACAGTAAAACAACGCTACTGTCATTTGGCTTTACCATGATCAAGGCATTAGAACGGCAAAGCACATAGATCTCCGCTGACATCCAATTTCTGTCAGCAGAAGGAGCCATGACTGATGTATTTCACTGTCATCAAACAACACACACATTGCCGAGAGGTGGGAAGACAGTGGTGATACTTCAAGTCCATTGAGTCATGGCATCAAGGAACCCATTTCATGTATGTTTGTGTTTTGCCGTGCCCTATTGGCCACGAGCAGTGGTCTTATTGATGCCATCATTGATGACCCAGGACATTATGCAAATAGCTTTGCTAATGCATAATCATTATCCGATCTCCAGTTCATCAATATATGCTGAGATGTGATAAACGAGGACTCTCTCCTGCGTTGTCTTAGAGGCAAACAAAGCTGAGTACATTTGCCCAGACTTTCATGTTTTATGTTCCACTAACCATGTGCCTTGGTGGTGTGTTTTGTGCGTCACGTTAGAACTGCTATCACTTGAGACTCTTCCTCATTCAGGCCATACCATTTATTCTCCCCGTCTCCTGTTCATGTCAATTTAGGGCACTCCAAGGAGGTTACCTGATGACCAGGCAGACCGGCTCAGCTCTTCCTGACGTTCAGGTTTCTGCAGCACCAGCATTGGCTGTCAGGGACATTTAACAAAGAATTTACATTATGTATGAGGCTACCTTTGAAATGCGTTCCTTAATTACGTTGAAAATTTCCATAAAGAATTGTGGCAGACAACTTGCAACATTTAGTCAACACAGGCGTGACACTGAATCCTGCGCAAACAGGGTTCGGTGTCTTTGAGCAAATTGAGTTGCGCTCCAGTTAGCCGATTGATCATGTTTACTTTAGCCAGCTCACCACTCGCATTACGGATAAACTAGTTGTAACCAATATATACTCAAGCACTATGGTTTCCTTGGTGACATTTCTTAACCAATCAGAAGGCATGATACCTACCCCCCTGAAACAGACAGACACACACACACACACACACACACACACACACACACACACACACACACACACACACACACACACACA
>JAOPUD010000090.1:7226166-7237202 GCA_027122715.1 Trisopterus minutus
CACACACACACACACACACACACACACACACACACACACACACACACACACACACACACACACACACATGCACGCAAGATTACTGATAGTGTCCTGAATAGAGAAGCGCTGAATAGGGAAAATCACATGTGGTGTACTGTCATGCTGATATAGATGTAACTTTATTAGCAAATATTATACCATATGGATTTTTTTTTTTGCACAGTTACAACAACTCCTGGTAATTTGTCTATATGTTGGCCTAAAAGATTCCCCCTGCTTTGCATTTCAAATGCAATCACAGTCAAATCCTACCATCTATAATTGAGTGACATCATTAAGTGCATAACTGCACACCATTATTTATCATTGCATTTTGAGATAATGATCCTAACTATGTTAAATCTTAAATGCAAAATTCACTAGCAGGGCATTATATGTATTTTGAAAACTTGAAAATACATAACTGATGGTTTAGGGGTTGGATCTCAGCTCCACGGTTTACAACAGTTTGCTAAATTAAAGCAGGTCTGATCAGTTTACCCACCATTTAGCTATTAGTGTCAAAGTAATTTTTATGCATTTATGATACCGACATAAGGAAAGTGTGGGCTCAGCGAGAAGATTGGCAATTTTCTTGACTCTAATTGCATATGCATAACACCAGGTCATGTTTCTCATAAAATTGGACAAAAATCTGTAGTAAGTTAGTCTTAATAAGCCTTTAAAAGGTTGCAGTGGGCATCATGTCCCAAAGCATACAAAGAATATGTATGTGAAATGTAAAAAAATAAGTAAAGCAAGCTATTATTGTATTCCCATAATACAAATAATGGGCCCATGTGCTTGGTTTCGAGTAAAAATACATTGTGCATGGTTGGCCTGTTAAAATACAATTATTCGATATCATAGTCATAAACTTTGCAAAAACATACTTTATAGAAGGCTGAATCCAATTGCCAGGTTTTGTTGATTACACAATTAATAATTTCAGCTTAGCAGAAAACAACTTTGCTTTCTGACAAAGACGAGAGCACAGAGGAGGGTCTTGGAAACGTACATCA
This sequence comes from Trisopterus minutus, assembly GCA_027122715.1. NCBI lineage: Eukaryota > Metazoa > Chordata > Actinopteri > Gadiformes > Gadidae > Trisopterus > Trisopterus minutus. The sequence goes on from JAOPUD010000090.1 coordinate 7,227,210, forward strand.
TTTTAGACACAATTGACAAATGTCTGCACTCTTTGCAGCACGCCAGCTCTAAGTCAAAGCGATCTTCGGGGCTACAACAAGCTAACCACATTCAGCTCGGATAAATGACACCCTCCTCCGTCCTCTCGCCAAGCAGCTTAGATTAGACTCCAGAGAAATAACAGAAGATAAAGAAAGCAGAATACACTCCTTACAGCAGCCCATGAAACCAAACGAGAAAATAACAATGGTATTTTTGAAAACACATCCCATTTTGACCTTGAATATATGTTGTTTATTTGTGACAATACGGTGCGATTCACAATGTGAGCTTTAATATATTGACCTCACTGCCCTGCATCACACTGTGGTAATGGTCAGACTGTCCTTGAGCTGTGTTTTATTACATCATACATGTCATATCAAAATACAACGCTGCTGCCATTTCCTGTGGGACTACGCCAGTGGCTTGCTTTCACAGCCTTCACTGCTGAAACAGTAAACCCCCGCAGTGTTGAGTTTGTGTTTATTTGGCAAGTCCATGTCCACAAGATTGCTCTGAATCGAACCGTCAACAGCCTACTAAAAGTAAAGCAAATAATCACAGTGTAACAGAAGAGATGTTCCTTACTGTGTCAACAAGTGCAATCAGGGTAAGAGGCGAAGGACATTTTGAAACATAATTGTCCACATGAAATCATATAAATCCATTGTATGCACCGTTACCATTGTGTAGGTTACCGTTCCAACCTCTTTCTGGCAGTAGAGTACCGTCCATTGAATAGATCAATCACAGAAGTTTGTGTTTACACATTTCTATGGCAACATGCAATTGCGGATTGTATCTGTCTCACCATTTTTCACCCAGAACTAATGCATTCATCCTCATGGAAACTATTTGTGTGACCTTTGTGGTCAGAATAAAAAAATGCACAAGCATCGTTCTGCCAAAGATGTCAAACTCAAGTCCAGGAGGCGAAATAGTGTATGATGTGATCTTAACATGAGTCTTTCTTCTTGTATTCCTGTACACTTTATTAAGCAAACTTGCAGTTATTTCATTAACTTTCTATGAAATGCTTTATTTTAAAATCTGATATGCTAGTAAAATCCATAGCAATACAATCGCAAGGCCCGCCATGTTTCTACAGTCGTCCACAACAGGCAAATGGCTCTGGAGAGGACGTTTTTTCAATTAACAATCATAATCTCTATAGTTTTAAATACTAAATAATTAAATACAATTTAAGAAAATGATCAAGGAACCTCATCATAATGTAATAGCATAATAACATAATTTTGAGTTGCAATCTGCAACATCACTACTGGATGCCACTGCTCTAGAGAGAACAGGTTTTATTTTATTTTACTCCACTATCAATGTATGAATTTATCAAGTAACCTCAACACTTGACTACTCAATGCCGTCGTAGACGATGACCTTATTTTGGAAGAATCTACCGGCACTTACAAGCCACACAATACAGGCCAGTGCAGATCATAGAAGTGGGGGGGGGGGGGGGAAAGTTGGTTAAAAAAATCCTCAATATCCTCCTTCTTGAAACAGGGCCTAGGTTAGGATCACAGTGAGTTGAGTTGCCATGGTAACTGAACTGAGAGACTTATCGTGGTATCTGAAACTGAAAATTCTGTCTTTCCGCAAACTCAGACTTAACATATCCAATTAACCTGGAATCCAGCTTCTTGAAACAGGGACCAGGAAATTAACTTTGTAGAAAATTTTCCTGATTGGTATCGAGGTCGCTTTCTGACTTCATTATTTTACGGAAATATTGCCTAATGCTCCTTTAACCTACCTTTAACACGTTAATACTTTAATTCTCACACGCATATATACGCCCAGACACCAATTTTAAGACTGAGTGTGTTTTTTTAATCTTTGGACAATCAATTTGTTTCACTTGTGGTGCTAGCCTGAGCCTACTAAAACTGCCATAAAAACCAACCAGCCTTTTTATTGATCCATTTATCTCAAATTACAAATAATACATTGAATGAAAAACACCAGTATATAGGCCTGCTATTCATGGAACATAGAGCAGGGAAACTATGAAATACAACAACTAGAGTAAATTGATATTTTATATGTATTATTTTGAATCAGACAGTATGGTAGTATAGAACAGCAGTCACATACTCCTGTTTTAAGGTCGGCAATATATAATATATAATGATGATTGTTCATTGTGTATTTATCCAGTGACTTTCACAACTGACAGCATGTCAAGCCTCATTATGATATGATGAAAATAATATTGCATGCAGTAAATGTAGCTTGCTATGATCACTATTGACTCAGCTTAATGGTCCATGTGAAACCAGCTACAGTCTTTTCTCTCTTTTTTTGCTTTGAGTGTGGTACGGTGACATATAGATCTATTAACTCATTTTCAATTCTATCTTGGTGAGAACTATTTGGCTTATTAAAAATGAATGAGTTTTAGCAATCTACTAAAAAAGTCCTGTTTTACCATTATGTTTGGTGCGGTAGTCCACCTGAGTACAGACTGCAATGTTTGGTGTGGGAGGATGTAATTGTTTTGGACAGCCTCCAGCACTAAGAAAGCTTGAAAAGGGGCTTGGGTACATGTGAGCCCAGCATTGCAGAGGATCAAATGGGAGCCCTATTTTCATGGGGTTCCACTTCTATGACAAGGAGTTCTTAGTTAAATAGCCCAGGCTTACCATTATGTTTTGGGAGAATTTAAATGCCAGCTTCATTCAGAAACAGCAAATTGCTTTTCTGTTTGTTCATCAGTCAAAAAAACCTACAAAAACATCTGTCGACAGAATACTAACTTTAATAATTGGATGGGCTGGACATTTTAACACTGCCTCTACAATGCCATGCCAGTCTTTAAGGCAATTTGTGTTTCCAGCAAAAAGCCCAAGCCATTTCGATACCAATAATGACATTGTCAATATAACTTGAATCTCAGCATTTTGCAGGCACATTGCCAGAAAATGCCAGTCCAAATGGTAACGTCTAAACATATACCTGCATGCTCTGTCACTCAAGATGCGATCAGCAAGATTAAAGTAGAAGCCAATGGACACGATCAAATTGTTCCTAATCTGACAGGCTCATTCATCATCCACGAGCAAAACACTCCCCGTCGTCACCAGGAACTGGATCTGATTTGATGTGCTGAACAGATTAAAAAAAGGTGAGTGCTTTGGTGCTGTGTACTTCTCGTCTACTAGCAGTAGTGATGCTGTTGAAACATAATGCACAACCACTTAACCTGCAAGTAGCCTGCATCAGCAAAAATCGAAAATCCTAGCAGAATGTGTGTAGATGCAAAGATTTACCTTTTAGCTTTAATCCACTGTGCGATTTATGTCCCCCAAAAAAACATTTTTGTAATCGCTGCACAGGCCCACATCGTACTTCAGTCTGGCTGGTGTCTAGCTGGCCCCTGTGCTGCCATGTCCGAGCAAACAACCATTTAGGAATGAAATGTGTGATATTAAACTAACCCTAGAAGGCCACTGGGTACACGTCCTGACAATTTCTTTACAACAAAGAAAATTAAAATGTCAGCCAGCAGAAATTATCTGCTTTCTGCTCTCTGCAGCACACATTAGTTCCTCAATTGAAATCCAAAACAGATGATGCACAGCTCTGAAAAAACAATAGTTATCAAATAATTTACTTACCCTTTTTATATCCTAATTAGGCATATTTATTTTGGCAATAATCATTTTCAATTTCACGCCATTTTAACTTTAAGTTAATTAAAACAAGGCTGTTCATTAGCATCGTTCCAGACCCTTCCCCAGACACGGCACCTGCACCATAATGCAATGCAAATAGGTAGCACAGGGAAAGCTAAGTGCTTTCTACATTTACTGCATGAGAGTCTCTAAAGAGAATGGCAGAAATTGGATGGGTGAGAAACTAACTTTTCAAAATTGTTTGTCAAAATGCAGCAAAAATCTGCATGTTTGAATGAACATTCATTTGAAATATTGCTGACCACTTCAAGCCATTAATGTGATGCAAATACTACACAATGACTAAACATGAAATTATTGGTGATTGAGGTTGAGAAAGAGATTCCAAGTTGAAAATTGAAATCTCAAGAGGGATGTGCTGGTTTGTCAAGCAGAAAATAAAAGATAAGACTAACAGACGCATGACATGATCATTCAGAAGTAAAGAATAAAAAATAAAAAAAACTGAAAAATAGCTATATATAGGAGGATTAAAAGTATGTATTAGAAAATATAAAAATAATCCTGTGTATTTTGCCAACTCAGTAGAGCCATAACTGTGCATAGAGGATAACAGATTGATGAACAATGATCCTTTGGCCTCAGGATGATTTCATTACTGTTTACTCACCTCAGGTATGCACACTGTTGGTAATGGCAAACGGTGGCATAAAAACTCCTTTAATGTCTGAATAAGAAATGGTAGGTTGTGGCATTAATGTAACAGACTCAATAGCATGCGCCCCAACTTTTCATTTGTCAGTGACCCGGGGTGCAACCAAGGATGCACACTGTTTTACATGAGGAGCCAGTTTCAGGCATGGAGCCACTGCCGTAGTGGCTTCATTAGCAGGTTTTGGGGGAGGGATGGGGGGAGGGGGCTTTAACCATAGGCTTTGCAGGCCACATTCGTTCCTTGATTGATGTTTTTATAAGCAAGACCTTGCACTTCCTTCCCCTCAGGGCTGTGCTGTGCTTCCTGGCATCAATCACTCGTCATTTTCATTCCTGCACCATCGCCCGACAGAAATACTGTAAAAGTGATATATGTGTGCATGCGTTAAGTAATTATTAAGTGTCCAGCAGAGCTGATCAATCTTTCCACCTCTGCAACTCCCGATATATTTTCTTTGACCCTTTTTCTTCCATCTTTGCATTTTCTGCACCCCACCTCTGCTTCCTGCAGTAATAACAATGACGGAGAACACCCCCACAGAATCTGGTTCCTTTCTTACCCATTCCAACTCCAGTGGGTTTCCAGGGGACTTTTAATTGCTGAGCCGCTGCTGGTGTGAGGGAGTGAGCTGCCACTCGTGTTGTGTGGAAGCCTTAGGCTCCTGTGGCGTTAATGAGACGGTTGTCATCAATCAAGGGCTGTTGGAGATGATTGTAAATAAGATCCTAGGAGGTGTTCCGGGTGGGAAGGGTTTGGCTCGGCTCCATTCCTTAACACTTGAAAGGTGTGTGTAAACATATGTCAAGATGACCAGTTCAAGCTTAGGCAGAACTCAGGACGAGATTAGAATGTGATTGGGAGTGTTATGAGAGCAGGGTGGTCCACATTTGCACTGCTGTTAGGGCTTGAGGGCTTAGTGGCTTTGGATGGAGAAAGGGTATAACATACATTTGGCAAAACCACAAGCGTTCAGTCGATCTCTTCACAAGTTTTTTGTTGTTTAAAGGGGTAGTGCGGGATTTTGGACATCGGACCTAATTTCCAAGTGAGCCAGTGTGTTTTTATCATTGGAGACCGTTTGCAACACTTTTCAATCACTCCTTCTAGTTGCAGAAATTGCGGGTGCTAGGGTAGCTACAAGTCGAGGGGATCTGCTAGCCTGCCAATAAAAACAGTTTTACCCACTCCAAAGTACAGCCGAGGCAAACCAATTATAATGCCTGAATATCGATGTAAATGTCTGTGTTGATAGAATAATATTAGAAATAAAACTATCCTTGTATCGCAATGATCACATTACATTTTCGGGGACTACTTTCTGGTAAAGGTAAACAGAGAATCACACTCCAGGTGATATCAGTCCACCGCTGCCGTATCCTGCTTCCAACTACAGGGATTATAAACTAAATGCAATGCAATGCAAGGGTAAGTTTATTTATAACATTATTCTATCAACACAGACATTTACATAGTCTGGCGTTATAATTGGTTTAACATCTGTGAAGCAGGGTACACAACAGATAAACTGATAACAGCTACCCTCCCCCCCCCCCATTAAGACATGACTACAGTGCAAATTTTCATTCGAATTGAAAATCAAATGGTATGAGCTCAACTTAGAGCTTTGTTGCATTCATTGTCTATGAAATGTCTCCTATGTGAACAGTTTATGCAAGGCTTCAAGTTATGACTTGATTTAAAGTAAAGATTTTCAAATGGTGTTGGCCTAGTTCACTTTTACAACAGCAAACAAGAGAAGAATAGCAGCAGACACCAGTTTCAAATAACTGTGTGTGAGTGTTTGAAAAGTTCAATCAACATCATATTACGTTTTCAGGGGTACCATGTTAATTTCACCCCATCTATCAATAAGGCAAACTAGTGAATAGAGCGCAGATTAGCTTGTATTTTAGTATTTTTTGTGAGCATTTACAGAGCTAAGTTCCAAGATTAAATGTGAAAGCTCTGAATGTATGACTCAAGCCACCAGCCCAGTCATATTCTGATGCAAATGAGGCAGAAAATTACCTATTTCATACTCAGATATAAAAAAAATGAAAGCTTCATAATTGTGTGTTTAAGCAAACTGAAGATAGCTCAAACCGTCTGCTATTTTTGTCAAAATGACTAAGGATAAAGTGGTATTGGTTCTAGTTCAATTTAAAACCCCAAATATCTCTGTCATACTGACAGTGATAAACTATTACTTAACATAATAAATAACAAACTGCAAACTAAATGGGGGGGGATATAGTCTTGAGCAAACATTTAAAAAACATGGTATTGTAAAAAGATAACTAGGCACCATATATCTTCCACAACTACTACAAGCCCATTTCACATAATTATACAAATGGTAAAATATAGAATCAGTGGAGTATGCTTATGTTCTTGAAAGAAAACGTCAATTCCCAATACCAACTGCCAAGTGCATTATTCGCAAATAAATTTGCGCCATAACACTGACAGTTAAGTGATCTCCAGAAGACATCAAAACTCTGCATTATTGCAACTCTACAGAGAACCTTAACTGTCCCTCCCTAAACAAAAGACAATTCTTTTTGCAAACTAGCAACAGAACACCAACACCCTGATGCTCACAGTTCCACAATGTTGCACTGCCAATTACCAGCCAAAGATGCTTCTGGAAATAATATATATAATAATAAATATATCTTGCCTTTTCTTCTCACGCCATGCGTTATGTGACATGACATACCAGGAGGGTCATCACCTTGTGCTTCATCCCCTGAGAGGTGGGAAGTGTTTGCCGAGACTCGGGTGGTTTAAATTCACACAACAGGCTTTGATGCTTCTTCCTGTGGTGCGAGTGTCAAAGATCAGGCCTCTCTCAATACGACTCTGTGGATCCCAGAGTGGCTGCATGGGGCTTTGCGTGCTGTAGTGTGTCGCCCCTTGAGGTGGGGGCCCCTGTGCAACCACTGGCTATAATCACTCTGCATGGAGGATAGAGGGGGGAGGGGTGATGACCTCCATCACCCGTTGATTCCCATTAACAACCAGTAGACAACGGCACCCCGCACTCACACCATTACAAGCGTACGGTAGATATATTGAAGTACAGAAACACTTCTTGCACTGCTCTCCGCGGGACTCTTGTGTCATGCCTGCGTTCTTTCCCTATAGTCCCCGCTGTAATCCCCCCCCCCCCTCTGCCCCCCCCTCCACCACGACCAGCCTACGACACCTTTGTATCTTCTGAGGTTGCATGGGTGAGACAAAGAGACAAAGACAAAGAAACAATGATTTTCTACAGCTTCCGTGTGACAGAGTGATTTAGTAACCCCCTTCTCCTTCTCCTTGTATGGACTCGGTGATGAAGGCTGTCCAGAGCTGGGCTGAATAAATCAACCAGGCCGGTGGGTCCGTATGCGACCTTGCCCTACCCTCCCCGCCTTGCATCCCGTCTCCACGGCAGCAGTAATAATGACATCAGCGCAGGTAATATTACCCTTCAATATGACAGCCCCATCCATATAGATAAGAAGGAGATGCAGCCGCTACGTCCCGTTACCATGATCAGTGTCCTTTCCCACAAATTAGCAGAGCCATACTGTGCCTTATCTGTGATTATAATCACGCCATAACCCTATATGGGAGGGGTCTGAATCTGCGTGAATGAGATAAGCCCCTTCGCAGGGTACTGTGGGGGCAATTCAAAACCAGGATGTTTATTTCATGTTAATAAAGGGTAATCAACCTCCTCCGTCCTGCCACCCCATCCACAGCCAGATCGGGTCTCCAGTTCTCTGTTTACCGCAGAACGTTGAGAACAAGACTTTCCTATGGATATGCTTTACTGACATTATTGATACATAGAAGAAAAAGGCTTTCTCACAAATACGGGGATAATATAAGTAATATACTACGGGTCAAAAGAAAATCGTCAGAAACCGATATAAGGATGAATGAAGGGAGCCTGATATCACAATGTTCAGATGTTTTGTTATGATTTGCAACATTGCAACGTTTGGTGGTGTGGTCTTACGCAATACATTTAAACTGTAGGGGTTTATCCCTTCAGCTACTCTCTGCCCTGCTACACATCAACAAAAGCAGTGTGTAGATGGTGATTTTCCAGTTCAAACACATGAGGAAAAGGGGGAAGCCTTAGAATTAGACTCAATTCTTCAGCCGTTTAACATGCCGGGCATGCCGCTGCAGAAGCATCGAGATGAGAGAGAGGCTCAAAGGGTTTAGTTTGGGTTGCAGAATGAAAAGAGCTGCGCTGGGTGAATGTATATTAATATAAACCTAGAGGATGGCTCTACAATGATTAGTCAAACGATGCTTCAGTGGGTTTGATAAATGTTGTTTTTCAAATCAATTTAGCGTGGCTATAAATGAAACAGCAAGACAGACAATAAGTCATGCAAACTTCATTAGGCTTTCCTATTGTGAGTGTGATTCTAAAGTAGTAACTTCATTTAACCCCGATACCATTTATGTGATAATGGCTTATTAAACATAAAGTTCACTGTGGTTGTAGGAATTAATTCCAAGCAAAGAGGAAAAACATTTGGTTTGTTTTGATTTGCAATGCTTATTAAACTAGAGGCTATTTTACTCCATACAAGGAAACACCTCAAATCATCATTGGTTCTCCAGCCAAAGTAAGGCTTCAACTGTCCCTGACTGGTTCTTGCCAGAGACCACAATCTATATGTCATGAAATACGATTTCTTTTGAAGTGACAGAATTTGTCTCACTTATATAATTGATCATCTTTTTAGAAAGGCTTGTGGCTCAATCTGAACCAACCGACCAACTAATTCAAATATGAAAGAATGAAAGATGAAATAACTCTGATAGGGTAAGCTACCAATCAATTATAAATAGGTTAACAGAGATCGTAATACCAAACAAAACATTGATAATTATATTATATATATAGATATATTACTTACAAAAATATATTCTTAAGGATCAACTAAAGACCAACATATAATCACAGAAACAAGCCAGCAACCACTTCAACATATTACAAAAACATACAAAATTCACATATCATGCAATTTGTATTTCACTCAAATGATTATAACATCTTACATGAAAAATATCTGAACACAGAGAGGCACATGCACACAGCACACCCTAGTTTGGGGGCTGGGGATATGGCTTGGATATGAAGATACTGTGTCAGAGGCCTGCCTCTCATCTCTGAACAGCCGTCTGCTTTGAAGCCATCTGATTTGAAATAATTTGATTTGAAACCGTCGTATTTAAGGCCATCTGATTTGAAGCCATCTGTTGAAATGGGTTGTAGGTAGATAGATAGATGTATAATTTATTGATCCCAGGGGGAAATATCAAAATCCCCAGGGAAAATTACAGGTAACAGGTATCTGTAAAACCGGAAAGAACCCACCCTAAATGGACGCCGTCCGATTTGAAGCCGACCTCCTACATTTGCTTGAATGTAGGAAATCGCATCTACAAATCTCTCTATTAGTACTGTCTGCCTGTCCCTCTGATCATCCAGAACGCACGCACACGCACACGCACACGCACACACACACACACACCCACACACACACACACACACACACACACACACACACACACACACACACACACAC
>JAOPUD010000090.1:7237247-7249335 GCA_027122715.1 Trisopterus minutus
CACACACACACACACACACACACACACACACACACACACACACACACACACACACACACACACACACACAGGGGTTACAGATGGCTTGTGTTAGTGGCCTTGCTCTACAAACAAGCTTCGGAAGACGACAGCATGCCAAAACAGCTCATTAAACGCTATTAGCTAGTCATTTCAGCTAAGTGAATCCCCTCTCGACTCTTTTGGTAAGCAAACAGCCCTTGGGTCACAGCCACACGAAGAAATAAAAGACAGGCAAATTACGCTGGGGCCACTCACCCTAATGGTGCTTATGGGACAGAGAGGATAATGTGCTACTGGTGGTAACGATCACAGAGCAAGATGTGAATCTAATTATGCACAAAGAAAACCAATGTCTTTCTTGTATGCTTGTATAGACATGTCATTGACGCCTACTCCTTCTCAGGGTCAAAACTCTACTAAACAGGAATACCAATGAAATGTGGACGCTTATGGGATGTTTTGGTTGCAGGCTTCATTATTAAACAGTACTACAGTTTATCAAATGAGTTATGTAAAAAAATGTAATGTATTGTATACACAATTTTGAGGTAGACCTAAACTTCCCTAAGAAACAAATAAATAAAAATGGTCATTAGTTATTTCATTGTTTATGATATGAATTATGTTGTCTCAATTCGGATACTGCCCATTAGGAGAATGAAAGCATAGATAATAACAAGATCATGTTTACCTTTAAATGTCTCTGTAAAATCTCAAAACTCTTTGCAAAACCCAGAAGGTCATTTGGATATATTTGTTCACCTGACATTGCAAAATACAGTGACCATCATCCCTGTTCGAAGTGTTTTGGATGGTGATTCTCTGCAGTCACCCGTATAAATCAAGCTGCCTCGACGAAGACAGACCATGTCCCAAATGGAGACAAACAGAAGATGAATGTGGCCCACGGTTTTGATAAAGGTCAATTTGGTCAAAGTCTGCATCCTTTTGAAGCAGTTACCCCCAGTGTCCTGGCTCCATCTGCAGAAGTAGAGCTGCTATGTAGAACAGGAACTGGTGGTGCTATTATCCTGTTCCGTGCATGACAATATTTTGAATGTATTAAATCCTTTTCACAATATTCATCCAGTAGCATTCCAGACCTCACAAACATTCATCTACAACTTAAAGATTTCAACAGGCAGTCATGTCAGACATGCTGATCAGAGGGCTGTTGTCCCAAGACAACTGGTGGGGTCCTAGTCAGCACACGCTGGGCTCAACAGCACACACGGACTGCAGTATTCAAAATACGCAGGTTGATTGTGGATGGAAGGCTAAATTAGGGAAAGCTTTCAGGAAATAATGCAAATTACACCAAAACACGGGCCTGCATCATGAAAAAAGGCTTCGATTAGAGTACACTCACCGGGATCATATGCCCCACAATTCTGGCAACCTTTACAGGAGGTCAACACAACATTAACACAAACGCACAGTGACATTAACCCAGATGAACAGGAAAAGTAAGCCTTTTTTAACACGGTTAACACAGTACCGGATGGGACAACAAAAAGGAAACCAAATCACCACAGGAAAAAAAAAAATAGGAACCAACTAGTGAGAAAAGTAGCAACAGATTTTTGAGATAGAGGCATCATTTAGAAGCCCAAAGAACCTCACTGACGAAGAAGAACTCAACTGAACAGCCAAAATAATCTTCCTGGAAATGACCCCTGGCACTCAAACTATGAAGGCCACCTGGGTCTGAAAATGTAAGCAAAGGTACCATCCATCACAATAGAAGGTAGTACAACAACAGCAGTGAAATGCTACCGGTGTCTTTTCTGTATGTAGAAAAAGTATTTAAGACCAAGTTCTCCGATTTTGTTGGAGAAAGCATGCAGCAGTTCATCCCTTAACAGACATTTCACATTTTAAAAAGTAGAGTTTCTTTTTCGAGTTTACTTTTGGATTTCTATCAGTGACACAAGCTTAATTTGCTCTTTGTTCTGTAAGCATTGTGTATGCACAGCCTATGGTGTAGAAAAGTCTAAAAGGTTTTCTTGTTGAATTGCTAGACAAGGGTTAACAGCATTAAAATAATATGATACAATAACGTAATTATTAATATGCATTTTCTACGACAGTAATACAACTACCAGCGGGATGCTTAGCCATTAGACTTAACCATTAAATAGCCTTAAAATATTTTGCACAGGGGAGTTATCAGTTTGAAATGTGTTAATTAAATAGCTGTTAACGATTTAATATATGCATGTATCTGGATGCATTTGCGTCTTCTCTGATTTATTTAATAAAAGGGTCTGATTGTTGATCCAGAAAAGCTGTTGCCATGAATAGTAAAAAGACCAATTATGCCTGCACAGGTCAGAAGGCCAGAGACCTACACATCCCCCACATGCATGAGAACATGACCCTGCATGCTCTGTCTAATAAGGTTCGGGTAAGTCCAAATATAAGTCTATACTTCCATAACTTGACATATTGGCAAGAAAAACTGGATAATAAGCATGGGGCAAAATAGAGCAGGGATGGGATAAGGTCATGCACATGTGACAGACCATGTGCTAGCTGTGGGTTAACCTATGTGAGGGGGAGCTGAAATAATCAATTGTATATTATTTGATTTTATTTACATTTCCTGCACAATTTGAGGGGGGAAAAAAGGTTTATATTGACACAGTTTTATTCTGACACCAAACAGACAGCTATTTGAACGTGAAGCCAAGACCATCTGTTTTCAGGCAGAAACAAGGATGAAGAAGTGGAAAGTAAACACTAACATCTCCGTCACTGGCACAATATTGGTTGTGGCATGGCCAAGATTGGCTACGATCAATATCATTTGTTGGAAATTGAATTAAATAAATTCTACAATGTATTGACAATCGTGACGATAAAGTCTCATCTGAGTGCAGTGACACTGCCTCCTGCACAAACAGGGGTTTAATTAAACTTCCAAACAAGAGTTAGGGATAAAGTCTTCACTACTTAATGCCCCGTCAGCCTGCCATGAATGTGAGCACTAGCTGGGGTTATTTACACCAAAGGGGGCAGAGTTAAGCTGCCTTGATGCTCTTGGATCTCTAATCAAATAGAGAGATTGTAAATATCGCAGAATAATCCACCCGACTCCTGTAGCGAGTTAGCTTCCGGACTTCAGCCATGAAAATAGAAATAGATGAAATAGAAAATGAAATAATGGTTGCCTTTTGTGATTTTAACCCTGAGACTTAATTGGCATGCAGCCAATAACAAAGAATTAGACCAGCAACCACAACCTAGAAAACTGGTCAGTTATAAGAAAACTCTTCTTAACTTAGCTCATTCCAGAGAAATAATTCCCTGCACATCTGATGCATTGATAAAATAAGCGTCCGTTGTGGTGGGGGCATTCTAAATATAAAGAAGCAAAACATGGATACTGCAGTATAAAAGTAATATCAAACACCGTTTGGATGCTTTGATGTGAATTGTGCGCCTTTGTAGGTAGAATAATTGGCAGATCCTTTTGGTCCAGAGACCAATGCAATGTCCAATTTGAACGATTACAAATTGATTGTTATTTTTTATTTAAATAAAAAGAAAGCAATCAAATCACAATAGTAGATTTGGTTAAAAAAAGTTCAATGGGTCAGTCTGAGTCTTACAGTCGCTATGCATATATTTCTGGGTTTATTCACAATGTGCGTACACTGAGGAAGCCTTTAGGCCAAAACCTCTGCTGAAAGGATTAAGTTCAAAGGCAGGCAGGAAAATTACTCACAGATTCAAAGTCTTCAACGGCACAGCAGGCCCTCTTAAAGTGACACGACTTCAGCAACTTTCACATGCACTGTGCTGAGTGCTCTTACAGCCTTTTCCAGTCATGGCTACAGCAGGGCTCTCCTTCAATCCAAGTGAGCATTGTAGATCTTGGCGATGTAAGCATTTTAAAAAACACTTCAATGACCAGTTCTTGTGCGTATGAAATTTTTTATATGCTTCATACACTGTTCACAAAGACCCAGAAACATGTAAAAACTATATTGAGCTGTGTGAGAAAAAAGAGAACAATATGTTGCAAATGCTCGTGATTTTGAATAGTGAAGTTTTTTTTACATTCAAACAAATAAAATCAATGTGTATCTATGATCCTGTAGTTAAAACCACCTAGGTAATTAGTTAAATACCTTTAATGTAGCCTATACGCCCAAACCCTGCATAAACAACAAACAAAACTACACAAATTGAATCCGATAGTCTTTGTGAAAGAATACTGACGATTTAGGCAACCAACGCTACAAAGATGGAGTCTGTGTAGCAGGTAAAGAACCGCGTAACACACATATGTGGAGCGTGTGTCCCATGTTGCATGTATCTCGACCCTAAGAGCTTCACTGGATACTAGTGCACCTCAGTGTATGGCAGTGACCTTACAGTAAGTAATGAACACAATTATTTATGTGAGGCAGAGTGGCCCATTAAGCTTGAATTGGACTAGATAATGGACATTGTGTCCGTAGGAATGTTGAATTTATCTTACATATACATATGTTCCAAGGACCTGGAACAGTTTATATGCAAGATGTGTTTTATTTAGCAAAAAATACCACAAACAATGTTTTTCGTAAAGGTGCTTGAGTTTCAGTGTCATGACCCATGATCGTTACACTACTATATTGAGCGGCAAAAGACCCTGTTGTATATCTCCAGAAATTGTTTTTGAACAGAGTGCTAGGCACCACGTTTACCATGTTAACAGTGACTGCGGTTACATGGTCGGACCAGATCAACTTATCATGGATTAAGCCATATAACGATGTTGCCACTCGACGGGGGTGCTGTCACTTGTCTGAGTATACATGCATCGGAACAGATTCGAAAAATGGCCGGAGACCCAGCTGACTTCGCTACGCTAGGTGGCGCTGCAGCCCTTTCAAGTGGTACTAGAGCCCCTTCCGGTTCACAGCTACGTAAGAGCAACAACAAACTATCTGGCGGCATACAAACAAAGATGGCGTACGGCAACAACACCACTATTTATTACGCTGTCTCCTTCCACTTCCGGGTGAAATCACCCGGCCGGAATTCTCAAGCATGCGCAGGACACGAACTCCCAGCAATACCATACGATCGGGTGCACATGCAGGTAGATAGACGATGGGACAGGCTCAAGCCCAGCTATCGTATCGACTTCGCTAATCCGATCCTGAGACGATCCGTTTGGCGAAGCAGATCGAATAAACCTGTTTACATGAATCCAATCTTCATTCGATACGTTCATTACATGATTATGCTCCTGCATTTAAACGCAGTCAGTGTCATATTATTCACCTCTTCCCATTGTCTTCCCAATGTCTTAAATGCACTTGGTTTCTGTTCTGAATATATAGGATAGTAGCCTACTTTATTTAACCTAACGCCAGATATGTAGCCTACTTAATATGGCAAAGTGGTAAAAAAAAACTGTACACATTTATTGTTGAGTGTTTATTTATAAATATTTATTCACACTGGGACTGATAAAAGGAAAGCACATTGATCAAACCATTATGTTTGATGTTTGTGCCATGAAGGCAGTGCATTTGAAATAAATTAAAGAAAGTTCGAAATACCTATGGGAAACCCAAAATCATTAGATTTAAAGTGCCTTGTTGATATAAGCAACACTTGGTAAAATGTTTTTATTTTAAACAATAACAGTAACCCTACCGCAAACTAGGAATTCATTGGACAAAAGCTTGTGTATTCTCCCAGTCAAAGCAATTCCTAGGCAAATAAAAACACATTTTCTGTTTATCTTCTTTTCATTCAGTTGGTCCCTTTCTTTTTATTCAAATGGGACACGAGTGGAATAAACCACTTCTAAAACACAGATCTGGGACTTTAAACACACAATCAAACCTATTGTTTGTTACTGACTTAATAAGCCATTCTGAATTTCTGAGACACACTAACATATATACAACGTATAATGCAAACTTCTTGAAATACAAATTTCCCGGATGTTTGCAATGACACAATAATACATTTGTAGAGGCCTTTTAACGTGCCACTAACTGTTCTAATACTATTACTGGTGATTATTGTAAAACCATTAGCGGAAGACAGAATGAGGGAACAATAGAAAGGTATGACAAATTAAATCTTCACAGGGCTCTTAAAGATGGGTTTAATATATCATGTAACCTGCCTCATTAGAGCCGTTGTCTTTTGTGATGGTCATCCATCACACCCCAATGTCACACAGGTCCAGACCATCTGAGCCCTGCTAAGATCATATTGATCCAGCATGTAGCCCTACCTGGATTTCAATTAGCACGTCCACATTCTATTATGGTCTTTTTTTTACAAAACCACAATGGGGCACAGTCCAGAAAATGTTGCACAAGGACAACCAGTTTAATAGAAAATGTGCTCAAACCAGGATGCCCTATATATATTGTGACTGATCATAATATCTGTGGGAAAAAAGATTGATGCTTGAGTTTCTCCTAAAGACAGGATAGTCCATCTTCCGAATACCAAAAGCTCCAAAATAACGTCCGAGAGTCCAGTTGATAACAATAGGATGTGATACTGCTGACAATTATTTTCTTGGCAGTGAAAGACTTAAAAATAAAGTATATCTTGCCAATTACCCTTGGAAAGTTTAGTAAAGATGTAAAAAATGTAATCCTGTATGTTATTAAAAGAACAAACCAACAAACAACAACATTGAACCATTAAAAAAACATTTGGTAGAATGGTAAAACAGATAAAATGAACTCCAATCCAAAGCAACTTTTCTTGCCAAGTGTCACACCGCGTTAAACCATGAATAATTATGACATTTCAAATAATCTCTATATTGGCAGATAACACATTTTGCCAAAGTATGTCAGCCACAAGCAAGCTTTCTGACCCGACTACTTGCAGGATTCCCCCGTCATGTTCATGTGATGACTTGAAGCAAATCATTTTCCAAGAAATAATAAATGAATATTGAGCAGAATATTTTAATCACAGATAACGAATAATAATGTGTTCTTCAAGGCAAGTCTATTTGAACACATTGTAAACAATGTTAATACACAATCCTCAGTGGCGATAGGCATTCTATTGTCTGTTAGCATAGACCACAGAATATAATAAATAATGTCTAATCCTCTCATTCGGTTGGTTTATTACTGCTGCATCATGTGTATATTGAAATCGCAGAACAACAATGCATGTTCATTAGACTGATAGTGTTTTCTAATCTCACTCAATTTGAGTTTTCATATTTTCTACAATGCCTTAAAATTACCATTTAGTGGCTATGCTGAAACTCTTACGATTTTAATGTCTTATAGTGGCAGATACAGCAGGGAATTGTTTTTTTTATTTGTAATTAGTTTCACTTAATTGTAATACCCAGATAATAGATATTACCAGGAAGTATCAAGGAAATTATAATTTATTCTAATGTTGTTTCTCTAGTGTTTTAACTGTTTACACGTAAATACAAGGTTCAGCATTTGTGAATGGGCCTCCACAAATTTAAATGCATGATTATTTTCCTCACCACTAAAAAAAAGCAAGTGATTTAGAAATCTTATGTGGCAGAACGACATTAACACCAGGCTGCAAAATGTAAGCCCAACCTAATCCACTTGACCAGCCATAAAGAATTTAACAATAACAACATAATCACAGTAAGGGAGAGGATGAGGAGTGGACAGCCGTTCAGAGAAGCTGTTCTTGGTTTTGTTTACATTTTTTTTTACTCTATTGACAAGGTGATGATAATGATCACTATATTTTGTTACCCCCAAAGAACAATATAAATTACTAATATTAACTTTTAGACACCTGGATGAGTGTCCTTATTTGTGAAGAGAAATATGCCAGAGAAATATCCTGCTTAGTTATTTAATCCTGCTTAGGTAGTTATTCAGTCTACTGCAGGTGGACTTCAGGGCTCAACCTAAAGGGGTCAGCGAGTCCTAGGCGGTCCTAGTAGCCCAACAATTGCCTAACATAAACAGGACTGAAATGATACAGCCATGCTGTGTCTGCACTGATCCCCATATTGATATGGTATAACAATGAACCATTGCATAAAAGAAGGGTTATTGTCATTGTCAAATAACTCTACTAGAAGAAATTAACTTAGTTATTTAGAGGGGAACACTTAGCCAGTGGTCTGGCCCGCTGGAACACTGAGCCAGTGGTCTGGCCCGCTGGAACACTGAGCCAATGGTCTGGCCCGCTGGAACACTGAGCCAATGGTCTGGCCCGCTGGAACACTTAGCCAATGGTCTGGCCCGCTGGAACACTGAGCCAATGGTCTGGCCCGCTGGATTTAATAATCATTGCATTTCATTTTGATAACCTCACTTCTGAATTACCTTTGCATCAACAAAGTCTAAACCAAGGTGCAAACAAGCACAATAAGCCAACATGTGACTGCCTTCCCTAAGGATAATGTTGAGTTGGCAGACTCATTCTCACACACCATTAATATACACACCACTACTTAGTCTTTATTCAACACTGAACAAAGACATCTGACAAAGAAAGATTAAAAATGTTTGTGCTGGTGCTGAAAGCAAAATCAGCCATCGGGCCTAGTCATTCAGAAGCTTTCTAAATCTATTCAATATCCCTGTGGCAATCCTTCCTCCTTGGTTTTCAATGGGAATTTACACAGGCCCTGTTCTCTCACTAATTGCTTCTTTTTTTGCCAGGGCAAAATGATGGCTGATCTCAGGGGGGAACAGATGAAAGATGTAATAAATAAAACTCCAACATCCCTATAAGGCACTGATGAGTGCCGCTCAACCTTGAAAGTCATTTGACAGCCTTGCTGACTAGTACCAAAGGGACTGTATGCTCAACTAGCATCATGAAACCATCAACAATTGGGACTTTCACATTATGATAAGATCAAATATAAGACGAGTTAAAGCTGTCAGTCTAGCAACTGTGTATGCAATATGTGTTTAGGAAAAAACACAAATATTGCATTAATATAAAAGAAAATATTAAATTAGAAAAATACATACAGTCAAACAACTGATTGCTACACCACTATTTTGTGGAAAACCACATTGGCTGTTAGACTGTTAGAGACCACTTTAATGAACCAGTAGTTGATAACAGATTCCTGACAGTATACCCAATGAGCCATTATTTAAGCATTGTCCCTGATTTATGATTGATTTACTAAGAATTGGGTGCTGGTACATAATCAATAACTTGCTCTCCATAAGTTATGATTACTGTGTACATAAAGAGGTGCCTAATATGTAAGCAGCAATGCTTGTGTACAATTCACAAGTTTTTCCTTGGTAAATTATGATCAGAGCATATGAGACTATTAACACCCACAACACACACACTTCTTAAAAACACTTGTAAACGTACCTGCTCCCTTTCCCTTGAGTGCAGTCAGCGTGTAAGTTGTTCATCTAAAACCCATCTAATTAATTATTCAAGGGTATTATTTTCTACATTGAATCTATTTCCTGCATCAGCGGTGCCAATAATGGCTCCCGGAGGATTCCTGAGGTGCCATACTTTGGTGTTCCTCGATATAAAACGCATCACCGTCATGATAGTGTTGCAGGCAGCGTCAATACACGTACACACACACACACCGAGACACATACACACAAACCGATGTAGCAAAGGATAGCCTTGTTCAACGATAGCCTCTGCAATGTAAAAGTTCTGACATTAGAGAAAGTATTAGCTAACATAAAGGGCCCATGTACAAATTCAATTCACCCCTTACAGCATGGAGGAGAAGCTCCTGGCCAGACTAGTCCTGTGTGCCTCCAGTCTTGTGTACTGTCTTGTAATGTAACTCATTGACCCTTGGCCTAAATGCAATGCCACTGTAATGGCTTATCTTCAGCAAATTAATGCAAAACCTATTGAGAGTTTATATTAGGATTCATCATGATCATATAATGAAAAGGCTACACCAGGTCCGAGCTGAGTTATCTATGAGAAGAGAAGGTGAAGGACTATGGTTGACAACAAAAGAGGTTATACCTGATGATGCCAATCTGAGTGATTAGCAATCTTTTCAAGGTTTGTTAAATTTTGGATACGATTTGTTTGCCTTTTAAGAGTCTGTCAGCAATATCAGGTTGAAGACAATGGTACCAATTCTTGGAAGTGTTCATTTAACATTTGTTCTGAAAACATGGTCAATAAAAGGATGAGGATGTTGACAAATCAGAGGCACCCAAAGGGCTTCCGTGTCAAGCAAAATGCCAAACAGAAAACAAGACATTGCTTGCTTTGTCTGTAAACTTCAATATTAAACTGTGTGGATGTGGACGAGAGATTCCCTGCAAAACATTTTCTGGTGGTGCAATACCACGGGGGAGACGTAGTGTCGTCTGACAAGCCTTGCTGCTATACTGTAGCTGTCATTTTTTTTTGTTGCAAGTACTGATATTTGTGATTCTCACCCTTATCCATGACCTGTGCCACTAAACACTCTCACAGCTGTGGTTTGTAGTGCAATTTGACATTGTGTGACAGCAATTTGAACCCTAACCCTAACAAAAAAAGGGAAATTGAAGCATCCAAAGCAAAGTACCTATATAATTCAAAATATAATTCTAAATAAAGATTAGATCATTCTAGAGAGGTGGCTACCAAATATTACCTACTGAAAGATAACAAAATACATTGATTTAAATGTTCCTTGGTTAGACACATAATCTAAGACACTAAGAAGTGATACATTCTCTTATATTAATACAAACCACATAACCATCAAATAGGCATGCTGTTTGATAATAACCATCTTGAATGTCCCTTCAATCCATGTGATGATTATACGTAAAGGTTGTGATACAAGTGATTCACGACAGTGTTTCCCCTATAATTGTACAGGCTTGGCAGGCCCCTTGAGGACCCCCCCCAGGCCAAAATAATTATAAAAAAAGATATGCTATAAATATAACGCAGCATTACTATTTACATCAGCTGCGATGCGAATATGCAGGAAAAAAGATCTTACCATGTAACTATCATAATCTCGCCGATAAAAAGATGGATGTTCTCAACCGTATAGCCTGGTGAAGACGCACTTACGCTCGGTCCTTTCACCAACATATCCTATGGAACATTTGTAAATTATAATGTTATTGTTTAACTTTAAAATTCAAGAGTTAAATTGTGTAGCGAATGGCTGTTTGCAGATGAGTGGGCCAATGAGCAGGTGTGATTTGGAGACGTCAGTTTCCCTGTTCAATAACTGAAATAGGCTGTCACCCTTTTCATAGAAAGTTGGTATCCAAAACGAAACTGTTGTGATACAACAGCACACCTTCATAATATCAGCAATCTATATTCACGTACCGCAGTGCCAGTAAACATTGGCTTGTAGCACCGACCTCCATCGTGATGAACGATCAATACATATAACAGATAGTGATAATTATAGGTCCATGATTTAGTTTACCACTATGGATGGTCATACTCTCCTTGTGATCACTCACACTGATCAGTGATTTAAGTATTGATTTAAGTGGACCAACATTTTAATGCTATTTTGAATATAACATATACAGGTACATATCACATTTATATTGGTTTCCACGCAAAGTGTATTTTCTATTCCTCTGTGACTATCTTTTGAACTAAAATGAAAAAACATTCTTGAAATTGCAGGTACAAAATTTAACAATGACTCATGTGAACATAAATCTGAAAATGATCTCTTCCCCGATATTAACTGTGGTAAAGAAAAACTGTGCAAATCCCCCCAATAATGGCTGCCATAAATAGATGCTTGTTTCATTTAAATGAAGGGGACAAATCAAATGTCCCATTATCGTGGGCTGATTATTACTGAGTGTGTTCTAAACAATGTTTTTCGCGGGAACTGGCACCAGTCTGCATTCCACACAATTCCTGCACACGAATTACATTGTTATCGCCGTAGCATGGAATGAGCAGTTCATTTAGAGAAAAATAAATGTTTTGAAAGATCACAACAGAATTACATGCGTGCGTGAAGACAGATGAGTAAGGTGGTGGTGGTGGAGACGAGGTAGGTGTGTGTGTGTGTGTGTGTGTGTGTGTGTGTGTGTGTGTGTGTGTGTGTGTGTGTGTGTGTGTGGGTGTGTGTGTG
>JAOPUD010000090.1:7250814-7272047 GCA_027122715.1 Trisopterus minutus
CACACACACACACACACACACACACACACACACACACACACACACACACACACACACACACACACACACACACCAAGAGTGCCCTCTGCTGGGGACAGACAAGTTCACCTGCCAATCCACTACCCAGGTTTAGCAGGAATAGCCTGAGGGCGTTACATCAGAAAACAAGAACCTCAGTAACATTCATTAACAGAATAACTAATTTAAAGTTGAACTGTCCTCTTACCTGGAACTTCTTTGCATCGAACAGAGAGAGAGAGAGAGAGCAAACTCTTTGAAGTAGGCCATGGCATTCATCAAGAGATCTAGAAGCGATTGGAATTATACAAAAACATAAACATATAAGAAATTAGATTTTCATTTTGAAGTGAGGTATTATGGACAAGTGAAGAACACAAAACGCTAGGGACCCATGGCAGCAATAGTGGCACGGCCATGCCCAATTGATCTGTCTCTCAAATATACGATCAGTCTCGGTTCAGTCCCGATATGGAGCTTACTCAGAGGACAGGAAGACTTTGATTTGTTAGTTGAACATAACTAAGTTTGATGAGCCATCATAAGTTATGTTATCATGAGGGAATCATGAGGAAGCATTCCGACAGTTGGTGCCAGCTAAGCAAAATCATCCACACATCCTTTCCCACACACACACACACCCACCCACACATACACACACCTTTAATCTTAATCGTGAGCAACCTGAGGGGCTTGGAAACGATGCAAATATTCACGCCGCTACCCCCCATGAATTTGAGATAGTCTTGCATTATGCAATGGCATGGCTACTGCTCCATCTAGTCACCTCCCTGGCTGCGACGGTACTGAGTGATTGTGTGCGTGGCTAATAAATATTGTAGAAGGCTACATTTTTGACCATCTACCCTATTGCATAAATCAAGAATCTTTCCCGACCCACATGATCAAGGTTTCAATTGCTACTGACTGCATGGCTGCCTGCCCCATGGATGTATAATAAGAACTGTCCCCTCTTGACTCCTGCAACTTTTAATGTGGTCTGAAGGACAAATGTCTGTTTTTCCTGCCTTGCTCTCAAGAGACCAAAGAGGGAGGAAATGTTGCAAATGTGTCACTTCAACCGTGACAGTCGATATATGACACATTTTAAGGAAGTAGTGTGTAATAATAAGACATAGGTAATGTCAGTAATGTCAAAAATTTGTTATCTTCAAATAAAAAGAATGACATTAGGAAAAAAGCAAACTTTTTTTAAACAAAACACTGACCAGCGAACAAAAGTTATATCTTACGAGGTATATGTTTTGTTAAATAGTATCATTAGTTCATTAGAGTCATTAGTTAGACGTTAGGCCTACCTTTTAGCCACGGTGTTTCCATCCTTTTTTCAGTATGCATATTTTTGCACTGTTTTTCTAGTTGTTATCGCTGACTATCTTGTTAAAGTATGCATCTCATACTAACAGATGCTTGCACATCTTGACATGTGGGCGATACAAGATTTGTACAAGAAAATATGAGTCTTCCACCCCCGCACACCGATGACCGCGACGCCAGCAACACGTGACAGCTTATGTAAGGATGACGTAGTGCGGAACGCGGTCAACGTCGGGGGTAGAAGAGACAGACCCTCCGCTTAGCGTCCGGTGGGCCCTGTCGGGGCTTATTTTCGATAGTGACCGGCGTATCCTGCTTATGCTTATTACATGGCTACTTGCGAAAACGAAAAAATAACTAACCCCTACAATTAATTTGTGCGGTTTATCTACCACGTTACCTTTCGTCGTGTTGATCAGCAGAGAAATACTTCGCCAAAGACGTTGACGTCGCTTAGCAACCGAATACGCTGGGCTCGATAATTACCGGACTACTTGCGGAGTGATACGAAAGACGTGAATCATAGGCAAAAAAAATCCACTTTCCTTGACAGCGCGGTCCATTTAAAAAGCAATTAATTGACCGCCGAACGCTGGGAAGGCCCGTTCAAGTGAACGGAGCACTGTACAGCATTAAGAAGAGCCGTGTGATAAACCGTTATATCTTTCTACGTTAGCCCGCTTCCCGCCCTTTTCAACATGCGCAATGGGCGGAAAAGAACGCCGACGGCTGAAAAGATCACCGACCGCTTTGACGACCGCCGATCGCATAGCACACAACGAACAGACTCAGGTCACCGAGCTCACCACACTGTCCGACGACCGATAATCTGGTTGGTGTGTCAGGGCCTTTAATCACACTGATCATTACCCGTCCGTGTCAACAGACCCGTCGACGTTACGGTGAGGAACAGCTCTTGTTTTCCCCAAGGTTTATTTCCACGTAAGGGATAAATCACCCAAGGGAAATGTGGACGTAGGCTATTCGAAACGTAATCATCCGTGCTGAGGGTAGAACTTTTCTGCCATCAGCGATGGGGGAATCTCGGGTCATTGTGGGAGAACTTCTGGCCCTGTGCCTGGAGAGGATTACTATGGAAAACGCATTGGCCACAGAGCTCGGTAAGACACGGACTGAGGGGGGAGGACACACGGGGTTTCGCTTTAAGTTCCTCCGTGGCATAAATTATCGATAAAAGGGCCAAATGCCTTAGGAGGACTAATAAAGGCCTGAAGGTCCCAGTGCACAGTCTGGGTTTTTGAAAGTCTCCTGGTTAATGAGTTCTCGTTAGATGAACCCATTGATAATAATCGTGTGGGTAGTAAAGAAGGAATGGTTGGAGAAACCCTACTCGGATGAAGTGCCTGCAATACCTTGAAGTCGCCTTTTTTTTTATTTTAGCGATTTCTTACTTCTTCCATTTGGACTTGTGTTTCTTCGTGGGTGACCGTAGCGTGTAGATTGGCGTCAATACATTGATGATTGAATCGTGGCGATTGATAAACATGTTTCATGATTGACACCAGAGTGCACGTTACACACCTGTTGTTTTCTCTACCCTCACCCCTGTCCAGAGTTTGTTGAAGTTGTCAAAAGTTTCGAGTCAACCAGAAAGAAATGGCTTCACACGGAGCTAGAGCTGAAGAAGTACAAGGAGCTCCTCGTCAAATCAGATGTCGCCAAGGCGGCTCTGGAGGTCAAATTGAAACACGCGAGAAACCAGGTGGACGTGGAGATAAAGAAGCGGTATAAGATTGAGGCAGACTACCAGTACTTGGTGAGTTGGTCGCACAGATCAATGGATTTCGGCCTCCAAACTTTCAACTCTGTTGCATTAACTAGTGATAAAAGATCAATCATGCTTAGAAATAGAAAGTCCACATCTCAGAACCATAGGCCTGTTTAACCATCTGGGGATTTATTTTTGGGTTTCTGTTTTCCTGATGTGGTTAATGAAAACCAAATAACTAAAACAGTGTAAAAGTCAGCAAGTCGCATGCAAAAAGGATCAGGATTTCCTTCTTATGAGAAGTCAAATAAGTAGGGTTGTCGGTGCTTAGGGACACAGCTGGTCTGTGGAGTAAGCCCTGCAGCAATCCACAAGGACACTTCTGCCTATTTTCTATTAATTGTCATTGCAGCGTCAAATTATTTGCTGTTATTTTTATATGCATCATTTGTTTGGGAGGGAAATTGGTTTATTTATGTGGTGTGTGTGCATGTATTTTTTTCTTGGACGCCATTACATGACATGTTGTTGTTGTAATTGCTGTTGTTTCGTCCAGGAGCGACAGATGCAGCTAATGTGTGACATCCTGGTCCATGACGGCAAGTCCAGCGCATGTCTGAACGACGAGCAGAAATCACTGCTGGCCACTTTTGACCATAAGGGAAAGGGATCCAATGTCACCCTCCTCCGGAGTGGGAAACGGTAAACCACTTCTGTTTTCGTTATTGTCTTCTGTTCAAAAACAGAAGGGGGGGGGGGTCTTTTGATTTGAAAATCGATTGCTTACATGCTCGGTTCTCGTTTTCCTTAAGGTTAACCGTCATCGACGAGTCGTCTTTCCTGTCGCACTCCGACATCAGCTACGATAGAACAGACGACGACCTGGTTGGTTCACTGCTCTGTTGTGAACATACTTTATTATCTTTTTAAGAGATCCGCTTTTTGGTCGCATTGTAAAAGTAGACAACCTAATGAAGTAATCTCAACTGTAACACTTGCCATCTGACTCTGGATCCAACTGCAGGACCTGGACACCACTGTGATCAAGCCTCTGAGGTCCAGAGCTCGGGAAAAGAGGGTAAGCACTGCAGCAATGCACCGTAGGCCAACAATGGGTTAATCATTAAGGACAACATGAGGTCACACAATGGCACAGTGTTTGTATGTTTATAAACCACACGGTTAAACAATAGGTTAATTGGAGGATCGTAATTGTCCGTTAGTGTAAAATTGGGATTGCTTAAGAGCGTCTCCCTTGCCATTGTAAACGGGCATAGCTTGATTGGTTGGCTGGAGAGTCATGTCGTTTCCAGAGCCTTGACTGTAATACTCAGCCTACACAGTTCTGTGAGCCAACTGCTCATCCCCTTGTGTTCCAGACCTGTCGGTGATGTAGTAAGTAAGAGAAAGCAGTTTTCCAGCGACTTTAATAACCTCACTGAAGGTAGTCAATTGAAAGCTTATTGTACAAAAGTTGATTAAAAACTGAACGACGTAAACCAACCGACTAAAACGGATTATTGCCTGCTGGCAGGTTTAAGACTCTCTCGCTCTCTCTCTTTCTTTGGCCTAGTCACACATGAACATAAAACTACCTGGCTACCTGACCTGTCATACTATGGCCGGTGCTTTAAAAGATTTCCATGTTTTCATTTGTTCCGACGTGTGTTTTAGAGGTCATCCATGGGACCAATGGCAGTAGCGGCGTCTATTGGTCTTCGAGGAAGACTGGAAAACATCTCTGAGAATGTTCCGGAAAGAAAAGCTTTGGAAAAGGTAAATGGAAATATGCATAGTTTAAAATATTTGCCTGGGTTTTTTTAGCAGCGTTGCTTGCATAGAATAATTAAGTAGAAGTACCTAGGGCTTCATTATGATTATCATATTTTTGTAATTTGGTCCACCATATTTTGTTATTTTGAGACTATTAGTTTCCAGTATTTTTGCACATGGTGGTTGACCATATGGATAAAAACTTAATTCATGTGGTTCACTCTTCGGATTTGGCTGGAAGAAGGCGTTCAAACAAATTTCAATTTCAGCAAAACTGTCCGGGTGGAGGTAGATTTATACACACTTTTGCTGTATTTTTTATTTTTTTTAAAAGAGATGGTGGGAGAGAGTACCATAGGCTATGAAAGAACAAGGGGGACACGGCCTACATAACCCAATGGCCGAGACCAACTCACACACGTGTCTAATATGTCACTGTGGTTAACAAAAGATTAGCCTGGTCCCTGCTGTGACGAGACCTCACAGTGATTTAAGAAATGTTATTCCGCCCCCAATGAATTCGGGCACAGCGAGCTGTCTGTTCCTATTTCATGGCTCATCCCTCATATCTTGGTCCACTGTTGGTGACACCCTCCCTCCCTGTGCAGACGAGCACACCTGTGTGCTTGGCCAGAAATCCATCTGGACCACAGCCCAAAAGCTGGTCTCCCGCCATTGGCAGATTGCCTGTGTACATTCACACACGCCCATACGGCCGCTGTTATTTAACCATGACCACTCTGTTCAAATTTTAAAGTGTCTTCCTGACGTTCCCGAGTTCACCTGCCCGGCTTCCACGCACGCCAGCTCCAGCCGTCTGGCCCCCTGTCAGTCTGTCGTCCTCCAGGAGGCGGAGACCCTTGTGGAGGCGTCCCTCACGGCCCCGGAGAACGGAGGTCTGGTTCGGATGGTGATCGCCATCACCCAGAAGACCCCGGAGAAGGGCGCCAGGACCCTGTCCCAGGAACGCCTGGGCAGTGTCGGAGGTGAGTGTGAAGTTGGGCTGCCGGCCGCAGTGTAAAGGTCCCACGACATGCCACCAGGTGTGGGTGTGATTAGGCATCACAAGCCGTTTTCGAGACACTTCTGACGTCACAGGTGGGTGTGTCCACCTAGATGTGTGCTGGATAGATCAGTCTACCAGCCTACCCAGTGGACTGTAGCAAACCTTGGTCATCTATCCGTCATACATCTAGGTGGACACGCCCACCTGTGAATGTCAGAAGTGGCACTTTTTTCGAAACGGCTTGTAACAACTAATCACACTCGCACCTGGTGGTAGAATATGTCCCCGTTTTAAGACCGATGAATTTCATGAACCACCGGTGTCGGGCTGTAGATGAGACCGGTTTCCCTGGATGCATACCAGAATGGCAATTTATTGATGTTCCTCCGCTTCTCCTCAGGGCAAACCTCTGTGTGGGGGTCTAACGATGAGACTCTAGCGGAGCCTGAAACCCTCGCAGAAACTAGGGTGACCCAGGCCAACGTTTACCAAGGGCCCATCTACACGCCCACGCTGGAGAGATCCCTGAAGCATGTTTTCCTCTCCAAAACAGTATGAACACACTTGACACACGGATTCTACACACACAGAAATAGTTTAGAAATAATGGGTTGGGTTATTATATGTTATTATGGGTTATCTTTTTTTTTTTCTCGTGATACCAAATGTATACAGGGTACTGCATAATCTGGGGTTGTGGTAATTGTATTTTGGATTAGGTTTGACAGGAGGAAGAACGGCAGCGTTTCTAAACGTCTTTGCTTTTTGTTTTGAATCACAATGTTGCATTTCATTATAAATTTTGTTGTTTTTTCAGAACAAACCCATGTACAATTGGCAGCTCAGTCTCGGAAACGGGTCTGTGATTTGTTGAAATGGTTGCCGGGCGAAGCTGTAAAAAAAAAACACCTTTCTTTCAGGTGATCCGACCAGAGACGTGCGTGCCGTGCGGCAAGAGGATCCGCTTTGGGAAGATTGCTCTGAAGTGCCGGGAATGCCGCGTGGTGGCCCATCCGGAATGCAAGCTAAAATGCACTGAAGGCTGCACACCTTCCACCACGCAGAGCAAGCAAGCGGTACTGCTGCCTGTGAAACCCCTGGGCCCACGCAACACTGAAGCATTATAGGGTATATTATAGGGTACAAATAGGGGCGGCGATAACATCCAAGACCAATTTCAAATCCCCTAATCCCACTGTATCAGAGGATTACAGGATGACTCAAACTATATCGCATCGGATTGTAGGTTTAGTTCTCATTCTTTATCTGATATTCGCTTCAAAGTAATTTATTCTTAGTAATCTGATTCCATGAAAACTATTCAATGTGTTAGCCGTTTCCATTTTAGACCATTTTGACGCAAGATTAAAAACGTTAGGCATTGTTTCCCAGACCAACATGTTCCAATATTCATTCATACATATTTTTCAGGCTGGATACTGTTCTGTTGGCATTCTACATCACAGCTTTTTCAATATAGGACTCAGCCACAGGTGGGCTTGGATTCATGGACATTATTTTTTTATTTTAAGGACACTTTGGACAGCTTTGCGCCCGCGACTCACCCGAGGATCCCTCTCTTGGTCATACAGTGTGTGAATGAAATCGAGCGAAGGGGACTTGAAGAAGTAAGTTTAAAGTTCATCACTCAATTACAACAAATGGTTACTTCAAAAAAGTACTTGTGCTTCTAGTACACCTTGGAACGCATTTGAGTTTGCTGCCACCTACAGGCTTCAAAAACGACCAGTTTAATAACATGGCCTTTGGGTCATGTTTGATGTGCTACTTTAAAGGCCACCTGCCTAATCCGAGATTTGAATAACATTGCCTCATCCACAACCATCCAATTGTACAAGGATGCACCTACGCCAACACGAACGGTCTAAAGCTAACACAGCTGCAATGTGGCTCATCCTTTATTTTTTTAAGAGGTCCCATGACATGCTACCAGGTGTGGTGTGATTAGCCGTTACAAGCCGTTTTGGAAATCTGCCCCTTATGACATCACAATTGGGCGTGTCCACCTAGATGTGTGCTGGATAGATCAGTCTACCAGCCTACCCAGTGGACTGTAGCAAACGTTGCTCCTCTATCCGTCACACGTCTAGGTGGACACGCCCACCTGTGATGTCAGAAGGGGGCCGATTTTCTAAATGGCTTGTAACGGCTAATCACGCCACACCTGGTGGGATGTGGTGGGACCTTTGAAGAAGAGGAGACGGTGTTCCCCTTCCTCTGACGCCGCCCCCTGTTTCGCTCTGCAGAGAGGCATCTACCGCGTCCCGGGGGGCGACCGGCTGGTGAAGGAGCTCAGGGAGAAGTACGTCCAGGGGAAAGGCTCCCTGATGCTGCACAAGGTGGGCGAGATCCACGTCGTGTGCGGCCTCCTCAAGGACTTCTTCCGGAAGCTCAAGGAGCCGCTAGTCACCCACAAGCTCCACCGGAACTTCATGCAGGCGGCAGGTAGGGTCTGGTAGGACCGCAGGCCAGATGGTGGCAGCAGGTCACGGTTTAAAAAAAACACCCGGGAAAGAGTGGAAATCCGTCTGTGAAAGCGCCCCAACATCCAGCCAGGCTCTGATTGTTGAGTGAATGAATATCATCATTACCCATGACCAAGCAGAGATGGGAGTAGCCTCACGATTTTGTCTCGGTTGAATTTGTGCACAAAACGATGAATGTCAAGAGCTGTGAAAATGTACCACAGCTCCATAATCAGCCCTGCAGTTAGTCATCTTCACGATTGCAGGCTTATCGTATTATCACCAGCCTATTTTCCTGTGATTGTGGTGTCATTTCAGATAATTGATGCAAGCTTTCTAGCGTTCCAAGTTCCCAAGATGACACTCAGTCGACATTATGTTAAGCACTGAAAATGTTTAGATGCACATGAACAGAAGAACGCTCGACTAGGAAGTGTTTTCGTTTTTATATTCTGAATAAATTATATCTGATGTGCCGTGCCTGTGCCCAGGGCATGGGTAAAATAAAGTTAGTTTTTTAGATGCTTAATTTCCTTTATTAACAAAAATGGTCCACTGCCACCCAATCCCTTGGTGTCCAAGCAGCGAATGAATCGAATCAGGCACGTCTAAGATATGAACTCCTGTGTGCAGTTTGAGAGTTCTTTTTATTCCTTCCCATACATGCTTTGTCGAGGTGATTTGTGGCGACATTCCCATAGTTTACTAAACTGAAGTAAAAACTGCCACGCCAGTTGGCTGTGCGACCGGGAGACCGTACTTCCTTGTCTAGTTGAGGCATTCATCACACAGCAGTGGTTGGTGCCTTCTCATGCTGGGCTTACATTTGGCTGGGTCGAGCCGGGCGACAAATACACTCTGCCCCAGCATGCAAAGTGGTGACATAAACAAAACACGGGAGTGGACTTATCTTCTATGGTAGTATAACTTAGATTACCAGAATAAGCACATACTGCTCTTGGGTGCATTTTCCTATCTAGACATGACAGGACCCAACCCGTTACTCCTGCATATTGCTCCTGCAGCATATTCGTGATGGATGTGTGAACGGAGGGTGTGCACGATGCTTTGGCTCGCAGGGCAAGGGAGAAGGCTGGCAATGAGTGGCCAAATCTTGGGTCTCCTGTATTACGATGAAACTTGCGTTGACGCATCATCATTCATGCAATCTTTTTTTATGATGCAAATACTTTATTCAAAAAAGCTATTTTTAATGTGTTTTTTTTTTTTGTGCTATTATTGGAGCTATTCCTTGAATAATGTACGATTTGCATTCGCGTTGTGGGATGCAGTGATGCAGGGCTGGTCTTAATACTGCTTCGTTTATGTGGTGCTGTAGTTGTCATCATGCCAGTCTCTTGTGCTGCAGAATAATGCATAGCCCTTGGGTACCCCGGTAAACCGTGGGCCCCACAATGCACCACATCCTAATTGAACCCATGGTGTCCGCACCAGAGATTCCTGATGAGGACAACGCCACGGCCATCATGTACCAGGTCATCGGAGAGCTGCCCAGGGCTAATCGAGACACCCTAGCTTTCCTCATGCTCCACTTGCAGAGGTTCGACCTCATTTATGGCTTGCACCGATTCTCCCCCCTCGTGTGGAAGGACTAACCATTTATCACCATAAATATTTAATGTACGGGTATCCAGGGAGGTCGATGTACATTATGGTATCGGGAGTATTGTATTTGTTGGATTTCACTTCATTTACTCTGAACCATAAAACTGCAAATATAATGCTGTAGGTTTTTTTTTTTGACTGGATCCGTGAATGCGTCGTTGAAGGTCTTGTGTTATTTTTCGGGGTCCTTTATACACAGGGTCATGAGGAGTCCTCACTGTCAGATGGACAAGACCAACCTGGCGCGGGTGTTTGGACCGACTATCGTGGGCCACGGTATGGCCGAGCCCCCGCCGAGGACCATCCTGAAGGACACCACCACACAACCCAGGGTCAGTCTCCTCGTCCCAGGTCTGGCCAACGGGCAACTCCAAGACATTTGCTTGACTTTTACTAGTTGTACTCTGGGGTTTGTATGCGGGTGTGGACTTCTGAGGAAACTATGCATTATTCATTTGTAATGGAACAGATTGCATGTAATGAGGTTATTTGAATGTTTAATAAGTGTCACCAATTGGAGAAATCAAAGGGTAACTAAACACTAAAATGAACCTTATTCATTATTTTCTTCATCTAGTAAAGTGGGTACGGGCAACATTGTATATGAAATGTGGCACGCATTGTGGCGTTATTCTACCAGTGTAATAAAGTGCTATAAGCGTCCCACCCACTGAGGCTTTAGCATACCCTCAGTGCCGCCGTCACAGAAAGTATTGGACCGGAGGTAGAGCAGAGAAGAGCGTTCACAAAACGGTTGGTGTGCGACTTGCAAACACTTTGGATTAGAAACGCAAAAAATGACATGGACCTTTCCTTTTTTTTTTAACGAAAATGTTCACTGGCACTTTAAAGGTTGCGTGTTTGTAACTGATGCAGTGCATTGGCTGACGGGCTTGATTTGGTTATTCCAGGTGGTTTGCTGCATGTTGTCTCTCCCTGAAGAGTACTGGAAACATTTACTGCAGAAGGAGCAGGATTTCTCCACGACTGACAACGCCAACAACAACGCCGACAGCGCCGGCCACGGTAGGCTCATGGTCGTCAGAAGCCGCATGGCGATGTGCGAATCGGTGAGCGGGGATTTATGGCCGCTTGGTTATGAGTGGTTGAAGGTTAAAGCGTTGCTTTTATTTAGTGTAAATAAAGGTGAGCATGGGAATCGTGTACAGATTTCCTGTAACAATTTGTCTGACACAAGGCAGTCTCTATTTTACTTTACCAATGCAATTCAGACTTGCCTTGCTCTCGCAGTAGAGCAGCCTGCAGGATTTTGGAGGACTCTACAAACGACTGGCGTTTGATATTGCCAGATGTCCCATCTGGGATTAATATGTACCTTTTATCATGTTTTTATTTAGCTCACAATATAAAATGTTTAAATCCTTCATCACACTCAGTCTTGTGTGTGTGTGATTGTTGCAATGTAGCTGCAGTCTGACTCATAAACCCAAGCTAGCACCATGTGTACAATGTTCACCCAACTTCCAGGGCTTTCCACTCGTCTGTTCATGCCGGTGACGTCCCCAGAGATGGGCCAGGGCTACAGGCCACCACGCAACAGGGCCTCCCTCCGCGGCCGCATGAGGAACTTTGGCCACGCCTTCAACAAGTGAGACCAGCCCTTATGTTATTAATAGGGGTTAATCTGAGTAATCCGCAATTAATTGTAATGTTTTCACAAACTTCTCTGCACATCAGTGTCAAGGTGAAGGCAGACCCAGAAAGGAAATTCTTCTCCACTCCTCAGCCGCCATGAGCCCCTGGTGTGTTATGCTAAGGGGGTGGGATCTCACAGTGAAGAAAATGTGTATACTAAGACACAAGCACTTTTGTTCATAAGTTATGTCTCTAACAGTTGTATGAAGTGGAGAGGGCGGGGGAGAAACTGTTAAGATAATGAATTCTGGATTGCAGCAGATCTACAAAGTATTATGGTTGTGGTCCAGTAGGACTCTAATAGGGTCCTAATGGTGCACAAATGAAAGCTATTCAATTTGTATGAAACTGACTTCATTCCTTTTTAACCACTTGAGATGTGCATCCTTGAAAAGCACAGGTACCCCCTGACTCTTTAAAGAGTATCTGTAATAATATTGTTTGTAATAAAAAATATTAACTATCTTCAGCAAATTTTTTAATTAATTGAAATAGGACCTTGTGTACCGACACCAGTGTGACTTGAGATTGGAAATGTTGTCTAAACTGTGCCCTCAAGAGATAATTATGCTCTTACAGGATATTTTGCAACATAAGGCTAACTAGATGTTAGACAAAGGCCCAATATTTTCATCTGGTATACCCGGATAACTTTACTCTGATTGCGACGACCTCTGTTGTAATGGAATCAAACGCCCCTTACTTGAGCTGCCGCAGGATACTCAAGCACCCAATTCCAGCCCCCCTAGTGAGTTTACATTTAAGGAAGGGAGGCGGCCTTGATTAGCTTTGAAATGCTAACGTCCCCTATTTATTTTCTGGGGGTGGGACTAACTGTTAAAAGGCCTAAAGGCTTCATTCAGATCCACTGGTAAATTACCTCCTTGTAATAAGCACACACGTTATCAACAATATGCTTTGCTTTTTTTTAATTATTACAAAAGGCTTTATGTTGAATTTGGCAAGTTCCCAAACCATCGTCAGTCACCCTTGCTTGTCAAACGTCTCACTCCCATCTATCATCCAGGCAAATATATTACATGGCTGTGTGCTGTTATTTTAAAACACTAACAAACGTCAACCTATCCCAATATAAAGTTCTGGCATCACTTCAAGGTGAATCACTATGCATAATTCCACTGCTGTATTCTAGCATTGCTGACACTTGAGGCTTCACAAATATATATATATATATCTATAAAAATCTATCATGACTAAACAAATGTCCCATACCTCTACCGTCGCGACATCCTATATACAGTAACTCGGCGTTCAGGGCGTTCATGTATCCTTCATCGTGACACTCTGTGGATGCGGCAGGCGGAAGATGAACTAGAGAATGATTTGATTCTTGAAGCTGCGGTTCAGGTCCTTGTGCGGGAGGACAATGGAGTTGAGGATGATCACTTCTGAAGGTATGGTCACGTTGCAGCCTAGGAGCACAGGGCACGACGGTGGTTAGAGTTGAGCTGTTTTTCTACTAAATCCGTTTGTAAACTGATGAAAGAAGACTGCTCTCTATGTGCACAACGTTACTACTACAGCAGCACAGCCGTTTTCTCTTATGAGAGTATTACACCTATAGACTGCATTGAGCTTCAAGGTTAAATTGAGTCAAGTATAACTGCAAGTCAGCTAACATGTTCTGAATTGAATCCAGAACAAAACTGAAAATAATTGTGTGTACTTTATACGTTTGCTAGACGGGTCAACATTTGTTTGACAAGATTTAAGCAGACGTTTCTAATATTGTTGAAGTTGTACATTTATAAAATGATAAGGTGCGTGATCCTAAGTTGTATGCAGCCTCCTGCTCACTTGTGCCATCCAGTGGCACATTCCGAAAGAGCAGTTGCAACAACTTTTGAAATCAAACAGACTTTTGCAGGCCTTATTTAAGAGAGCCAAACATTTGGTTATTGGTTGTCGGTTAAAATACACATAGTCCCAACATAAGGAATCAATGATTTTAAATTATGGAAAAAATTAGGACTATATACTATTATAACTATAGTAAACATTCCTATTTTCTGGAATAGGTGAGTAGTAATGACAATGTTACTGTTGTAGTTACCCAGGATGGTGATGGATGGCGTCAGCTTGCTGTCTCTGAAGAGCGTCTCGCTGTCTATCTTTGCATAGGGGTCGTTTGGGTTTGGGTCACTCGGGGTTCCCTCCACTCGCGCCCACTTTCCAATGGTGCTGTCCCATCCGACGATGCAGTTCAACACACAGCAGTGATCCTGAGGAGGGTGGACAGATCGTTTACACAGCAAAACACACCTGTCCTCTCCAACACTATAAATATCTATTCTACCACTGTTTTCATTTAGATTTTACCTAGATTACAAGCTTTATATACCCCGGAAATCAGAGGTTTGTGCGAGACCACAATTTGAATTTGCTCAGCGAGTCACTCAGCAATATACTCACTCCCCAATTCCCCTGGACCAGAACATTAACCAATCACAACAGTGTATCTGATATAGGCGGGCCAAAAGCTGTTTTACCGACCGTATACGGCAAGAGTCTTATCCATTGGTTAGCTTGGCTGGTCTGGATATGTCACCACTTGTATTCTTCTGATTGGTTGTAGTGTTATCCAATTGCATGCAGTGATTCATTACTTGCTGCCAGACCCTACAGCTTTCTAGACGCGGGTCTGGATTTCCAGGCTAAGCTTTATAATGAATTGTCCTCAAAATTGGCACAGCACAATGTCGTTTAGGATGTTCAGAGAAATGTTCATATGAATCCCACTTTGCTCTATATAGGTTGACTTCAGCATGTGAAAACTATGCGAGCTTCCATCAAGAGAAATGATCTCTAGCCAATCTAGACTTGGTGTAGTGTACACTTCCTCTGGAAGTGGTTTTAACAATGGATGTCGACATCAGCGGTACCCAACCTTTTGCGGACCACCTCCATATGCAAGTGGTCAATTATTTTATAAAGGCACATGCAGTGGCTGAGCAAAGGGGGTCAGTGACCCATTTGTGCAATGGACACAAAACATAGATGATACATTTTTTTCTGTAATTGTCAATGATTTGTAAACAAGTTTACAAACATTTCCTGTCCAACCATTATGTCACTCTAGCCCAAAAAAAAAATATGCATCTCAATCTCACCACTGTTTTCAAATCCCGATTGTAAAATTCCCAATGCTTGCGTGGACACGTGCTCCTGCGTGGCGGCAGTACTAGCTTTGTCCACGTCAACGGTCACGTGTGTTAAGCTGGTCGCTAAGCGTGTCTCCAGGGTGCAGTACCTGTAGCGTGGCCCCGTGCAGGATGATGGACTCCCTGACCCTCACGCCGGCGCCGATGGTCACCCCCGTCCCGATGGACACGTTGGGACCCAGCTGTGGACACGGGAGTGGTTGGTGTTGCAATAAGCGGTTGTACATGAAACCTGTGTGCTGTACACCTAATACTCCCATGCTGTGTTCATCTCTATGCATCTAATCAAGAGGGGATTTTCTTTCAAATGCTCTCTAAACTCTTAAATACAGTTGTATGACAAGAGGAAATGATGGACTGTATTGGAATGTACTTTTTTTTACTCCCTTGTCTCCTTTAACCTGCACTTCAGGTTTTGCATGAGCTTTAGTTTGTCTAGCTTCAGTTGGATTACGGCATTATATCTATATTTATACTTTGCATTAATTGTGACCATAAAAATGTAATAAGGATGCCATCTGGTAATGGGGCTAGCCAGTAAATCAGGCCAAGTCTGATTGTTCAACGTTAAAATTATGCATCACTATTATGTGTGCGTGTGTGTTGACTGATGCATGACATAGCCCATTACAGGCACAGTCCGTCCAAAATATCTGGGCCCCTTACCACAGCAGAAGGGTCAATATTGGCTGTTGGATGAATGTAGACGGTACCTGAACACAAACACAGAAATGAAATGTCATCACACACAAGCAGAAATACTGTTATTTAGATAAGGAAGGGATTAAAGACTGTGAAAGGGCAGCCCATGTACCGCTTATTTTGGGCCCTCCTTCCTGGTTACAGGCCAGTCTCTCTGGGTGGGTTATGTGGTAGCGGTTGAGGTAGAGCCGGCTGGCATAGATGGCGGACCTGTCAGGAGAGACATCAGATCCACTGGTCAAGAAGCGTTTCTGCCCTTTTTCTTCACTGCTTGTTTCTTCGTCATTTGTTAAATAATGAACAATGTTCATTGAGTTTTGTGTACGCAAAGCAGATATGCCGGTCTATACCCCCTAAACCTGTGCAAAAAAACATCTAAAATATCTGTATGTTACCAACGACACGTATCACCACATATATCTGTATCCAGCTGAGGAGTGTCCAGCCAATGAGCCTTCAGAAGGTAGGTGGACAACCCCAAACCTAAGAGTGTGTGTGGTGGTGGTGGTGGTGGTAGTAGGACTCACCCGGCTGACTTGATCTGGCTCCAGAAGCTGAGGGTTTTGTAGACGTACAGCTTGCCCTGCCCGGCCAGCGCCGTGAAGATGTCCTGCTCCAGGCGTATGGCGGCGGCCCGGTGCCAGCCGTTGGCCGGCTCCTCTCTGGGCGAGGAAGAGCAGCGTTAGACACACGGTGGAACTGCCCCCCCGCCGCCATCCAACCCCGCCAGACGGCAGGGCTCCGGTTTTCCCACCAATGACCCGCTGCTTTGATATTTTGCTAAATAATAGTGTCATTCGAGTGCATTCGATTTACTCCCGTTTTCCACAACAGTGCATAAGTTCAGGCACGCATGCCACCGCATTAATCGTTTTGCTTATCTTTTGGGTTTTTCACGACGACGAGGTAAAACGAAACAGCTCAATGATTTAACTGCATTCATTCATTCGTTCATGCGTTCCACTACCAAATTCACTGTTGGGAAAACAAATCTAAACAGGTAATTGCAAAAAAAAAAAAAAAAAAGGATAGAAAAGGCTACAGAGGCAACATACCCAAAACGTCCTCAACCCTATGAGAAACAACTGCAAACTAACAGGCTGTTCAGGCTATCGTTGTTTTTGGTTAACTGACACGCCCAGGTCATGTGTCCACTGGTAGTTTAACACTCCCTTTATATGACCAGGGGCCTCCATGGCAACCCAATAAGCAATTCAAAACAAAGGTGTTGGAAAGCATTAGAGGCTGGCTTGGTCTCTGGTGTCAACGACGAAAAACTCAACGTTCACCAGGAGGCTTACCAGTGCATACATGTATCTGAGTGTGTCATGGCCGGCTCGCAGTTCAAAGAAAATTCTCCACTGATTCGGTCAGTGGAGATCTCCAAAAAAAACTGAGTGGAAGAGTCTACATACTCCATAGTCATCACATTGAGCACGCCTGCTCCTGGATGTTAAAAGAGCCCCAAAAGATGAAAGGGAGTGTTAAAAAATAGATGAAAGGAATATGATTAAAAGGGGGCCGTCAGACATCCACAATGGAGGTTTGTCCATTGGGACGGCGGCCGAAGGGGGGAGCAGCGAGGGGATGAACTTCTGGCTTCTTCCAAAGGGGTTTGAATTAAGCACTATTTTATCACTTTGTTCTTCATAGTTGACGC
The DNA here is from genome assembly GCA_027122715.1 of Trisopterus minutus. Taxonomy (NCBI): domain Eukaryota; kingdom Metazoa; phylum Chordata; class Actinopteri; order Gadiformes; family Gadidae; genus Trisopterus; species Trisopterus minutus. The sequence continues at coordinate 7,267,991 of JAOPUD010000090.1, forward strand.
GTTTTATCAACCTCAGGGTGAACCCATCAGGGGTGGACGTGTGGAGCTATACCAGGTGATGAGTGACTGATTTAAAATGAGACACGCTTCCAGTCGGTTTATGTTTACTCTATCTAGTTCTACTCGTAAACCACACGACACACCACATCTAACACTACGCCACACTGCAAAACACGCCGGGCATCGCAGCGTCTCATTACTCACCCGTCGTACGGATACCTGATGATTGTACGGAACGGGGCGGGAATGGGGGGTTGGGTAAAAGGGAGGGAGGGGGGGTGGGGACGTAAACCAATGAAGAGCAGGCGAGAAGGAGGAAGAAAAAAGACAAATGAGGTGAATCAAAATAAGGTCAAACATGAACTTGTGGGAAGAGCCATGTCATGATGGGACACTGGACTGGAGAAGAAGCCGGAGGAGGAGGAGAAGTGGAGGAGGAGGAGCGAGAAGGTGGGACTCACAGCAGAATGTCCTGCTGGTTCTTCTGGAAGACGCCGGCGATGTGCTGGAAGATATCGGGCGTGAACAGGTAGATGCCGCAGTTGATGATGTCGCTCACAAACGTGCCGGGCTTCTCCACGTAGTGCAGGACCTGAAGGGGCAGGACGCCAAGGAAGGCCAGATTAAAGTAGACTGAACGAGAGAATGAATCTGAATCTAAATCCAAATTCCATTTCAATTATTCTAAATTATGACTTATGATATATATAGTATATATGCCCAGTCAGTAAAGAAGAGTGTTTTAGACACGTAACTTTAATTTGATGAAAGCCCATTCAGATACATTGTTATGAAATGGCCTTTTTTGATATAGTGTAGCAGAGATCTTGTGGAATAACAAAGCGAGGCAGCAGCAGTACCTCATTGGTTTCCTCGTTTTCAACGATACAGCCGTAGTTGAGCGACTGCTTCCTGTTTGCCTAGCAAAGACAAAAAAGAAATAATTCATCAATCGATCCCTTACAGGGTGACACCGTCTAAAAATAACTAAGCTATAATAACTATGCTCATAGATCTAGATACATTTGTAAATAAGTGCTTTTGTAACCACCTACAATCAGGCTGGTGCATTCGTCTCCTGCGTTGTGTTGTGTTTCTTATTTCTTTGTCGGCCCAACCCATGACAACCCCCACCCCCATCACCCAGGCTTCAAAAGACGTGTGGGCTGTTTGTAGGGCCTCACCGTGGTGCCCAGGATGACCAGGCTGCTGGGGTCTCCGTGCTCCTTGTGGAAGGCCAGCATCTCGGGCAGGGGGAACTCTGAGCACACGTCGGCGTTCAAGACGAAGAAGGCCTGGGGGCCGCCCGACAGGATCTGGTCCCTGAAGTGGTAGAGCCCCCCCCCGGTGCCCAGTGCCGCATACTCCTGCAGGTACCTGACGCCCAGAGGGCAGACCGGGGCTCAGGGTTAGAACTAACAGGACGGGGGTTTGTGGTGAACAGGCCGAACTCCAATTACTGTTATATACAATGCAACATCTTATTTTGTTATTGTTTTTTATTTATTTATTTATTGTTATTATTGTATTATATTTTAATGTAGCTGTAATTGTAATTTCGTGTTTTTTTTTAAATCATTTAATCATTGATAATCTGGTGATGATTAACATGGACGAAAGGATTAAATACTTATTAATTAAATACATTATTCTTTAGATTTTAACCCTTCATATTTCTCTGAAGACTTATATGTTTAAATACAGTACGATCTGTCGTACTCCATTTACCTTATGGTGATTTTGAATTCCTGCTGGGAAGTGAACAGGAACCGCGTCAGCTCTTCGTTTGGCTGATAAAAGCCAATGAGCAGGATCTCCTTCATATTTGGTATCTTAAAACGATAAGATAAAAACTAATTAGATAGACCTATACAAATGTATGATGACAATACTCTAATTATTTAAATTGTATGTTCGACTTTTCAACTTGTGTCTACAATTAATGTGAGTTACTCCTTGCCAAGACAACTCAACACATTTGTATCTGGCTGCCTTTGACTACTAGAGTTACAGTAAGGGAGACTCCCACCTTGGCGCATGCTTCAATGTGATGCTGCAGCATAGGCACCCCGGCCACTGGAAACAAAGGCTTAGGAACCTCAAACGACAGCGGCCTGAACCGTGTCCCTGCACAACGGGATGGCTTGATAGGTTAGAATAGTGGTTGAATCCTCGAGCTATTAGTTATTCTCAAAGAGAAAACACATGTAGGCTTGTACAGTAAAAGGCTGAAGACGATCAACCAGTGGGTCGGTGGAGACATGAGATGAGTCATGAGTAAGAAATAAGAATTCATTATGACAATCGTGTGTTTCATTCTATCCTTCGTATTGTTTACCAGCTGGTCGGACATGGCACACCATTGTTGTTCTTTTCAGTGAAATTATTTAAGGCTACGTTGTAAATATAAATACGATCAGCTGTTTCTCGACGTCATCTACAATTTAACCACCAAGTACTACCAGTACCAATTATTTGTTTTATTTATTTTATTATTTAGTTGTTGGGAAAAGTAGGTCATCCTCACCTTTTTGGGGACCGCCAATTAAAATAACTGCCTTCAACATCTTTGATAAAATAACAAATAACACAGTAAACCAGTAACACAGTGACAATCCCTGTCAGGCAGGATAGTGCAGCTTCCGTAGCGAGTTCACATCCACGTCACACTGTCCACTTCCTGGTTCCGGTTTGAAGGGAAAAACAGAACTGGATTTGGAATTATTTTTAAATATTGATTATTAAAAGAGTATGGTCAAAATCTGCATAGATACATATTGATGAATAAGAATCTTTTTTTTTTTTTCATTATTTGAATAATAGGTATAGAAGAAGTTCGAGTAAGCTCGTTCTAGTGAGTTCTAGGCTGGGTTATTTTCATTGCCACGATCCAGCTATCAACATAGGGATCGTGCCATGTTTTATATTTCACCACCAGGCCACCTCCTCTGGAGCCGTCGAACGAGGATGTTGCCTGCATGGACGTATTAACGGGATGTGCTTTACCACAGCGCTGCCAGGCGGGGGCGGTGTTTTCGCTTCATTCGGTGAGTGCTGCAAGCAGCGTTCAAATATTTGTATTCTTAGGCTTTATTCTTTCTTTCTTTATCTTTATTTTTTCTCTGTAAACATTTTGTACCCTACTCCTTGCCCAACCCTTCACCTAGAGACTCAATTTCCCTTTTAAAATATTTGTATAAGCCAGGAATTGTGCGCTTCCATTCAATTTCTTTTAATACTTTTTTAAAAACTTTTAAGATATTCTCCTTGTATAGTGGAAGTCAATGGTAGCCATTCTCTGACAATTCAACTAGTTCAGACTGCCCATCTTGGTACATTTTTAACCGTTAACCTTTGTTCAAACATTTAACAGATTACCAAACTTTGATCTTCAAACAGACTTTCGATATCCTCTATCCTTCTTTTTTCAGAATCAACAGATTTTTTTCTTTATTTTTTTTTCTTTTCTTTTTCCTTTTTCTCTCTCTCTCTCTTTCTCTCTCTCTCTCTCTCTCACGCACAGCGCAATAACAACAACGACAAAACAACAGGATCACAGGCCATACATCCTGTATGAAGTCTATTCCAGGCTCCCTCCAAGAACAGGTTTGAGACCAGATCAAGAGCCCAAACAGAATCAAACGCACGCTGCTGCTGCTGCTGCTGCTGTGGCTTCTACTTTGATGGAAGTTTCTCATTGTTAAAACCATAAACAATTGAGGCAATGATTCATACCCATATCTTCTACTTGATCCAATATGGACACAATAAGTTGATTTAAACTGTAATTTCCATGTCCATGGAAAGGAATTCGAAGTCATGGGCTAAACTATAGTTTCCTTTCCTTCAAAAAAATAATAAAAAAATTAGCCTATCAAATGGCCAAAAAAAAAAATGAAGTGATTTTTCTGGCCAATCAGATCGCTCGAAAAAAGAAGAAATTTACCTCAAAATATTATTTCCAAACACTCCCATCACTCGATTTTTAAAAATAATATATATATATATATATATATATATATATTCTATCAAAATAATATCGATTTTATATATTTTT
>JAOPUD010000090.1:7327818-7350894 GCA_027122715.1 Trisopterus minutus
GGAGTTCTAAATACATTTACAAGGATATGCTCCACAGATCATGAGGATAAGTGTGGGTTTAGGAATGGTTTTGAAGAGACGACTGGTCTCCATTTTAGGGGCGAGGCATCTACCTTCCATGAAGGTAAATCAGGGTTGAGCAATAAAAAAAGTCATTTTTTGGGTTTCACAAATAGGATATTCTGACTCGCCAACACTAAGGTGGACAGAGATAGAGATATACATAAATACAAACATGTATCTATAAATCTTTATCTATATATAAATACATATATATATATTTATTAATAGACAAGTTACTTGCATTATACAAAAGTATATTGCATTATAGTAGTATTTGCAACCCTGCCATTACATTACCATTGATGGATCAGTGTGAAACTGGAAATGCTTACACTTTTAGAAAAGGAAAACGTGGTATCTACAATGTCAAAACAGAACCATCCAAGCGCGTCGGCAGGCAGTGGCTGCGGCTCGACAGGAAAAAAAAATGGATGGAGCTTGCCGAGCCAATCAGAGCTCTTTGCGATGACATCATTTCACAGGGCCCCAGGCCCTTCTGGGCAAATGGAATTGAAAAGCAAAGCTGTAATCATGGCGGCTGGTGTCTGGAGCAGCCAACATGCAGAGCGGAGCGCAGATAAACCCATGGAGTGGCATAGCACAAAGCCCATGGGCAACATGCTGCTCTAGGGACCCCAGTTCACACACACCCAGACCTGCTCACTGCAGTGGGAAAATGGTCAGGCAACAGAGCCAGCCACACAGCTACGTCCCTGAGCTGGGGCTGTAGTGCTTGGTTTAGAGGGGAATCATCTGCATTCCATGGTGATAGCATTTATTGAATGAATGAATGGTTGGTTGCTGGGTTAGTGTGGTCGCACCATTTGGTCGTGCACAGCGCTGTTTCCTTGTGTATATTCTGTGTCAAAAATGATGTGAAAAACAAAATTTACATGGATGTCTCCGTTAGGGAGGGTCGAAGTGTGTCCATTTTAACATTCGGGATATTGGGCAGACTGGGACCGGTGCCGGATGGTGAAGTAAACATTTCAGTTGAGACCATGAGAAACGTTTGCGGTGCGCAGGGACTCACGTAGATCTCATTGTGGTCGAAGCGGTTCCTGAGGTTCTCGATGAAGGAGTCCTCCGTCAGCGGCTCCAGGAGAACCATGTCGCCGACCCCGATCATGTTGTCTAGGAGTGAAGTCTTCACCTCCATGTTGGCAGCTTCTTCTCCCCCCCTAAAAGAGAGAATCCACAGAGAAATTAATACATTGCATATATGAAGGCAGAGATGATGAGCCTCTTATTCCAACAAGGGGCTGCTATTTGAGCAGTCCATTAAACTTGGTCGAAAAAAAGGCAACACGGAAAGGCTTTGTGATCAGATAGAAACAAAACACTAAATATAGCCTGCACAAATATACTCTAGGGAAGCCATGTTTGTTCAGTGGTGGTCTGAGGGAGTAGCAGTATGATTACTTCATACAGCCTCGGCAAGCTGTGGATCTGAACGAGTCCACCGGGGGAATTGCGTAACAGAACTCTTGCTCTTGACCTCCTATCGTCCAGCTCGGTTGGGGTCTGCTGCTGCTGCTGCTGCTGCATTTAGCACCCGTTAACATCTAAGAACATTCTTCAAAATCCTCGACTACAGTTAACTACTAGCCTATGTATCCATATCCAAACAGTTGTAGGGTTATATTTTGGGGAAGGCTATAGGGTCACGGCCCGAGGGCCACAGGGACAAAGACCCTGCTTGGGATGGCAGTTTTCTGGTCCAGTGTTTCCCCCCTGGCCGCTCTGTCTCAGTAATCCTGGAGCTATAGCATGTGAGATAAAAGAGGGGCACAGTCAAGGCCTGGTCCACACAACCCATGCCTGCTGTTGTAACAGTGGGGCCTGAAGCTCATCCATCATTGTTCACTGCTGCCTTCAGCAGAGAAAAGAAAACACACTCTTTTAGTTCGTCAACAGCAGTGATGTTACTTCAGTTGAGCCACATAGGAGCTGGTGCATGACAGCATCAGTCAAGGGCTATAGAGGTAATAAATAAGGGTAGACTAGTGTTAAGGATCTTTTATTTTAATTGCATGTTGAAGATGCACAATCGATCTGAAATTACACAATGAAAAATGAGATATATTCAGAAGGAATATTTGGAAAGTAAAGGCTTTTTAGAAATTGCTTTTCCTCTAGTAAACGTTTTAGATGCTGATGAGGATATGACTATGGATATGCTTAGAACTAAAATCCATTATCTCTCACAACTAGAGGGTTGAGTATTTGATAGCTCATTCTGGATGCATTTAGGCCTAATGCACATACAAATGGGACTAGTTGACCGTCAATAAAGAAGGGCTTTATGAGGCAGGGCTATTACATGGTTGGAGGGGAACTCCTGCAAGCTAGCGCTGAAGGAGAACAGGATGAATATCACAGCCCTCATCCAAGTGCCTTATCGCTGTCGACACAGACGGCAGCAACTCTGAGATGGGATCTCGGAATGTTATGGCCTTTGTTTATTGTGAGATCTCTTCTTAAAAGTGTAAAGAGTATCAAAGTATTTAGACCTGGAAAACAATTAACACTCTACTAGTCTACGGGCATTTCGGGGAGGGAGGACTCCAAGGTTTATTTTTGGCAGGTTATGTAGTCCAAAAGTTCTGTCCAAAACAAATGTACTCCCTATGACTTCTGTTCTACTGGAGGGCACAATGTTATGAGCCCATAAAGAAGGTTTTCCAGTTCTTAGTGGGGGGGCAGATTCTACTTTCAGAGACAGACTCATACTCAGCATGGGCACAAGCCCATTTTAAAAAGGGTAGCCAGAATTTGGCTTTTTTTTTTATACTGTTATACTCAATTTTCCGAACAGAAACCCCTAAATCCTTGTAGGCCTTAAGCATTTCTCAACTGACGGACCCAGACGAGAGGAACAGAATATTCTTCAGTGCTGGTCTCTACCAATTTATCCCTGTTAAGAAACCACACATATAAACATATATATATATATTTAAAAAGGCTGCTCAACATACTTAACCAGATTGTCAGAAGAAGTCATGAAATGTCAAAACATCTCTTTAGTCAGCACCAATGGAAAAAGTACTTGTGCTTGGTCATAATCTAACCTAACCCATTTAGCAGCACTGAATGGAAAGGTAGAGGCAGAAAGTCCTGGCCTAATGCACACTTATTCATGCTTGTCAATATCCACCTACACAGAATCAGCAAATGTTCCCATGAAACCCTGTTTTTAGCCATTATGGTTCAGAGTTGGAGACTCTATAAATCCTACCTACAATACAAAGTGGTGGACGTTCAGTGGCCTTCCATAAGGTAGCGTAAGGTCTATGTATTGGACAGCTGTGTCCAGAGAAACAGCTGTGCTTCCCCATTAGAACTACACAGAATAATTTAATGGAAATTATTTAAAAAGAGGATTCATTCTTCTGGGAGCAATATGCACCTGGTGTATTACTACTAGATTTCAGAGGGACTACGTACTTAATAACAGTGCATAGAGTCTGGACACACCCCTGGTGGTCGTGGGCTCATAACCCACTAGCCCAGATTAGAAGGGAGCTGCCATACAGCCAGTGACACAATCCCATTAATAAAGCGTGTGTGACTGCATGAACTTCCTGCCTGTCATGTCAAATCCTGCAAGAGAGAAAACCTGACCGCAATGATTAAATTCATACAGGATTACCAAGATGGCGGACTCTTATGGAGTTCACAGCAGAACAGGAGAGCATCATTGAGGTGCATCAGTTAATATAAAGCTAAACTGAATTTCCATACTGATGAAATATTTTGAAGATTTTGTGGAGATTTTGAATATTTCAGATAAAATATGTTTGCTTTTATGCAAATAAATATTTTATATTCATACCATAATTCACAAGCGAAAGCATTCAGGCAAATGGATGTTAATGCTGCTCCTCTTCATCCTCTGTGGTCAGACGATGCAGTAGGATACAGTTGTGGCCATAAACCAATTCATGACACATTATCACGCTGAAAAGATCTATAATTCATACCGATGAATGTGCTGTTATTGAGGGTGCGTTGACCCCTAAAGAAGATAAAGCGCCTGTGTTATCGACAGAAAAGTGAGCTGATATTACCACGGACGTCATCAATGGATTTAGCAGCATGCTTGTCTTCTGTGCCCTGACAATGACCCAGATTGTACCACATGGTCATCTGGACCAAAATATATTAGATTTTCAGATACTGACCCAAATGAATGCATGCATCCCCACCTTGCCTGCAAGCAATAGCAATAGGTGCCTCTAGAAAAAAAAAATATATGCAGGCACAAAGATGTGAACAACTAATTCACAATTCATAATAAGGAAAAAGCGAGTGTATCATAGGTGCTGGGAAAGGCCAGACACCTCACAGAAATTAGGAAACTACAATATGAGCCGAGACAATATGAGAGCAGCTGTCTGTGAACAGTGCAGAAAGTTTTCAGAAAAACTAAAACTAAACTGAAGTCGGTCATGACCTTCAGACTGAGCTGGGGTGAGCCGCATCATCACACACGAAAACACACACAAATATAAACAAACATTTAGGCCCTTTCTGATATCGCCTTGCCAAAGAGCAGGTCAGAACACAGCTTTAGAGAGTGGAGAGGGATAGGCGGCTGCCTGGGATGACTGACCTGCTATCCAAGGGCGCTACGTTTAAGGGGAGTACATGACTGTCATACACAGTGAACTCCTTCAGCTGGTGGAGACTTACCAAGGGAGCTAACCTTTACAGCTAATCATAGTGGGGAAAGGGCACTATGGAATTGGTTTGGGGCAAGTTGCCTACTCTAAATATAGAAAGAAATTCAACTTTTGTCCAAAGTGGGGCTGGTGGAGAATGTTTTTGAGAGCATCCGGACGTGCGTGACAGTCAAACATCAAGGATAGTATTATCTCTGCTGCATAAGAAGTTTCAATCAGGTGCCTTATATATTGAAAATTGACATCTACTGTCAGCATCTGATTTGAACTAATCAGAAACAGCAGTTTCAATAACTTAACTGCTTTTCTTAAAAAAAACAGTAACCACCACAATTCACTGGACACAAGGGTCAGACAGTGGTGGAAATTCCAGGGCATTTGAAGTGAAGAAATATCCGGAATGCAAAGTTAATAAAACACACAACTTATGAACAAATACTTTTCTGTAACTGGCTTGAAAGCTGCTTCCTGCATTTTTCCCATGACTGTCTCACTCCTCGTTCATGCGTTTCAAAGTCCCAGCAATGTTGGTAAAGCTTGTTGTGAAGTTCCACTATGGGTAGTGCACTGGCGATGTATTGCACGGTGGGAGACGGTGAGCGTGAAAGCTGACTTCATAGATAAATTTTGACTACTTTCTTTGCTCCATCTTTCTTACTGGCACCAATGAGCACACAAAGAAAGGGTGGCCATGGAGAAAATAGGCTCAGGAAGCAGGATATTTAATATAGGCATCTGTTATTTATGTCAATATTCTTCTTCATTAAATAGTAACCACACATCAGCCTTCAAAGATAAGCTGTCCCAAACTGCTACACTCCGATGATCAATTAAGGCAAAAAAGATAAATGGAACCAAGTACTGCTCAAACTGTTTAATGGTAAAGTGCTGTGGGACATCACAAAAACAGTGGTCACTAAGATACACACAACTAAGAAACAACTGTCTTGAACATCATGAATCTGATTTTAGAGATCCAAAAAAATAAAGGTGCCAAGTAAGCAGTCTCGGTCGTTGCCATTATACAACTATTCCATTAGCAGTGGCCACAACTCCCCCAGGACAAGTCTGAATGATGACATCATGCGTTACTTGCGACATAAATCATCCATCAGTCAATTTGCTGATCTTTGTTAAAATAAAATACCAATTCAAGGATGGGTGTTGTAAGTAAGTCCATAATGTGGACCATTGAGTCTCGGCCAAAACAGTGAAAAAGTACACTTTTTATACTTCTGGGTGGACATGGGTTTTATTTCTCCTGCTGGACCTTCTCGATTGCTCCTTTGAAACATAAGCAGGCACAAAAAGTTTCCAGTCTAAGGCAAATGAATACACACTGCAAAAAACAACATAACGTGCAATCCTTAAACGCCGACTGTCCTCACACTTGGACCAACATGTTTGTTTATGTCTAACGTTATCTTAAATCTGTCTTGAACGTGATGCACATTTTCCTGCCGACATTACAAGCAAGCAACATCACCAGTTAGAGTGTCGCCCCCTTTGTGGAGTAGTACTGGTTGTACTGGGATCTCTTGGTGTCCTACTGGAGATCAGAGAACGCAGATGTTGGCAATTAACGAGCCAGTCGTTCAAACACTTTGATTTGGATTGTTTCTTCTCCGACCACATTCCACTTTCTTTAGGCTTTTTTCGTTCTTGCTGTTGATGAAAACATCCACAACCCACTTACTGCACGCAGCGTATAGATAAATGAATGAATCAAGGAAATCGTTGTACTTTGTGAGTTAAAGTTAGGAACACGTTTTGTTGAGAAACTACAACCAAGTAACGGAGAAGTCGGGAAGCAACTGCCGACATCCTCCACAAGGTTTGGTTGCACAACGGTGCAACAAAAACATTTAAAAAAAAAAGTGTCTACTTGCCTTTTTTGTATCAGAAATGTACGCCTCGTATTAATCCGTAAGAATCCCCGGGGGTAGATAGTCAGGTCTGCTGCAGTGGCTTCGCAACCCCTTCCCCGCTGTAATTGTTTGAAGTTTGACTAGTCTGGATGAGTTTGGACGCGTCTCCCATCCGGCCCTCAAGACTTTGAATGGAGCATAAGGGAGGAGGACTGGAGGTCCAGGCACAGGGAGTGGCTCAGGCTGGGGCAGCTCCTAGGATCAACGTCCCTAATCACCTTCTGCATGGGAGGAGGAGGAGGAGGAGGAGGAGGCAGCTGGAGGGATTTACATTTTTCATTGACTCTACATCTATGGCACATGACGGCACAACACCCCCCTCCTGTGTCATATTCGCAGATAGCAACAAAGTTAGTAATTTGCTTGATTGTGATTGCTCTGTGTGGCTTCGCGTTATGTATGGGGAAGCTCAACGAGTCTGGTCAGAATGGAGGTCTAACTAGAATAAATTGTAGAAAAGCTGACCGTGGGTCAGTTTTGACTCCATAAAAATGGCAAGAATTTGTATCTATTTATGGAGAATTCAATGTATACGAAAGTAATACGGATGTTATACACTCTTGCGTGTATTCTAATGCAAAATATTTAAAACTAATAAAAATGTGTGTATTATAGGAAAGATAAACATCCTTACTCATTAACAAGTCCAGGTGTCCTTCCCATAGAGTGATTGATGGGTTTAAGTTTATAGATGGGTAACGTGAAGGGCCGTTGGACGACGCATGCGCAGGGCGAACATCCATTTCCTTCTCAATCTGGGTCCGTGCTAGCCATTGTGTTGTCACATTCATTTGCGGTTTCTCGACAGTTTTTGGACATAAATAGGATTCAGGTAAGTTGTACCTTTTTGTTATCGTGTACTGTAGCACGTATCCACAATACATTTACTTTTTAAATGCGATTGTGTGCATTGAAACGTGAGGTTAGAGTTGTCTAGACACACGGCCTGGCCTAGTCTAGCTACGGGATGTAGCCCCGGACGCAGCCTAGCTAGCTCCTTTTAGTGCCTTAAAACCACGGTGGGGTAGGCTGTGGCCGTCATCCACGTCCAACAATGTGTGGTCATCGTGTGTTTTAGACATGTGCATTGGATGACTAGAGGAATCGCAGCGTTTCACAGAGTTTCAGGGGTCAGGGAGGAAATTAGTCGGGTGGATACATCACGACACACAAGCACATGGTTGTCTTTTCATGGTAATATCACTCCTATTCTTTTTGTTTGACTAGTTGTAGTATCATATACACTCATCTTATATCCCAGTGAAAGCTTTTTTTAAATGAAGCAATTTGTCTCACTGACCTAAAGGGGCAACTTCTACAACTTCATAATCACTTCTTATACCAAATGTACACGCACACATATTTGCTGTCTTAACACGTCTTGGTTGAACAGGTTTTTCTGGATGCATTACTACCTGCGTTCTAGAAAGTTCTGCTAATGCGCAATGATGAGCCAAAGCCCACATGAGGCCTATTGTCCAAACGGAGCGACGTATGGCCCACGTGTGACGTTTCTCCCCGTTTCTTTGGTTTGTCTTCCAGGCCGTCTTTTATGAGTACTCAACGGCAGCAGAAGCCTACGCTTACAGGCCAGCGTTTCAAAACGAGAAAAAGAGGTGAGAACACTTTAACACTAGACATTGAGTTGTACATTAATTAGATACTGAATATCAATTGGCTGCATGCCATATGTAGACCATGTACTCATGTATGTACATCGACACGCATGCACTCCCCTGCATCAGTTCAACTGAGGATGGGAAGAGGCCGTAGCTCGTTGGAACAAGGAGAAAAACGACAACTGACAATTATTGTTGATCCTGAACAATTTGGGATTAGAGTGGCCTATGGAAATGGTTGCTATCATCCTTCCCCCCCCCCCCCCAACTTCAGTGGGCAGAAGGTCTTCTGACAATGCACCACTTACCAGACTGTCTAAGATGGGCTGCGACAGCTGACGACCATGTCAAGTGCCAATGTTGTGTGCTCCTAGGGCGCCTTAATGACGTTGCTTCCACTCCTTCTGTTGAGCACGCCTCTTGCTAATGACGGTATCAGGTGCTAATTCATTATTTTGGTAATTCATTTTGGCAGTAAATGGCTGCACAGATGGGATGCTGCAGATTCATACTTAAATTAGATGTTAAGCACTTGAACAAGCATTGCTCTCAATTATTCGGATGATGAACATCAATAACCTCCCAGTGAGGTGAAGCTCAACAGAGGCTAGCCCAGAAGTGGGGGGCAGACTTTGGTTCACAATATTTAAAAGTGCTGTATTGGTTTTATGGATATTGTTGATTAATTGATACCACTAGCCTTCTGAGGACATCCATATATTCAAGTTTGCGTTTCACAATGAATATCAGTTTGGGTAGCGATTGATGTCCACAAATGGGCGTGGCGTTATGTACTACTAAAAATAACTTACGATCAGATTAAAAGACTTACAAGAGCGATGCTCTTGGTGGACCATCCTGATCTGTTAATAATTGCCAAACGGAAACATAATATGTGGATGAACCACTCCATTCTTATGTTATTAGTTGATGGTTGACCACCTGACTTGGTTCTGGTAGCATTTATTTTTCTTTGGCTGCTCGGAGGATGCACTTTGACCCCGTTTTCCTTTCCACAGATGAAAAGGAGAGGTTTGACCCTACCCAGTTTCAGGAAAGTATAGTGCAAGGTCTGAATCAAACTGGCTCTGATTTGGAGGCTGTCGCGAAATTCCTCGACGCCTCTGGCGCCAAGCTTGATTACCGCCGCTATGCCGAGACCCTCTTCGACATCCTGGTGGCTGGCGGAATGTTGGGTAAGTGTTCCCCATGTGGAGTTTGTGGAGATTGTGTTTGCTTTTATATTAACGGTGCCATTGAACCTGAGATTGTTGGTCTCAGGTTCAATGGCACAATCTTACCCACAGTCTTCTAGGATCTTGGAATTGGTATTTGCCAAATCGGCACGGTTACTAAAATAAAACGGGAAAAGAACAGGTGTCAAATCGTATATTTTTTTCGCTCTCTGGCAAACGCCTTGTAACCGTTCTAGTCAGTTCGAAAATCGATCCTTGTTCTTTTTGCGATGGAGAAGTGTCTCTTCGCCGGCACCTCAACGTCACGAGAAAGCACGCCCACACCGAGAGGGTCCGCTACTGCTGCTGTCTGCGTGGTACTTCATATACAACATCGCTCGTTATAACACGCCTACTCAACTACACGTACTAACAAGGGGGGGAAAAGAGTGACAACGTTGCCATGAGCCGTAACCATGCAGATATCACGTTTCTGCCAACTGCCAGCCCAAAACACGTTTTAATTCCCAGTGTTTGGGTGACAAGCTGAAACGGGGGGTTCATTAACACTTTTTAAAGGGCACATAGTTGAGGATGACTGAAGATGGTTTCATGAGCATCATTCCAGTTTATATTCATATTTATGCCATTCCTTCTGTGTTCTCAGCCCCGGGTGGTACGTTGTCCGATGATCTGACACGTACCGAGTTCTGTCTCTTCACGGCACAAGAAGACCTGGAGACCATGCAGGCGTATGCACAGGTGAACATGCTTAATGACTTCACTTTAACTTATTCTCGCCTCACTGGTGTAATGTAATTCTGCTAATATAAATGCCACGATGTGCACCTCTTAATTCACCAACCTGCGCCCTCCGATGTCCTTCAGGTCTTTAACAAGCTGATCAGGCGTTACAAGTACCTGGAGAAGGGGTTTGAAGAGGAGATTAAAAAGGTTTGTCTGTTTTGTGAGCAACATGAAGGCCTAGAACACTGCTTCGCCTCCCATAAAGAACTAATTTGTATGGATTGACAAAAGCATTTTAATGTCTGACAAATGTGGGACTTATTCTGGCCCAAGAGAAAATGTAATGTTCATGTTGTTTCTACCTCCTGCAGCTGCTGCTGTTTCTCAAGGGATTCACTGAGTCTGAGCGCAACAAGCTGGCCATGCTCACCGGCATCCTGCTGGCTAACGGCAACATCTCCGCCTCCATCCTCAGCAGCCTCTTCAATGAGAACCTTGTCAAAGAAGGTAGGCAGTGTCACCCTGTTGCAGCAGACGGAATCAGCACATGCAAGATTCACCAAATTACTAATAAAGGGACACTCGCGTCAATGGAGATGTTTTATTATTTTTTTGTCCTTGGCGTGTGTGTTTTCTGTAAACTTTTTTTTTTATTGTTGCTAAAACCAAGATGTTAGATTTATTTATATATATATATATATATATATATATATATATAAAAACTTGGGGTGGAATGGCTCACAAAATTCACGTTTTTGCGGGTCATGGTTTAACGGCCCTTTTAAAATAAGGTTGTTGCAAGTTTCAATGCCAGACAGTCTTAACTTCTTTAAAGTTAGTAGAAAATGTTAGTCTTGAGCCCTGACAGCGACAACGCATCATCTGAGACTGAGAAGTTTCACTGGGTACCGTAATTATTGCAAAGTTTTCTTATTTTTTGCTAATAACTTTATTTGAGAATGGACTGAAAAAATCTGACGTTATTTTCGCTAGTCACTGTTCAGGACAAAACTAACAAAAGCACCTTCATAAAGGTGTTATATTTTTTTCGGTAACACTTTATTTCGATAGTCCACTGTTGAGTGGACTATCAGTAGATATGCAGTTGCATGTCAACATGCATTCAACTAACTGTAAGTTAACTATAGGATGCACTATTAGTATTAACCCTAACCCTAACCCTAACACATCTACTAATAGTGCATCCTATTGTTAACTTACAGTTAGTTGAATGCATGTTGACATGCAACTGCATATCTACTGATAGCTTGTTGGGTGTCAACAGTGGACTATCGAAATAAAGTGTAACCTTTTTTTCTTTTACACATTTTCCTCTTAAGGACATGGATGGATGTGTGTTTTTGAGTGTATTCCAAAGTTGACTTTTTGCAGAAAAATCACACGGCAATCTAGTGAAAAATAATAAAACGGCAGCAGAGCAGTGTTTTTTGTTTTTTTTTATCGCCACATTTCCATGTGTTGGGTTGTGCTTTGACTTATTTTTGGAAATCATGGAGCAACAAGCACAGTAGTGCGTTGCTAAGAACCTTGGTGCCTGATCTGCTCCAGCAAGCATAAGCTCTCCGGGAGTCCTGCTGAGAAACTTGCCTGATAAAGACTCAGTTGTTGATTGGATTCACGAAAAATTATTTTTTGAACACAGGACAGGTGCTTGTTCACCGCTCCTGTCCTGCTGATGCTCAACTGCTGCTTCGTTTTGATGACAAAATCAACATGAGATCCCTGACCTGTTTTAATGTGTTTTTGGGGGACAACAATGATTGCTGTGGCACCTATGGTTAGCCCCTATCTGCTGCTTGCTAGATTGAGAATATTCTTCTAGCTGTAGAAATCATTGCAGCTTTGATTCTTAAATTTTATTATTTTATTTTCTTACGGTGGCAATGGGCTAAGATAAGAAAATAGAACATTGAGTTGTTCTATGAATGTCCTTTCTCAAAGGAGAGAAACGCTCGCTATTTTTTTGCAAGGAAGTACTGCTTTTTAGCATCAACAATTTGCATTCATTGGTCCGATGTGGATGAATGGTCTGACGTTGATTATTTTCTAGGTCTGAATTCCTGTCTCGACTCTTTTTGCTTCCAAGTACCCATGATTCTTTTGGGACTGCTGAGATGCCGCTCACTGCCCTCTTCCTCTGCCGTGTAGGTGTTTCATCAGCCTTCGCCGTGAAGCTCTTCAAATCCTGGCTGAACGAGCGGGACATCGGCTCCGTCGCCGGCAGTCTCCGAAAGGTCGGCATGGACAACAGGCTAATGGTGAGCATACCGATGCAAATGGGATGTCCCAAACAATCCTCGACACGGCATGTGAATGCCGCGTGTCGGCGGCCGCGTCCGCTGTTGTTTGACTTTCCACGGCAAAACAATAAATCCACAAACGGCGGCGTTGGAATCCCAGCGTTTGGCGTCGCTGATCCAGAGCCAGGTGTAATTGTTTAGGACAACGCTCCCCCCTCGTCTCGCTGTTCACCGCAAAGTCTTAACCTTTTGCCGTCCTCAGGAGCTCTTCCCCGCCAACAAGCGGAGCTGCGAGCACTTCTCCAAGTACTTCAGCGACGCCGGCCTCAAGGAGCTGTCAGACTTCGCCAGGAACCAGGAGTCCATCGGGGCCCGCAAGGAGCTGCAAAAGGAGGTCCAGGAGCTGATGTCACAGGGGGAGCCCATCAAAGACGTGAGCCTTTGTTTTTTTGGATGTCTCCTCTTCATTACTTTCTCCTTATCAGACTGCCTTGCAGAACATTTGAGATTGCTTTTACTTTATTGTCCTCTGCCCCCCCCCCTATTTGTTCCTAGGATCGTTGAATCGTGGTTGGCGGTTATTGCAATCCACCTGTTTTATCAGCTCCTTTAAAAAAAACACACTCTGCTCTCTTCACAAAGCTTCATATTTTCAGCTGTTGAAAGTGAATAGAGATGCCGCTAACCACTTTTGTATTGTTGTATCATCTATAATTGGCCTATATAATCACTTGGTCCATAAACTGTGGATAATGGCAATCCCCATTCCAAGTTAACAGAGCCAAAAGTGGCATCTTAATTGTGCTTTTCTTGTTCTCTTCTGAAGAGCAGAGTTGACTCTATTGATTGAAAAGACTTGTTTATCAACTGAAACAGAAAATCACCCACATAGTCTTTTTTTCAGATATCTGTGGACCTTGGGCATTCATACTTGTCGAGTGAAAACTATCGAACAAAGCAATAACTGTCTGTCAATCGACATCATGGCCCTACAAATGAACCGGCAGTCTTATTTTTTGGTCTTCATTTTCGGTTCTATCTTGTGCTCTTTTGCAGATCATTGTCTACAGCAAAGAGGAGATGAAGAAAAACTCCATCTCTGAACAGACCATGATCAGCATGCTGTGGTCCTGTATAATGAGCTCCGTGGAGTGGAACAAGAAAGAGGAGCTGGTAACTGAACAAGCCATCAGACACTTGAAGGTGAGACCTTATTATTTATTAAATTATTGTTTTGCCTTCCTCCCTCATATCCCTCTCCCTCATGCTGGGTAAGGCCAATGCTCTGGTATGCTGTATCTGAATCTGTAATGGACCCAGAGATTGATTTGCAGACACACCCGCAGCATGACTCTCTGCATGCGTCTTCTGTGACTACTTGTTTGGAGGCTGTCGGCGTCTGGCTTGCACAAATGCAATTGCAGCTAGCCAATGTGCCAGTTAGGCAATTAGGACACAAGCATCAGACACGGTTGCAGATTTTTATATTTAATTTGATTTGAAGACCTCTACAATCAGGACTTAAAGGAGATGGCGAAAAACGGTTTTATATACTATACTGGTAACTAAACAGGCAATTAGGGTTGCAAAGAGGGACTGCACCACTTGCTCTCAGTTAGTTCTCCTCTAAAGATCAATTAAGTCTGTAATGATATGTTAAATAATTCACAGGCTTTAAAAGGGCAGGTTCATTAGCACACACACGTAGCCTGTCTAGGAATTGGCCGCATAGGCAGTCTGGTCAACATGATACAGCCCAATGGGCTTGTCTCCTCACAATGGGTCCAGTGCTACTCACTGCACATTTTCCCAACACGATTCCAATGGTGGTAGGCGTGCACTGTCCAATATGATTCACTGAAACGGTCACAGGTGGTTATCAAACGGCACCCCCAGGGTCCAGACAAACCTATTCTTCATTCTTCTTCAAACAAAGCCAATGCCGGAGAGTATTTGAAGGTTTTAAGAACCTTAGCCTTAGCCTGGCTGATGCTGTAAAACCACCACAAAGGACTAACCAAGACCTCTCCCTAGCTGATGGAACCGTTGGGTGGACTTGATTCGGTTGTATGACCCGGTTAGCTTTTAAAATCCATCTTTGGTTTTCTAATCACTTTCTTTCTAATGCTCAGTCTCGGTGCTGGTTTCTCCAATATTTTTCATGTAATAGCCACAACGTAGGGACAATGGAGCTCAGGGCTTTGGCCAGGGTAATTGTTAAGAATTATCCATTTGTGTGCCTTTCATTCCATTTCAATGCCGGATCATGGTGTGCAACTCCTTTCTCGACTGCCTGCGTCATCATTTGGCTTTTTGTGGGTCCCTTTTTTTTCCTCAGCAATACAGCCTTCTGTTGAAAGCGTTCACCTCCCAGGGCCTTTCTGAGCTCACCCTGCTGCTGAAGATCCAGGAGTACTGCTATGACAACATCCACTTCATGAAGACCTTCCAGAAGATCGTGGTGCTGCTTTACAAAGGTGAGTCGTCCTTGCGTTCAGTGCCCCATCTCTGAGCTATACTCTGTAATTGTCGTGAGACAAAAGTTAATTTTGTAGAAAGAAAGTCGGTGAGGAGAAGTGAATTGCACCAGATGGCTCGGGATTATAGCCAAAGCCTCGTCTTGATTGATGCACTGACGCTGCTGGGCAGCGATTGTTGTTTTAGTTGTTCAGGCACCTGCACATGCATCTGTGTGTCTGGCGTTGTTGTGAATGGATTATGAAGGGTGGCTGTTTGAAAAAAAACAAAAAAAAAAGCTAACATTAGATTATTTTCTAGCGGATGTGCTGAACGAGGAATCGATCCTGAAGTGGTACAACGAGGAGCACCTGGCCAAAGGAAAGGGCATGTTCCTGGAGCAGATGAAGAAGTTTGTGGAGTGGCTGAAGAGCGCAGAGGAAGGTGAGCGGGCCCTCTTCTCACGAGCGTGGCTATGATATGATAGGATTTGACATGTTTCTGCGATATCCTGGCGGAGATGTAGAAGATGCGCTTGGACGCCATTTTAGATGGGGGTGTCAGCAGGCGGTAAAGTCCGCAAGTATATTGTGTGTATTTGAAATTGACCGGTGGCAATGTTTTCCAGAGTCCGAGTCCGAGGAGGAAGCGGAGGACTAAAGACCTCCAAGCCAACCACAACATCCATTCATCTCCAATCTCTTTCCTCTTTTTCTTTCTCTATAGAGTGTACATAACCGGAAGTGATGGAATGTTTTGTTACAGAAATCCCCTCCCCTCCTTTTAATTAGAATTTTTTTACTATGTAACCTCTGTGTACAAAACCATCATGTGGTCTACTTTATGTAAGGGCTTTTACATCTTCAGTTAGGACAGGCATCCACAATCTTTGGCTTTGTTTCCTCCGATCATAACATGGTAGTTTTGGGTTGTCCATTGTTTTGATTCGATTGCCATCTTATTACACGTGTAAGACTACATTTGCCTAGATGCCATCTTGAAAGTTTTGCAATGCTACTTGGATCTCTTTCAAGGCAAAATGTCTCCACACACCATTGTATAATTCTGCAAATAAGGTGACAACAACAAACTGAGGCCACATGTTTAGCTCCTTTCGTAATTCCTTTTGACTGAACTGTTCCAGTTTTAACTCCAAAGGTGCTGGTGGCAATGCCCCTTATAAAACAAACTAATTGCGTTTTACATCTTCTGTAACATACATTCTACCTTCTAGATATGTTTTTTCCTTTTACCCCAAAATATGACTTTATAAATTAAAAATAAAATAATGGTTTTCATTGATGTCGTATCGTGGCTAACTTATTCGAGCTGGACACCAATCGGTTTCTGAGTCCACAGGAGTCGTCCTCCATGGAGGTTTAAGAGACGAGGCCGAGAGCGGCACGTTCCCTCAGTACTCCTCAACCGCAGAGCCTCCGTCCGTCTGGGCGGCCGCGCACAGCGCAGCCGACTGAGTAACCGCGACAGTTAGGGCAGGCTCTGAGACGACGTGAGCAGCAAAACAACCAGCCTGTCCAAGCACCACTTTCTATCTCACTTTAAATAGTAATTACCGCTCAGTCAAGCATGCAAACACCCTGGACCAATTTGAGATGTTATGAAAACAAAGGGCACACTCAGACACCCCCCCCCCCCCACCACCACCTTGCAGTCTGTGTCCTCGTTTGTAATGTAGACGTCAAAGGTATTCTAGATTGAACAATTCTGGCCCACACCTGATGAGGTTAACGAGAATGCTTTCTTTTTCTTAGTCCGTCTAAAGGTCCCCTGACATGCCACCAGGTGTGAATGTGATTAGCCATTACAAGCCGTTTTGATATCTGCCGCTTCTGACACCTATCCTGTCCACCTAGATGGTGTGCTGGATAGATCAGTCTACCAGCCTACCCAGTGGACTGTAGCAAACGTTGCTCGTCTATCCGTCACACATCTAGGTGGACACGCCCACCTGTGATGTCAGAAGTTTTCAAAACGGCTTTTAACGGCTAATCACATTCACAGCTGGTGGCTTGTCATGGGATCTTTGCGCAGGTGAGCGTGTGATAACTTAACTTTTTTTTTGTGTGGTGCTTCATGAGTTCCTCACTGGGAGATGCATACCACAAGTGTCTGATAAAGGGACTGTCCAGCAGACTCTTGGTATATATGTGTTTGCTTACCTAAGTCTTCAAACCCTTTTTACCCTGTTCCACCATTAATATAGAACACCCTTGTGATATGACGGCATTATGTGAAGTCATTTTATACATTTTAGTTGTCGGGTCCACAGAGACTGTTTGCAATCACCTGAAGAATTTCAAACTCAAGCTAATATCGAAGTTAATTCCACGAGGGATGTTTTGGGTGACAAGGCTCCTTGCATGAGAAGATGTGTGGAATATTAAGTGTCTTCAGAGGGAAGTGAAAGTGTTATACACAGTTTAAGAGTACAAAGATAGTGGTCTATACACACAGTCCCCTGAGGGCACAAAGATAGCGGTACACACACACACACACACACACACACACACACACACACACACACACACACACACACACACACACACACACACACCCTTAGCGGGTACAAAGATAGTGTTCTACACACACACACAGCCCCTTGAGCAGGTACAAAGACAGTGTTCTTCACACACGCACACACACACACACATACACCTTAGCAGGTACACACACACACACACACACAGCCCCTTTAGCGGGTACAGAGATAGTGGTCTACACACACACACACACAAAGTCCCTTAGAGCATACAGATAGTGTTCTACACACACACACACACACACCTTAGTGGGTACAGAGATAGTGGTCCACACACACACACACACACACACACACACACACACAGTCCCTAGAGGGTACAGAGATAGTGGTCTACATGCATTTCCCAGACTTTCAATTTAGAAGATGCTCTCTGATTGAACTGGTCCATTGGAGTACTGGGCAGACACAACTCAGTTCCTACAGAGGTCCTCCAGACTCCAGGTTTCAAGCCACTGCTTTACCCTAAAGCCCCTGCAGTGATTTTTGGGTTTGGGATTATCCAGAAGTGCTGCTTGCTGATTGGCTCCCCCACCATCACATCCCGCCCCCAACATACTAATAAGGGCAGATTTAAACCTTAAGGTGAACTTGGTCGTGCTCAAATGAAAAGTGTTTACAAATATTTAACGTTTGCTAATACAGACCCTAATATATTAATGGGCGTGTTTATGATCGATATTCTATTGTTAAGCAGTGGCCACAACGAGAATGCATTGATTTGAGCATTGAGACCGTGAGTGGACAGTGGGCAAGTGCTTCGTTCCTTTGTCTAACCTGATGCGATTCGGAATGATGGACTAAAACATATGAAGCGAACATGGCCAAGGGTAGTATAGGTTTCTGCTTCTTGTTTCACTGCGTACCAATAGATGGCAGTAAATCCTTATAGAGAAATGGGCCGATGAAACCACACCAGCATTCAATTAAAAACTTAGAGAGAATGTGGAGAACCTGCATTTTCACTCTATCCCTTCCGGGCAAATATTTACCTTTTTTGTTGTTGTATGTAAGTGTTTTCCAGACCAGACAACGGAAACAAATTGTTCAAGCTGAAGGAATCGAGTAGATACAGCCTTGACGCTTTTAAAATGATGTAAGATGCTATGCTTACATTAGCCTATAGTGCTGCGTGTTATATGTTTCCAGCCTTACTAAATAATGTATGGAGTATTTGATGGCTTCTATCAGTAGGGGATAGTTTTATCGTAAACATTTCAATATTCACTTCCACAGAGGCGTCACGGTAGGACTGTCCTAATGCATGACAAGACGTCATAAGGCTAAATATGGGCCCGCTCCTTGTATGTGTCAGGGCTAGGGTATTCATTGTGTACCTTCCCACCCATTGTTAATGGTCTGTGCAAACTGCCGCTGCGCCACCCTCCTTTGACACCTCTGATAAGGGTCCATGGTCATTGGTCAGTGATTGTTATCTTACATAGTTTAGTATGGCCTGCTACCGTGCCCTGCTACACACAGAGCAGCAGCCCTATGATTAGTGGTATGAGCGACACCTGTGTTAGTCCTATGGTTATAGCTCTGTGAAAGGGGTCTTTAATGCAATTATAGACATGGATATAGTTGTCTATAATAATATATAATTCAGAAATGTGCATATTTCAGAAATTGTATTATGTATTATCAAACTATTTTTTTTTAATACTTGGATCAGGATATTTCTGTATACCTTTTATAGAGATGGCTAGTGCTAGGGTTACAACACAGGTACAACAATAGGTTTGGTGATAGTGGCTACAATTCCCCATTTGCAGCAATGCCAAGGTCTTTAAAAGACAGACGGACAGGGGTATGAGTATGAGGTAAGAACTTCGGATCAGATCCCACTGCAGTAATATCTGGCATATGCCATGTCACTCTGTTACCGTGTCAACCCCATTAAAAAAAAGACAGAGCAGGGTTCCAATAAAAGCCCAATAGTAGGCTACATGGAACATGGCTTTTACAGGAAGTCAGTCAAAGGATATCAGAAGTATACGGATACGGATCTTCACTTTGGGCTGTCAACAAGTGACGCAAGAGTCTGTGACATAAGGGAATGCTAGTAAGAGAGGTTTTAAGAGCTAAGCATGAAAAGCCACGTTCACAGATTCAAAGATGTACCAGCCCTCTGCGTCAGATTCTGGCTCTTCCTCAGACAGGGGAGTCCAGGCCAAAAGGTCCTTCTACTTCTTCACAATCACAGTTCCCCAACTGTACCGTATACTGGGTAATCTGGTAATAATTTATCTTTCAAAAATAAGTTAATCCTTAAAACAAAGCATTTTGAATAGGAGAACAATTATTGTGCGACCTTCTGGTATCAACCTTACATAATCAAGAATCCTCTTGCGACTGTATGTTATGTGTTTCATTAATTCATATCATCCACATTACTCAATGACATACCCTGCAATATTTAAAATACAAATACAAAAATATAACAACATTTTTAGTTTTTAGAAGATGATGAACCATAGCCATACTGGCATTCTATCTTACTATTAGTTTACTTGATATTATGCCTACTATTTCTACTCAAAATCATTCTTTCACAAATTAATGCTATAAAATGATTGCGACAAGGCAAGGGCCTACGTGATACAAATAGAAAATACTGTGTGTGTTCAGGTACCGTAAAGTCAAACTTGGAATCGGGCAAATATTTGACAGTTCTGGGATATTGTATTATGTTTGTATTATGTCTGAGATGAATATACTATAGCAAACCTGGCAACAATGGCACTGCTTGGTGTCACATATTGAGGTTAGGTTAATATATTTATTAATACTTCAAACAAAATAAGAAAATAATACATATACATAAATTCTTAATCAAACAATTTATTTTTTAACCGATTAAACATTTCCCCCCCCTCAATACAACTTATGTTGTATTTTTGATCAACGATTTTCCAGCCCTACTTTCAGCATACAATACCTCGTTCCCTTGTAAAAGTACCATAGCCTCTTCTTCCTCTTGTAAAAACAGTAAACTGTTGCATTGAGGAAGGGTATCCCAATGTCGTTTTTGAGACCACTGGTTGTTGGTACATCCCCACAATGTTTCCATCTTCTTTCCGGTCAGGTGGATGTCCTCTTGTTTGTCTCATGTGGTGTTAGAACTAACAAGTCCTCATGGAACGTGTGTTCTCTTCTCAAGCTTATACTACATAAGCCCTAACCTATAGCATTGTGCACTCAGAGTTGCTTCAGCCAGCGGTGCCAGAATATACTCCCTATTTCAGTCATATTTGCTTCATTTCTTTCTTGTCTTGCATCACTCCCTAAAAAACACCTGTTCCAAGTGTAGAGAACATCCATTTGCACGTTGTTGGGCTGTGGGTGAATGGGAGAGGTTTGTCGTGTTGTACTGTAAGGTAGTAAGGTAGAAGTGTACATATTTGCTTGGAGAACAAAGCCTTGTCAATGCGCAAGGAGGTATATGGGTCACCTCTGATCCTTAAAGTTACAGCTAGTAGGTTCCTCGGGTTCGTGGGGGCTTAGGCTATTAAAAGTTTATGTAGTGCTCTTTTATGAGAAGATGACAGTCGTTAAGCTGATGGGACGGAGGTAAAAATAGCATTCAAATAAGCTTCATTCATGTGTTCGCGGGACAAGAGTCGGAAGATGCTTAAGGTGATTAAAACAGGCGGGAGTGGGCGTCCTGGGCTGCTCTGTTTACACGCTCCATGCTGCTGCACTGATTAGTTCTTCATTCATGGCAAGCCATGCGGATGTGGCTCGCCCGCTCTCGCTTCCTTCGGTGACATTGAAATCCGCCGAGTAGCAATGGAACACATAAACAGCCCAAAACAAAAGAGGTCCCCCCGCATTACTTCCACTTATTTCTGGAAATGTCTTTCTCGGCGACGGACTTCCTGCCTGGACGTAGCGTATCAGTGCAGTGTGCCAGCAGACGCCAGGGGAGTTGAGGAGAGCAATTATGGTGGATTTCACAGCGCGGCTTTAGTCAGTAAACATGAATCACACCGCAATGCAGAACTCATCTGAATACCGTTGTCAGGCAATACGGGCAGACGGGGTAAGGGCTCCTTTGAAACGAAACGGAGGAAAGAGGCTTGAGACAATTAAAACAACAAAAAAAGAGACCCGCGCCTCAGGGGAGGTGGGGGGGGGGGGGGTCCCGTGCAAGGAAGGAGGTGTTGCTTGATTGTTTTCCAAAATATTTGCCGGTAATATTTGTACAATGTGCACTTCAAGGCAGCGGGCAAGTCCATCTACCTTTGCGGTTTACCCGAGGAGCCGTTACAGTAGCTGTTGTTTTTTGTTGCATTGTTTTATGGCATTTCAACCCTTTGTCAGGTCTGCAGAGCAAGCAAAGCATAAAAGCAAATATAAATGTGTTGGCTGGCCAAACGCCCGAGGAGGATCCTTGGCAGCGGCTGGTGTGCAGGGCCTTTAGCCCGGCTTCCTGAAGCGGCGTCCTGACCTCCCCACGTGGGCTTGGATGCTGCACAAACAAACGTAACGCCTCGCTAATGAGCAACTCTCCAAAAACCCATCCCAGCCCAATGGCTTGTTGGGAGTTGTAGGACAGCCTTGGCGGTGGCCCGTCCCCGCTCCACGGTAGAACCGTATCCAGCCCGGAGGTGAGGTCGCGGCCGTCCTGTAAGCTTTGTCTTTAGGGAGCAGGCTATGCAAGGAGTAAGGCGTTGCAATCCTAGCTGTGGGGTATATACCATTCCAGAAAAAGGCCTTTCCACTTGCCCTACATAGCATTAGCCCAATAATAAAAGATGAAGACAGGCCTTTCTTTTGGCTTGAAGGCCGTCGCTGCTTCCAGACGGTGCCAGCTCACATTTGTCTTGCTGGAACCCATTTGTCAGAGCTCTTCACAGTCGCCAAGAAAGGGACATTTGTCACTGCTCGAATTATGTAAATGTTTGAGTTTAGTGTGAAAATAAATAAATAAGTCTAGGGCTGTCTCTAAAGACCTATTTACAGGCATTGAGTTCCTGCAATAGTTCTCAAAAGATATGCGTCTGCTATCAAATTGAGATAATCTCTGTCGGCGCAGGTAGTGGCAAGAAAATGACTCGGCTGTCACAAAGCAGATAGACTGAAAGAAGGCAAACAGTGTGAATCTCAGGGGACTCACACACTATGTTGTAAGAGGAGAATTAATTGGTTGATGTGGGGTTTGGTGGGGTGTGTGTATAGAGGGCGCATCAAGTGTGTACAATGTGCAAAGTGGGTTCACAGAGCCAAACAGTCAAAGATAACTTCCGTACTTTAAGTCTTTCTGGCGTCAGGAGACCACACCATCAGTGCTTGTGTGTGCGTCTGAGATGCATGTGCATGTGCGTGTGTGTGTGCATGTGTGTGTCTGAAGCCCTGGCTGGTGAGAGTCTAGGGGACGGAGATAGGGAGGAGAGAGGAACCCTGAGTCAACACTGCAGCTCGTCACAAACATCATTACTTTTTCTCAGCTTGTCGCCACTTCTCTCCACCCTCAGTGGCCCAGAGCTGCTGTCTCCTGTGTCAAGGTGGCGGTGGCGGTGGCGGTGGCGGTGGCGGTGGCGGGGGCGGTGGTGGAGGGGGGGGGGGGGGGGGGGGG
>JAOPUD010000090.1:7350922-7362912 GCA_027122715.1 Trisopterus minutus
TGTGTGTGTGTGTGTGTGTGTGTGTGTGTGTGTGTGTGTGTGTGTGTGTGTGTGTGTGTGTGTGTGTGTGTACGTGTACACCTGTGCGTGCGCGCGTGCGTTGGACAGAGTGACCGCATCATTAGCGCGTCCTCCTGTTTTTCGCTCGGTTTCAGGAGGGACATTCTGACAGGCCCCGCTGACGCCCTCTGTGACTTTCTCTTAAAAAAAAGATTTAAAAAAGTTGAAAACGGACCACAGCAGGAAGGATGATACATTTCAGTGTAGCAACAGAGCTGAGCTGTGTTGTATCGGCGTCGGTGCGCCAGTGGAGTAATGCGTGCATGTCCCGTTGCGGAGTGAACGAGTGGAATGGAATTGGAAAAGGAGAGGGATAGGCAGGGAGGCCCCCACCCCTCCAAGCTCCAACCAAACATTTGGCCGTGACAAATCGCACAGATAACTCCCAAAAGGAACCAAAGTTTAGATCTCCGCCATGTTTCTTTAATGAGACTCCCTAGAGAGTTGCCTAATGAGTAACCCCAGTATGGAGAAGGTGGGGGGAAGTGCAGTTGTGAGTACCATGGCGGCGTTTAGCTTCATTTCTTCTTCTGCCATTTCATCAGTAGCTGGGGTAGGGAATGGGGCGGGGGGCAGTTTCACACAGATACACCCCAGCCATGTGAAAAACGACTCCCAGAATAAGGGAAGCGAGGACCCATCCGTGCTAGATAAGAAGATGCGAGCCCCCATCTGCGAGAGGTAAAAGACTTGAGGAAAAGCCCACGGAGGCGATGGCGATGGCGATGAAGCCTGAGGTCTGCAGAGCCCAGCATCCAACCCAAGCCTTGCCAGATAGGAGCGCAGCGCTTGAACAAACGAATAACTGAATGTTCTGAATGCATGTATTATATAGCATATATGAAGTATATATGAGATGTCTCTCAAACCAATCTCTAGTTGAATATTGAACGTAATTTAATCATTATCGTGGATATAATTGTGTGTTCCGTCTGATATGGCAAATATATGAAATCAAAATATGCTATAATATCGGCATATAAGCGGAGTTGTCAACTGCATGGTTCGTTATTTGTTCCATCATATGATTACATAGTTGAAAATGTTAAAGTTTGTTGCCATTGTTGTCATATCCTACCTTACCCCTAAACAATGAAGGTCTTTCCTTGTGTAACTCCTCAAATGAAAAACCCTACAGCCGTTCTGTCACTGGAATAATATCTTCTAAACTTGGTAGGCCTAATCGGCTTGATTGTGTGTCTTATATTTCTGATCGCAACTTATAGGATCTGTATAAATTCATACAACTTATAGGATCTGTATAAATACATACAACTTCTGAACGCAAGACAGCAGCTTGAGATTAAACAAATGTCTGTGAGTCTTATGTCTTAGTTAGACATGTATTCTCATACGAAAGAAGAAAAAAAAAAAAAAAAAAAATGAGCCAGCAATCTGATAAATATTACAGCAGCCCACTTGCAAATAAAATAAACCAATATAAATAAGCACACCACATAGTGCACATCGTCATGGTCCGACCACAGGCCCTCACAGGGATAGTTCAATTGGTCACATATAGGAGGCCAATCACAACGGTCTGTTGTTGGAAGTAAAAAATGTATGATGAATCATTTGCAGAATGTTTATTAGGTGGACAGGTTTCCCTGTCACAACAGTTCCTTTAGTGGAAGTGGTGCCCAGGACCAGATGAGCCTCCTATATGGAATCAGCTGCTGGAGAAGAATTATATGAGGCATGACATGACTGTAAAAAATTAAAAAAACCGGTTTCTCCCTATAGACCAATACAGCGACCTGCAGATACATTTTCGTAGGGATCAGATCTCAAACTCAAACGCAGTCTCAAACAACAAAAAACAAACGTGATGAGCAGGAGAAACTGGCTGGTTAACCAAACATAAAATATAATGGTAATCAAACTAAAAGGGGTAATTATTTACTGAGGACTTGCTGGGCTGGGTTTTAGCAACAAAGCTACAATCAGACAAAGGGCAATGGAAACTGGTGGGCTTCTTAAATACACATGAGGAAACAATTAGCAAATCGACACAGGTGAAACACAATTATATAATGATGGGGAAGAAAAGAATAGCCGAGGACATCTGGAGAAGGAAACAAAAACTGCA
This sequence comes from Trisopterus minutus, assembly GCA_027122715.1. Lineage (NCBI taxonomy): Eukaryota > Metazoa > Chordata > Actinopteri > Gadiformes > Gadidae > Trisopterus > Trisopterus minutus. The sequence goes on from JAOPUD010000090.1 coordinate 7,353,072, forward strand.
GAGATAAGACAAACACCCAGAACAATTCAAACTGCGACAGTCTTTCTCCCTTTCCTTCCACCTCTATTATTGAATAACCCGTATCAGACAGAGGGCTTTATCTAAATGTCAGGTAGCCACTCCACTTCACTTTGTTTTTCGAAAGGGAGAATGAATCCATTTCCTCATAATTTGCAGAGAGCAGGTAGGAATGTCCAAAGGCTAGCCAGAAACCCGATGGAAATGCATGAGAAGATTCGATCGGGGAGATGAGGGAGATGTAGGATCAGCAACCACCCACCAGCATTTGTTTGATCCTTGTTTCCTACTTTCATCTTGAATGATAGATTGATAGATATAAATGTATATTATATATGGTGGGCTTTGTTGAGTGTTTCAAAGTAGTTTCAAATCGTTACATTCAATAAACTTTATTTGGGCAAAATGTATTTGAATAATTTATTGCCTGAATTGCATATATATATACAGTATATCAGTACCTTCTTTGTGACTAGATTGTGAAGCAGATTTCTATGATGCTTACATTGGACCAAATAACCATTCAATAAGTACTGACCCAACTGTCACGGTCATCCCAATTCAAACAGCTGGGCTCACCTTGCATACTGGAGGGTCTTGATACATACTTTTACTGTGTGTGTGTGTGTGTGTACACAAGTAGATCAATACAGGGTGAGTGTGTGGCAGGTGCAGCTGCTTTCGTGCACAGAATAAAGCATAATTATTTGTAATAGAACGTTTAATACACCGCGACACGTGGAATCTGTCCGCTTGACTGCGGAAGATGCTCAGCACCTGGTACCATAGCAGCATTAGTTGCTGTTGTGTTGATGTTGCTGTGGTCCAAACTGAGATGCTGCATCAGAGCAGCTCCTGCCGTTTATGAGCAGGGAGTCTTGCTCATTAATGTGCTGCTATCTGAATGCAACAAGCTCCTGTTAGGGTCTGCTTTTTGCATATATTGATTTTTGTGTCTATTGTCACTTTCTGTATTGTTACAGATGGCTAGGCAGGCAGTTAATTGAAAAGGTTTTCCTATCTAGACCATGTAATGTTACAGTGGTCTATGTGGAAATGGGGGAAAAAAGTTCTCGTAAAGTTGGTTTAGTTCTCATAAAGCAGTCAAAGGTGTATTCCGTCTGGTTAAATATATAATCTGTGATATATATAGATTATTATTTTATTTTGGTATTGTAATTCAGGTCAGAGAATCCTCAAGTGAAATCAGTACCTTATTTGTGACTACAATGTGAATCAGATTTCTATGATGCCTACATTGGACCAAATAACCATTCAACAATTACTGACCCAACTTTCACAGTCATCCCAATTCACAACAGCTGGGCTCACTGCGCATACTGGAGGGTCTTGATCCATACTTTTACTCGCTATGCACCAGCCTCCATAATGCGGTAGATTCAAAGCATGCAGCACGTCGTCTTTCTGTGTGTGTGTGTACACAAGTAGATCAATACAGGGTGAGCTGGGTGAAAGTGTGGCGAGTGCAGCCGCTTTCGTGCACAGAATAAAGCATAATTATTTGTAATAGAACGTTTAATACATCGCAACGCGTGGAATCTGTCCGCTTGACTGCGGAAGATGCTCAGCACCTGGTACCATAGCAGCGTTAGTTGCTGTTGTGTTGATGTTGCTGTGGTCCAAACTGAGATGCTGCATCAGAGCAGCTCCTGCTGTTTATGAGCAGGGAGTCTTGCTCATTAATGTGCTGCTATCTGAATGCAACAAGCTCCTGTTAGGGTCTGCTTTTTTGCATGTATGGATCTTGTCTATGGGATAGTTATTTTAGTTCTCATAAAGGAGTCAAAGGTGTATTCAGTCTGGATAAAGATATAATACATGATATATACATATATATATATGTATATAATTATATGTATATGTATATAATATATAACATGCGTATAACCCTAACCCTATTATTTTATGTTGGTAGTGTTCTTCAGGTGAAACCGATTTTGTTGAGTTTCAGAGTAGTTTCAAATCGCTACATTCAAAATAGTTAATTTGGTCCAAAACGTATTGGAATTATTTTAAGTGAATGGGAACTTTGTGCCAATTTGTTGCCTCAACAAACACACACTTTTATCCTTTTATATACCTGTGTACGCAAATACAGGACAACGAAAGGATTCAGACTGATGTTTGGAACCCATTATACTCTTTTTGTGACAAAGGGTTTGTCTCGTTCCTCCCTAGTCACAAACCCTGCATGTGTTAACACGGCTACTCTCAGCGACGACGACAAAAGCCTCAAAAGAATTAAAATGTGTTCATTGTCGTATCAAGTAATAAGCCAGAGCCGCGCAGCTTCTCCCCAGCAGATCGGGCTGCCAGAGGAGCAACGCTGCCCAAACAAAACCACGTCTACTTCTTGTGTGTTTCCTTCACCGCGGGGATTGTGATGGAGGTGGTGGTTTGGAATTAGAATAACCGCTGTAGCTTGTAAGCTGGGTAAAAATGTGTCGAGGGTGAGAATCACCCGCGCGGTCTGCGTCTCGGCTCGCCGACACAAGGCCTGATTTATCCCGCCGGCGGGCAGGGCTGCCGGTGGGTCCAAGTCATGCAGAATATGTGCATTAAAAGCAGGAGCGCCTTGACTCCATAAACCATGTCTACAGAAAAATACAAATACAGACATGCTGGGCCACTTCCAAATTGCTGGCCCCCGAATCCACGGTATATGTAGCCAGGCGCTCACGTGCACAACCACACCCATACACACACACGCTAACACACACACACGCACATGCACACGCACAAACACGCATACGCTGACACAGTTAAGTCGACATTAGTGAAGTCATTTGTCCATGGTAATAGCTCAGAAAAAAACAATTTGGAGCCGTTTTGAAGATGTATATATGATGAATGCAGTAGTATGTCTATATATATTAGGAATACAAGCACACGCACACACGCACACACACTTAATTAATGCATGAATAAGCCAGAGTGGATGTGCTCTGTAAAATGGGTTTGCCCACTTCATTCCGAAGGCTGAAAAAGGTTTCACGACTGGCTCTTAACTGAAAAATGTTGCCCAGAGCTGGAAATTCCAGATATGGTGAAGTTCATTATGTTGCCTTGGTTACTGATTGGAATACCTTTTCAATAATGCGCATGCCTAGTGTTACACGGCTTAGTGTTGAAGTCTTAATGAAAGCCCTGTATCAGTCAAAAGATGTGCAACATGCCAGGGGCTGGGGAGCTCTGTTATGAGACTGACATTATTAACCTCCAAGTGGAATGTTATCATTACAGCGGCTGTGAAAGATCACAGCGTCCTTCTTCAAGTGCACTTGGAACACCAATGAACAGAAGGGCAGATCTTTCAGTTCCACAGCATACTGGAAGAGATGGTGGTGAAAGGGAGAAAGAGTGACTAGCAGACCAGGCCTGGTCTTGGTTAGGCACAAAATAATCATTAAAATCGCTTCTGTGACTAGGGCAAGATGACCCCCTCCCCACCCAACCCTTTGAATAAAAGATTGTCTTTCTAAAGAGGGTTCTTGGACTGGCACCGGTGAATATATCAGGCCTGGACAGAGGCTTAAAACATGTATACAGCCGACTCGTCCTAGCTCCCCCGTGTGGTTTTGATGCCCATCAGATAGGAGATGGAAAAACCATAGACTGTATGTGCGCCTTTTAATGTCTGAGATGAAACGAAACTGGAGTATGCAGGAGTCATACTGTGGCCCCAATCCAAAGCCTTATCTAATATAGATAAATGTATCTACAGTATATAGTGCAATCCATACTGAATTTGCGCTATTTTCCACAACTTCCAATAATCACTACGAAACGATTTCCATATTGAAAATCCTCCTGATAAAAAAAAGACCACACAAATCAAATTGAAGATCAGCGGAATAAAGTAAAATTGAACACTTTGATTATCCTGATTGTTTCATCTGATGATAACATGCTCTGTGCTTTCAAAGCCGACAAAACGGTAACATTTATCCAGGCTTCGTAACAGGTAGCTCACCCTAGAAGGACCCAGTGATGGGTGCTGCTCCGAGGACTAAAAGATATTCACAGCGGAGGGCCATTACAGGGAGGCTGCTGTGCTCCTGTTCATATTGGAACTCATTTCATGCAGCAGGAACTTTCCAGCCAGCCAGAGGCTTTTCAATGGGAGCACAAGTACATAGGAAGTGGAAAATAGTCAAACATAACGCCATTAGAAATTCAGGGATCACAGGATATTTGAGACACCACCAAGCTTCCAGATCTGTGTTGGTTGGTACCTTCTTTTCTTATTATTCTCTCTTAGCCAGACTGCCATAACAGAGTTATGTTTAAGTCTGTGGCCATTCAAGGCTTGCCTTATTAATTATTTAATATCATATCTTTTATGTCTATTCCTGGCTTCAAAACTTTGTTAAGCATTGCCTTACCCCTTCACCTGTTGTGAGACTAAATGTGCCTTTGTATTTGATTTTCTTTTCTTCCTTGGATGAATCTCAGAATCATATCCATGGTTGACGTATTTGACTGAACACATCAAAAGTCCCATCCTTCTGAAAGGTTTTTTTTAATGTTCTATGCTTTGAGATACTTTGGCTTTGGGTGTCAACGCCACGAATCCCCCTGAAGAAAGTAGGCGGCTGAAAGACGAACAAGTTAGATGCCAGAAAACTCTGAAAGCTTTTTTTTTGTAACTGGCAAACAGGACAGAAGAGGAGCGCAAACAATAGCCTATCGTTCTCCATTTCCAATATCTTCCTTTGTACCTCAATTTTTTTTTAACTCTGTCATCACATTGACATGATGCCACAAGAACAACACCAGTCGTGATAATACTACACATCTGGTGCAAAGTCACAATGCTTGTTGGCAGGATCAGAATGGATCCATAATACATCCAAAACACATTTTAATCTCATTCCAGCTGACAAACGCAATCTCTTCCAAGACCTAGTTGTCAGTAGCATAGGCCAATTTACTTGGCGGTGGTACTTTAGAAGTGGTACCTTAAGGCTACACTGCTAGCTAGTTAATGTAATAGACTATCCTTGGTGCATGGCAAAGAGGGTTACTACTCCAAGAAGCACTCCATTAAGTTTCCATTGCTTTCCCTTTTACAAGAGACACAGCTGCAGCCGTAAATGCAAACATTGGTTTTGTAGTTAAGGCGGGACACTAGTGCTCTAGTGGTCGTGTCTGAATATTAATCTGTAGGATAGCCATGGTTTGATTTGAAACGGTGGGAGTTGGTACACAGTGGATCGCGAAGGCAAATCCTCAATTTGCCTATGATCATGTTATCCAAATTGAGATGAATTAAAAAATCGTATCACACACTTATTTTCACAGACTCTTTGCAAACTGATCTCCTGCGCAGTGAGTCGGACACTAGTCGTCTGCTCAGCAAGAGTTATTCCACTATTAACCCCGAGCCCTCTCCCCAAAGCGGACCCATGGGCTCATAGAAAGGTGTTCCTCGTCCATGTAAGATGGAACACAATATTTACCCATTAGCCGCGGTCTGGGCGTTGAACCTATGTTCTCAAAAGCAAAAGGGTGGTTGAATGAATGTGGGCCGCTGCAGAAAACATCCGTCCTCCGCGATACAAGCAATGAAGCCACCACCCCTTGGTGGAGAACTTCATCCCCATATGGTGGAGCAGCTGCTTTAAGAACCACTTGCCAAGCGACTCGCGCAGACCACTCACGCCTCACGAGTTTTCCATGCTTACATCACGCACGGCACGTGCACAGGCTTATTTATGAGCACTGCTGCTCTTCTAATGGATATAACTGTTGATAAATGGCTGTGCCCTGTGCCACTTCGCATCCACGGCCGAGGAGAACGCATGCTCCCACTCCGAAAACCCGTGTAAAGATGGGACGATAAAAAAATAAAAAACAAGGTGTTTCCAATTTCAGCACAAGCAAAAATACAAATACAGGTTATGCGTGTGATTGACCTATATACGGTAAGCGTAGTGATAATTCTAGCTCATATCATCAATGTGGGGACTTGTTTGATTAAGCTGGGTTTGTGTAAGTGGCGGAAATGCCCTCTAAAGCACTATCCTGCTGGATCCTAATTGGCTGAAGGCTTTAATTACACTCGGCGTCTCATACTTGACTAATAGCCCTGTCCCATAGTGCCCGCCCCTTCTCAACGATCCTCGCCTGACTTTTTGGAGAAGTCAGCATTCCCTTTACAAAGGAATTCAGTTCAAAAGAGAGCACTTAACACCACCACTGTACACAGACTGCATGCCAACGATACAGAGAAAGCCACCGACATATCCAGTTCAAGGTTATTCATGAAGTCTCTTTAATAACGACGCATCTCAATGTAAGCGAACATTGGGTCAACATTTTGTGATGGAAAGTGTCTATGCTGTCATTACACTTTTCCCCCCAAATTATTAATGTACTGAACATTGTATTGGGTATTTTATTTACCTACTATTTCTTTTTAGGTAACAAATACTTTAGCATACACCATAAACACAGTTTTAAGTAATAAAAAGGAAATGACCCTGCACTGTGTGAATAACTATAATTTGTTATCTTCCAAGGTGCCTAAGATGTACTGGTGTGCAAGCTTTTTATGTTCTGTGCTAGTGATTCAAATAATAGTATTCTTCTTGCTGCCAGAAAAGGCACTTTAAGAGAATGCTATGATTTTGGAGGTCTGGGTGTTAATGCCTTGCCCATATATTTAGTAAACTTTAAAATTATGACATCTTTGTGAACACTCTCTTCAAAAACACATCCAGTCTCTGGTAACCTTTAGAAAATTGCATAATAGCTGAATGCATCTAGGCCCTCAGGAGCAGTGCCTACTTCCGCAATCCACCAGTGCTCAGTGGCCAAGCCTGGTATTGTAGTTTTTAAGCGGGCTGTGTATGGGTCAAGTATGATTGAATCCTGCTATGGCCCGCTAAGACCCTCCCTACTCTGTCTGTGGTGGCCGGGTTGCATGCAACTCAACTGGACGCTTTAGAAATCTACGGTACCCTCGCTGTGTGCACCCTAACCCTAACCCTAACCCTAACCCTAACCCTAACCCTAACCCTATAGCGTCACAAAAGAGCCCTAACCCTGAACCTAACCCCTAACTCTAACCCCTAACTCTAACCCCTAACTCTAACCCCTAACCCTAACCCTAACCCTATAGCGTCACAAAAGAGCCCTAACCCTAACCCTAACCCTAACCCCTAACCCTTACCAAAGCAGCTAACATCAAGCCAGTAAAAGTGCGGTAGTCGAATCCAGAGACAGTAGAATCAAAGATAGGAGTGATGTGTGTGACGGACCAATCAGAAATACATGCGGGCCTGCCTTTTCGGGATATAGCCGTGGACATTTCTCTTTTCAAAATGCCATCTCAAGCGTTTTATTAGCTGGAGAAGGAGGGGTGGGCAGCTGAAATAAGTCGTAGTGCAACAAATGTTGTTTCGGCCGGGCCTCCGAGAGGGCTCAGGGCACGGCTCCGTTAACATCTCGTGGCTGAGGTTTATCCTTTTACTTAACATGAATGGCGTTGATGGTTTTTAGACAATGTGGTGACTTTTTATCACTTAAAGTCGCCGATGGAGTTGTGGACTGGTTCAGCTGTTGGACGTGTGCACTCAATAACTCTCACGTTCCTCTGCTTGCGGTCATTGCAATTCACCATTTATTGATCCATTTATTCAAAAGATCCAAAGACAAATATAGTTGCATCACAGTATCATGGTCAAAAACTAATAATAAGCATTTCACTAGATATTTAATGTTCATTTGCTTGTTTAGCTTTGTATTACAGTTAACAATGTTAGTGTATTACAATTCATTGTGTGGATTAGGCTACTCTAACTTCGTTACTGGTTATTTATTTAATTATTGATTGCATTTTTCGCAAATAGTTAGTTGGGAGGAATCTGTTTCTTAAGCAATAACATTGAACTGTATTTTTTCTAGGCCTACTTATATTTACAATGTTTTTGATGCTATCTGTTGTATGGAGCAATCTTGCATATTCATAAAGTTCCCTTGCCTTGCCTTGCCTTGCCTATAGAGAATCATCGGGGGGGGGGTTAGTAACTGATACTTCCACGGCCGGTAAACAATGCGACTGTGCTCACTCAGACCTCTCGCTTATGATGCTAGAGAACGAGAATATTTCTACATCCGGAACGTCATGCACTAGGGCATGGCCAGGCTCCCATGATGCGGAAGCAACTCTGTCCTTGGTGTTGCCCTGTGCCACTGAGCAGTTCTCATAGGAATGAATGGGCGCCATGTTTTAATCCGCTGTCCTTTTCTTCATAGGTCCATGATGGCATCTGGTATTGGATAATTCACTTCATACACAAGACCAGTTATCCTTCCTTAAATGCTTGCACTTAAAAAAAAGCAAGCCTGCGCATGAAGAATGTATCATCATGATGTCATTACTTTACTATATATATATATATATATATATATTTATATCTCGCTAGCATGGCTGACTGCACTCTCCACCTTCTCTTCATGCTGTATAAAGTATATCAGGATGAATCAGCGGGTGGTAGACGTTGCGCTGTTAACTTTAAAGGGATGGTGGAAACTTGAAGGTGTCACGATGGCGGGGTTCAGTAAGCGGCTTGTCCCTGCGTAGTGCTCCGTGAAGCTGTGTAATCCCCCTGATGTACTGTGTACGAGTCCCTATAAACCCGCTGGTCTTCTGGATACAATCCATCCTGTTAGTTATAACTTATAACTGTGTCATAGTTTCGAATGATTACACTGTTTGCGTTTTATTTTTTTGCCATCCCGAAACCCAAACGCACATTGTCCATAACAAATGTGCTGTGTTAATTTTTTACAGGACATTATGGATATTGAATCGGTGCTTATCGGACTCAAAACGATTAATGCTCTGAAGCTGCTTTGCTTATGCAGGCTACAAGAGCAGGGAGGAACATAACCTATAACATGGAAACATTTAATAATGTTTCAAACCGTATACAGTTTTTCTCAGCAGCTAAGCTCAGTCTCACAAATCAGACTTTAGATTCATATCTTAAGTGTTGTGGCAGACAAGCTAAAACAGGGCGTTTACTTTCTTTCTCTTCATATCTGTAAGCACGTCATTGGCAAACAGAAACTGTAGCAGAAGTCAACTGTAAAAAAGTGTCAGTTTAAAAGTCAAGACCATGTTAGACCAACCACTGTAGAAATACCCTTATCAAATCATCTTTTAAAAACTTCATCCACTCTCTAGAAATAGTGAGGAAGGACATCTCTGTAGTGAAAGTAAAAGTAAACAAGGCCTAACTGTGCCCCTGGCAGTTCTTGATTTCCGGACCAGGCTTTGTGCCATCTCCCACAGAAGTTCTGTTATAACATCGTAGGATGGCTAGATCCAAGATTAAGTACAGTCCAACAGGCCTTCGTCACAGAGCTGTTCTGTATGTGGGCATACCAGTCGCCTGGTGTATCAGAAGATACACCTGTCATCAATCATCCCTACGGGGATAAAGACTCAAAGTGGCCCCTAAGGTGTTAAGTGGCCCCTTTGGTCCCTGTTTTAAGCAGATGCTTTGACACGTAGTGCCTTTAGAGAAAGTAAGCCTGTATAATTGATTGTATGATATGGCTGTATGGCCATAAACCTTATAATCTACTGCTCACAACATCTACCAAACACAGTGACATTCTGTGTACTTCTGGTGCTGAATAGCTATGAGTCTAAGCTCCAAGGTAAAGGATATCTACTCTTTTTATCTTAGACATGGGCTGTGTGGGTTCTACAATGTTTGAGTATAGTCTCTCTCTCTCTCTCTCTCTCTCTCTCACTCTCTCTCTCTCTCTCTCTCTCTCTCTCTCT
>JAOPUD010000090.1:7384305-7395144 GCA_027122715.1 Trisopterus minutus
GTCCCGGGGTCCCAGAGGGTGTCATTATGACCGGGACGAGCGGCCAGCGTCCCGCAGCGAGACGGACGGCCGGGTGACAGAGGAGGAAGGAGGAGGAGGATGAGGAGGAGGAGGAAGAGGAGCCGGACGGGGCACAATAGGGGAGACAAATATAAATTGGAATGTGGTGGACTGAAATAGATCGGCGGGGCGTTCAGTGTCGACGAGAGCAAACTTTTGACAGTTTGGATCTTGCCCGCGTCAGCAATCCTCTTGGCTGAATAAATATGGACATTTTCTTTTTTTTTCTTTCTCTTTCTCTCTCTCTCTCTCTCTCTTTCTCTCCCTCTCTCCGTCTCTCCCTCTCTTTATCGCACACACTTAAAAAATCCCAGTGCTGTTTAAATGTTGGATGTCAACAGAGCGCTCGCATCTTGACACCGGCGCAGCAATCTTAGATTCTATTTGATTTTCCTTTTTTCTTTTTTGTGCTTTTTTTCTCCCTGGACCTGCGTTTTGAAACGCAACATCGTGCTGAGAGCCAGCGTTGTCATAACAAGCTCGGCTGGGCTTTCGGGGAGCCTCGGCACAGAGAGCGAAACATGCAGTGCGCTGTTTATATGCAAATCAGCGGAATGCCTTGATTAAAACATCCCCTCCTTGCTCAAACCCACATCACTTTAGCAGCGTAGCCATCCGTTTTGCGGATCAAAATGTGATTTTCTGTTTTCCGGCTCCTTTCTATGGCTCCGGATGGAGCCGTTCTGGTTCGCCGAGAGGCTTGAGAGAGAAAGTAACTCTGGGTTGATTGAGTCGTGGGTGTAGGGATGTTTATTGTTTAGACACATGTAATTTCAAACACTTTTGAACAAAAGATATACCTCCTGGTATAAAGGCCAGGCCGCAAAGTGAGCACAAAGTGAGAATTTATTAAAATGGAGGTAACAACTCACTTGTATAAAGCTTATAATGGAAAACTGAGAGTCTCAAAACATGTCATGTCCCCCACTTGCTTGTGGCTGTATGCTTTGATCTTTTTTACAGTTGTTACATGACGACAGAAATATCTTGTTGGAAAGAGATTAAAGTAGACTGAAACCGGGAAACATGAATTCCTCACAATGGCTCCTCCCAACGTATATGGCACCTATATACTGGATAAAACCACAATCCTCCAAATGGTTAACGCTGTTGTCTTTTTTTATGGGCTGGCGTAAAACACCCGTGCTCATCAATAACGTCGTGCCGGGATTTTACTTTGTCAGTGACCCCTGTGTTCCGTTTCTCTGAGCTGTTTATGGACTGAAATGAAAAGCTGAGATGCACGGGGCCGTAAAAAAATTAGTTTTTTTATCTCCATAATTAACAAGCATGCGTTATTCTCGTCTGAGGAAAGGTCGCAGGGAGCCACAGACCGAGTGTCTTTTAGCTTTACGAGGGCCACCGCGAGGTCCAACACGCAGATGGGATCGTCAGACACGGTCACCCCATGTGATCATGGGATGTGGTCATTACCATTTCATAAGCAACGCCATTGCTCATTGCTGTACTTTCCCTTTAGGGTGAAGGCAAGAGAAAATGAAAATGCCTCAGAGCCGTCCCTTCTGGCATGGAGAGCAGACCATTAATTTGCCAGTGCTCCTTCTTATACGGGTGACATCAGCTCAGGAATGCGTGGTTGGCCGGCAGGGGCTCGGTAAGGCGTGTTTTAGCACAGGTAGCATGCCAAAAATATGTTTGCCTTCATGAATTTCGTGTTGTTGGAGAATCCATTTGTCCAAGTGCAACTCAGTGCATCGGTTCATTGTAACAGCAACCGTAACAGCATGCTGTTTAATAAACAAACAAATACATTCATTAAAAAATACATAACTGAGCAAATCAAAGGAAAGGTAGCTTTAACCTCAAGGAATCAATATACATTTTTGCCTCTATAACAACATCCACAGCAGGACTAGACAGTCCGTATGTCTAGTCTTAAGCAAAGTTATGCTGAATTAATTAAAACTTCTATCCATAGCCCGAGGGTGTATCAGAATATTTATGATCCTTTGGTGCCATTACATTTTTGATCAAGGCAAAAAATTCGGAAGATCTACAACGACGATTATTCCTCGGAAACACTGGACTATAAAGTACTGAAACCCGCTTCTACCCCATACCTTTCATCCACAGGTTCCAAGCCCCAGCTGCATGTGATGTATTACATTATGTATACTTATTGTCTCTACATTCCAAACCTTCGGTAGATGGGAGATTAGGGCTGAGGTATCACGCTGTGATGTGGAATTGAACCGTGCTGCAGGGGATCTCCACGGGGCGATATCTGGAATAAAGATTTGACCGCCGCCAGTGTCCTCGCCTTTCATCCCTAGATCGTCCCAATGCCAACACATGTCCTATCAACCCTTCATAGACCGGTATTTGTTGGCCCCCTTTTAACGCGATAAGGTGCTGGGAAAACAGGTTTCTTTATGGGTAGCAAAGTATTCACGAATGGGGTTATAGCTCATTCAAGAGGTTTGTTTGAATAATTGAGGAGCATGTGAGTGAGATCCTAGGCTACGCGTTGGTTTTAGATGCACTATGATGCACAACGTTAATTTTCATCCCCCTCCTTAACAAAAATGTATTAATGGCGCTCGCATTACAACATAATTACAAACCACGCATGAGGTGGGCAAAACAAGAGGGTTGTAATGAGTAGGTTTGAGAAGGTGTAATGGAAGATGACACAATACACTTGTCTAGTTGACAGGTTTAGGTTGTAGCTTGTCAACCTCCATCAGGAAACAGAATAACATGAATATAGAAGGATACAGACACTACATGCCTACACGATCAGGCCATCCATGTCGGAAAGACATGTCTGAAAGACATGAAGATGTGGAATAGAGAGCTTCCGGTGACAGACCCACTGTTATTCTATCCAGGCTATCCTTGGACTTCCCTGTCCATGTAGGTTATTTTTTAAATGTACTCTTCACACAATGTCTCTTTTCAGTCGGTGTCCATGGATTTTAATCAGAGTACGCAAACTAAAACAACGTTTACAATTCATACAATTACATTTCCAACTGAAGTTGGAAATCTTAGCACACAGAGAGCACCAATTTTTCTTCTTATTTTGACCATGACCCCCCAAAGAAATACAAAAAAGTGTATATTTCTTTATTTCTTTTCTAAGTTTGCTTCTGACACACCAATGTTTTTGGCTAAATAGGACGTATTTCACGGTCAGCACGTGATGAGAATTCAGTGTCATGACATGACCTGAACGGCACTGCCAATGTATTCCTATGAAGTAGAGTTTTTAACCTAGATGACCTTGATGCTAACCCTGACAGCTCGGATTCTCCACTCTGAAGCTTTGCTCAAAGTTCAAACTGTTTCAACTTTGGTTGAGTTCCTCATCCATCTTCATCCATCCTCATCCAACCAGATAACAGCTTTGTTTCTCATTCAACAACCAACAACATCTAGACTCAACCAGCTTAATTGATTTTACTAAAGCTTAATTCATGTTTCCATGTTTTTATGAGTCAGTGGCTAACTGGGTAGAGGGTGTAGCAGTAAGGCTCCGGTCCTAATCGCAGCAACCTGGGTTCTGCCCGTGGTCCTATGCTGCATGTCCTCCCCTCTATCTCCCATATCTTCCTGTCTTTCTCACTCTAGGATAAAAAAGCATAAAAATGCAAAAATAAATCTTTAAAAAAGCATTGAAGCTCCCATCTGTCGGCTGGCGGTATGCTGAACGTCCAGCCATCTGCTGGACGCTCGTCATGTCGTGACCGCTGTAGGCCTTTCTGGGACATCAACCTCTTCTCCACCAAATGTTGCGAAGGCCTCTGCTCATTACCTTGTGTGATCTCACCGGGAGGGCAGATCCCCTGGACGTGGCTGCATCACCAGAGAAGCATATTTAAACGCTAATCAAGAATTCAGGGTCATTGTGTTTGCTGGTGTCTTCATTCATATTGTAAAGTGTTCAAATCGTTTCTATTACATTATTGCAGTGAGTGTTAATAGATAAAGGTAAAGGTAAAGGTAAAGAAGGAATCAAGTTGTTTTTGTCCGTCATCCATCCATCCATCCATCGATACGCTGTCTCTCAAGGTCCTCTAATCCATAACATACCGCCTTCTAATTATTCATGCCATAAAATTGTAAGTAATTACTGTGAGGTATCGAGGCAAAACTATATTCTATAACAATGATATGCCTCGGATACACTAGAGTATGAAGGACAAAAAGACTCATTATCTGTTACCACTCATCCATACCGCTTCGGCTCCAAGTTTGGCGGTATGTAATGCATTTTCATAATATATACTTATATTCTCTACCTTTTAAAATCTTTGATAGATGTGAGATCAGGAGCGTGGGTATCGTGCAGTGATCTGGAATTGAACTGTGCTGCGGGGATTTCGAGGGAACAGGAGCTTACCCTGAATCATACTGATAGGCACCGGCAAATATTTTCCAATCACTCTGCATGAGATAGGTAGATATAAAAGTATGCTTTACATATAGATGGATTAATAAATGCATTGAGTAAAAAAAAATGTTTGTCTATGTGGCAAACTCAAGACGAAGTGGAGAGAGGGGCTCTGAGCAGAACACAACACAGATGATTCAATAGCAAGGTCGATTTTGTTAACTTTAATTGTAACTAATAAATCACTCTCAAAACGTGTGTGTGTGTGTGTGTGTGTGTGTGTGTGTGTGTGTGTGTGTGTGTGTGTGTGTGAGTGTGTGCACCCAAGGTGCCAAGGCCCTCCACATTAGCTGGGGAGAGACTTCAGCACCGAGGACAGCAACATAAACTGGATGAGATCATCAATGATGAAATTATCAGCCACACCTGCAACCACTCCCTAATTGTGCCAGAGAGAGAGAGAGAGTGAGTGAGAGAGAGTGAGAGAGCGCAAGAGAGCAAGGGAGCATGCCAATTACCACAGCAGAGCCCAGGTGGGGGTAGCTGCCAACAGCCACAACAAAATTTGTTGCTGCTGTTGTGTAATGTGTGTTTTGGATTATTGTGTTGCTGTTGAAAACAGAAGGACACAAGTGGAAATACCATATGAACTCCGGGGCTCCTCGGCATCTTGAAGGGATATATTAAAGGACTCGGACAGGTTAGGTTGGTGTGAAAAGTTGGTTTCCAAGGTTAAGTGTGACCTCCCGGAGAACTCTACAAAAACTCTGATCAGACAAAGCCTTTGTCAGACCAGCGACACGCCAGTTAACCGGGATACTCACGTTTGTTCTATGGGGCTTATGGCTACTATTTCATTTTAAGATGACTTTTTCTGTGTTTAGGCTGCATAAACACAAACATAAAGTTCTCACAAATAACCTATTCAAATATTGCTAAATCACATAAATACTGTGCTTCCTAGACAGGGCAAATGATGCTCTTCTTCTGTGACTTTCAGATGAAGTCATGATCATTTGAAATTCTAAAAAGTGAGTTGAAATGTATTTTGGTACATCTTCTGATAATGGAATGACTTATTTAACACCACCGCCTTTCAGAGGAAAACCAACCGGCTTGTTTATCTAAAATTTCCTGTGGGTTCTTTCTGAAACTCGTTTAGCTTGCGACAAGCACACAATGAAGTTAATGACATAGTATAACTTACCAACGTGTTTACATTTGAAACAAATAGTCGGGAATAAGCCCATTTTGCACAAGGCTCACGCGGTTTGGCGCCGCGGCTGTGTTGCCAGGCGGCCCTTTCGTCAGGGTTTTCTAAAATGGACTTGTCTGTGTCATCCCATGTCATCCGTTACAGAAATAGGTTTCAACTGTCAGAGCAAATTATGTTGAATGGGGGAAATGTGAGACCCAGTGAATGTCAATGAGCTATGATTGCTGCATCGGGGCATCAGAATGATGGGCCCGGAGTAATGGGGTTCGAATAATTCTCATCGCAGGTGATCAGGGCCTTTAGAGTTCTGCTTGACTTGAATACGTTTCATTTTAGGCCGCTGCAAAATTTGTCTGTGTGTCTGTCTTTTTGGCCCTCTCTCTTTCTTCAATTCAAAATCGCTTTCGTGGCAAACTAAACATCACATTGCCAAAGCAGTTGTTAAAAAAATAAACAAAGAAAAGATCAATGTTGACTTAAACTATTATAAAAATCGAAATCTAAAAATACACACAGGATGAATTCAATTGTATTCTCTTCCTCTAAAGACAACTAAAGTGAGACATTTTCTAACAAAATCTGGTTCAATCACCATGTGACACTACCAAACGTGGGACATAATGTCCATAAGGTTTTAAAAATATCTATAAAATAATCCATGCGTGATTACAGGATTACAACATTGATTGTTAAACGGCTTTGTATCATTACAATATTGTTCAAAATATGCAAATGACCATGCTCTGTACCCAGTTACTTTTGTCCACCCGATGAAGGGAAATGTGCCTGGAGATCTGGGCTCAGGCAATGTGGAGGAAAGTTAACCGTTGTTCATTTGCATATACTTCCCACATTTGTTTGGACACCAACAATCCAAACTATTGATGTAGGCTTACTACTGCGCCAAATCGGCGCAGTAGTCCTTTAAGCCTATTTCATTATATATGTATCACTCATCCTGTTTTTGCACCACAAAACCTGTAAAGACTCTGAGTTTGGGAGTCAAGTGTATGTGGGCAGATCTATGTGGGCAGATCTGCATTCCGCTGATCAGGGAGGGGGGCAGAAACCCAACGGTGGGAGGGGCGGTATACTAGGATGAGCACAGAGGAAGGCAGGTGTTTTTGCTCCGGAGGCTGGGTTCCCATGACAACAGACAACCAGTGTTGGATCAGCTTTTGTTTAGGCCAACACCAAACCTGTCCTTTGTGTGAAGTAGAGAAAGTTTGCTGTTGACGTGACAGTCCTCCAGTAGAGATTAGGGATGGTGTCTGTTAGGAGCAGTGACTCACCAACACTGTGCAACCCACACCGGCTGTCTCAGGCTGCGCAACACCCGCTGAGATCTTTCCTTTTGGGTCGGATTTCGTTTGGAATTACGAATATACTTTTCTTTTTTTTTTGTCTGCGCATTTTGAAGGTTTCATGTGTCATTTCTGCCGCATGGGGTCTCTCAATCAAAACACTCTGAAAAGTGGTGGTTTGATGGACGTCCGGAAGTAGCGTGGGATCAGGTAGAAAGTTTTATTCATGTTACTTTTAGTCACGTTTATTCTCGTTATGTAGTGTCATTCTAAGAAAATTGCCGCAAGTATCATTTGCTAACTGTAACTTGCTGACTCGCCATTAGATGAGTCGACTAGCCGCACAGCTGTAGCTAGCTTAACATTCTGAATTACACCGTGAGATAGTCCAGCGTTATTATCCTTGGAAGAAAAATGATACCAAAAATAACTAGGAGCGCATTAAGCATTGTTGTGACATTATCGTACCGTGCGCATTTCCTTCGTGATTGGCGTTAGCGCCTTAATAAGATATTAGTAGGCTAGAACGATATTGAAATGTCATATAAATACATTTCTCAACTTGATTACTTTTTCCGGTGTTTCCCCGGGATGAAGGTGGTCAAGGCCAAATGAAACACACCGTTACCTACCAATTATCACATATAAAAATATAATATATATTATATTGGTGGAGAAACAATTCTTTCAGGTTTTTGCTTGTATTTCAAGGACATGGACTGATTTTTACCTGGTTTTTCATGCCTGATAGTTGCTTTTTTGAGCTGCTTCATCAACAGCCATTGGCTGAATTTAGTTGTCCTGTTTTTAAATATAAAGCTGACTGCTACAGCCATAACAGAATAATGGGGAAAACCATGGGGCTATAAATAATTATATCAAAGTTTTAAAAAATACCAACACTGTCACTGCTTTAAATGTCTTAAAATAATTGGTCCAACTATCAGAAGATTTGTTCAGTTCCCATCACAACGATGTTTAAAAACTGAAAAACAGAAAAGTGTTAGACGTAGATAATCCCTCCTTCTGGAAGATTCTGCTTTATTTCCCCTGCATTTGCGTTGGCTCTCCAAAAGGTAACTTAATAACCTATCAGCCCAAGCAACCTTTTTGCCACTGCCGATACAAGGGCAAGGTCTCTAATAATGATAATACTAATAATATTATCCCCTTAGTCTGGATGTTTCAGCCCCACAAACGCCTTAATCCCAGCTTGTTAGAGACCAGATGGCAGGCAGGACACACGCGTGAGAGAGCCTCTCTTCATGAAGACGATCTCACCTACGGCTCAGCAGCTACTCTGAGGTAGGGGAGATTTGCCACCCAAAAGGGCTATCCATCTTCCACCACCTATACACTCCATCACTGCTCCCACACCACAGGCTGTTGTCTTGGGGTCTGCAGCCACACACACACACACACACACACACACACACACACATACATGCACGCACACACATGCATGGACATGCACGTACACGCATGCACAAGAAACACACAAACACGCATGCGTGCACACACACACACACACACACACACACACACACACACACACACACACACACACACACCGTACTCCCACAGGAGGACAATCATACTCCAGGTACAGAGTGATGGACAAGGAGGATATCTGAATGTAATTAAAGTAAAGGCCACACAGTCATAAGTTAGAGATGAGGCTTGAAAATGTAAAAATGTGGCTTTTGCTCATTGCGGAATGCAGCCATTTGGTTGAATCGGCTGTCTGTGTTATATTTCTTTCAAGATGCCTTTTTAGGCCACATTCTGATCTTTAAAGGATGGCCAGCTGATCGGTCTCACCTGAAGAGTAAAAAGATTCATAGGGTCTAGTCCAGAGTCCTAGATTCAGCCATACGGTAAGAGCGTCTTTGGCCTGTTTCGATGGACTGTCCTTACTTTCGCTGTCCTAGGCTGACTCTGTCCTGGCTGACTCTTTCCCTGTCCTATACTGACACTATCCTAACCTTCACTGTCCTAACACCTTGCGACAACTGCAGTGCTTTGCGCACAGGGCACGGTTTGAAGGCTTACAACAGCACCAACACATTTCAGTTTTTATTTACTTATTGCACCTGGCAGGGGCGTCCAACCCCCAAAAAGTGTTACAAGGGAAGAGGAAAGAGGCAATTGACTAAAGCAATATTTGCTAAGGTTGGCAGATTTCACTTAGGCCCAACCAAACACATAACCGTCCGTCACCCCATAAATGTCATATTTCACACAACAGGGACATGCCACCAACGTGTTTAAGCACACATACGTACTGTTGCAGATAAGCGATGACTAACACTGTGAGATAGGAAATTAACACTGTCAAATACTTTAATATTTTGCTTCTTGGAGAGACCGACAGAATGGGTGCACTTTTTTTTTTTTTTGCCGCCCACAGACCTTGTTGACAAAATCAGACAGCACAGCATGCATTTTCAAAAGTTATCATTTGCTACAGAGAAAATTGCAGCGACGCTACATTTATTTGCGCTGAGACATCACTTATGATGTATGAGTATATCTAGAGGTAACACACAAAGCTACAGCCATAACTACTGCTGTTATTATATGGAAATGCATACAATAAATAGAAAAGTTAATTCTAAAAAGAGCTTGTCATGAACATCTTTGTAATTGGGAATTAATATACTTTGTAATTTAAAATCCTAGACTGGACTGCAAGAAGTTCAAACCCCATAATAAAAATTGCCAATGCTTCTCTCTATGTATGTAGTAAATGTAATATTATATGCAAGAAAGAATTAGCAAATATGAATTTTAATCCATATAATAAGGTTAGACAGCTGGCCTAGAAGAAACGTTTGTCAGTTTAGACCCAAGCACAAGCAATTATTACTGAAGTATTATGTCCGGTTATGCCTATTAAAGATTATTTTAAAATGTTCCCAACTCCACAATAAAGACGGAAGCAAAAAGTGCCTATCCTACAGGCTCTCTATCACACCTGAAAGTAGGGCTTTTTGCGCTCATTGTGTGAATTTCGATTAACTGTCAAAGTTGCCCCCATCGCACATCTGGGTACCTGTTGGCGTCTTATAGGCCTCAGATGGGCCTGTGTCGTCACCGACAGTGTGAATGTCAGCATGCATTTTTAATAATGCCATGTCTTTCAAAAAGCTCACCTGCATTTAAGGCCATTTGCTGGAATGGCTGAAGGATCAAATCAAATCAAGGGCACTTTAGGCATGTGACCTTAAAGTCCCTTGATTTGATTTTCAGATACTCTTGTTCAAAATATTCTCATCTTTTGCAATCTCCTCCTAACTCCATGTTTATGGGAAAAGATGCCGCTTTTATCAACCACTTATCAATAAATATGGCTGATTTGTAGGGCTGCACCTCACTGTTTTCTTTGCCAATTCATCATCCATGCATCAATCACCTAGTTGTGAAAAGCATAAATCAGAAATAATTGCAATTTTCAATCTCAAGTTACCAGAGCCTAAAGAGATAAACAGAACAATCAGAGACCTGATTTTCGTAATTATCTGAACGCCCCCCAAAAACAAGCAAACATGTATTCGCATCTTTGAAGCAATAATAATAAAAATAAGCAGCACATGGCTTGTACTTTGACTTTAAATGACTAAACTGATGAATGTATTATCAAATAACCAATCCATTTTCTGTTGAATAGCTTCAGCTTGGGGGCGTGTCCAAGGCGACGTCATGGTATCGAGCCGTGTCCCCTCGGCGCTCGTCTTCCTCTCTCCAAAGGACAATTCTGTCTGACCTGCGAATGCACATTTTCTACTTCAACGTGTGCCGTTGATGGCTCTGCCTGGGGGTCTGCCGCGGTTCAGATCGGATCTCGTTCACCGGGGAAATGTCTTCTCACCTCCGAGCACAACAACCCCCCCCCCTCCCCC
>JAOPUD010000090.1:7395244-7409987 GCA_027122715.1 Trisopterus minutus
ACACCCCCCCCCCCCCCCCTCCCCCACCTTCAAACCCCCGCCCATCACCACCACCACCACCGTCCCCTCAGAGCTACTGAGAGTCACGGGCCTGGGGGGGGGTCACTACTGCACGCAGGAGCCCTTGAGACACGTGCGCTGCCGTTCGACAGGACGTATATCGTAGCGTACAGGTTCTGGCTCCGAGCGCTCTGGCGGCTGATTCAGGCGGGGGGAGCAGCAGGGTGAGGGGACGTTTTACGCCGAGTGCCTTAACTCTGGTTATTTTGGGGACGGTGTTGTCGCAGGGATGTTGAATTGTCCAAAGGATTTTTGTGGCGCGAATGAGTGCGCTATAAACACATCGCACGGGCTACATGGTTCATTATCTGGAGGGTCATTACAACAGTACTCACCAGGCTATCTTGATAACAGAACAAGGGAACAACCGACACAACTCGGGACACAGATGAGAGATCCCTTTTCTTTTACGACTTCAAAGTGATGACTGGTGAGAATGTACTTGTTTTTTGTCTTTTACAGTACAGTAAGCTATACAATAGGGCACATTTTAATCATGTTTATGAGTGTCTATAGTGGATACAGTAGACGGTTACCGTCTCAAAGGGCGGTGTAGGCCCACATTATACCACACTCCCTATATCTAAGCCCTTAGAGGGCCAAGGGGAAGAAAACACTCAAACCAAGAGGGAAAAGGAGGAAACCTTGAGAAGGAGCACAAAGAAAGCATCCCCTCGTCCCATAATGGCTACGGGCACTGTACGCCAGACGGAACAGACATTTAAAAAGTAGCCAAAGGCATCGAGTTTCACATGCAGGCCTGTACACTGCTCCACCTTAAATGAAGTCTGGTTCAAAACAAGGTATGTGGATCCCGTTTTAAATGTTCCAGTTTGGAGTATGTAGCTTAGAAGTGCTATTGTTTGAGGATATAATTATGTGAGGAAACAACGCGCTGCCGCGGCCGTGATGAATGGGAGTGTGTTTTTTTTCATTGAGCTCCATTGTGACAGAGGCAGCCCGGGCTGACCCACTTAGGAGTCCACTGGAAGGTGATGTATGGGGGAGAGGAAGGAGGTGGAGAGAGAAAGGAAGAGAGAGGGAGGCAGAGGTAGAAAGAGAAATGTAGACAGAAAGAAGGAGAAAGAAAGACAAAAAAGACACAAAGAAAGATACAAATGAAGAAAGTAAGCCCAACCGCAGGAAGAAGAAGAAGGCTATTGAGTTGAAGAAAGAAAGGGTGCGGTAGAAAGAGAGAAATTATGTAGGATAATGTAATGAAAGACTTTGCCGCCCACGTTTTTTCTGTTTCCCTGCCACATTTTATTTTGTCAATGGAGGAACTTCTATGTGCCAATCTTCCTCGATCTAGAAGGATATGCTCATCTCCACCACAAGGATTCAATTTGACTCAAAAAACTTTGTTAGGAACTATTTGTGCACTCGACCGCAAGGAGAGAACAGGCCTGGAGAGTAAACACGGCAATACAATGAATTCATGAGCAGTCAAGCAATTCCCCACTATGAAAGCAATAGAAAAACAAAATATACAAATATACAAGCATAATGTACATAGATCAGGGCTTCCATTGTATTTTCTACAGACAGAAACCGCCAACAATTGTTACACTTTTTTTTTTAAATCTCAATCAGAGAAATATAAATGCTTCCTTGTATTTTGAAAAATGGCCATTGCAAAACTATGATTCAGAATTATGGCTCGGAAATGAAAAATCAATAGCTGACAACACTGCATCATAAATTGCCTGCAGGGGCTTGACAATGACCCTGCAAACAACAAACCACAGCTTATGTGTTAATTGTGCATTTTGAACTGATGAAAATGAGTTGTTTTTAGTTGGTGTTTTTGTTTTTTGTGCCAGTTGATTTTTTGATGTTGCTCATTTGGTTCGAGGTTGACGCATGAAATATGAAGCCCTCTTTGGGTGGGGGGATTATGTTGAGCCTATTCTGGATCAGCTGGGATCTGTGGGGTCCAAAGATGGTCACTGGGAGTCAATGATACATGATGCCTATAAGGATGTGGGGTAATTGTGGAGATGTGGGCCAGCTACATAGCCATCATGACAAATTGCCTCCACCATTGTTCATTCCCCCAAGTGAGACGCAGAACTCTGAGGGTCAGACTCCCGTGGTGGGGTGTGATTGGCCATGGTGACCTTGACTGCATGCTCGTAATTTGCTGCTCATAGTGAGGGGTTTGTCATGGGAAATGGCAAAATTGAGCACCTTGCCTTCTATTGGGGCCCCCGATCACCCCCGATACAAGGTCTATCGTTGAAGTGCCCTACCAACACAATGTGTTGTTATGCCATGAATGGAATAGACCACGGTGCATGAATACATTTCAGTTCGGGAAATCAGTGTCAAAATAAGCAGCTTACGGCAACTGAAATGATACCATATTATTGTGGGTATGATTGTAAGGGAAGCGGGTAGGGAGTGGTTCTGGCTGCCCCTGAGCAGCAGGGAATTGGCTGTTGGTGACCTGAACACAGCCTGGCGTGGATGCAGATTCCTGTTGTCCTCAATGGGAGCGGCCGTATAATATTAGAACAGCCATAAAGGAGTCTGTAGTAGGCATTATTTACGTAGCCTCCCCTTATTAATACTGCCTCTGATAAAGAGTGAAGCTACGGAGGGAATGAGGATGTCTCCATCAGTGTATGACATTGTCATGTGCTGCTGACACCGTTGGAAGATTGAAATGGTTATATGAAGATCAAACCAATAAAACAGACGATAGCCTTGCCAGTTTTCTGCAATTTTCAATTTGGCAAACAAAGTACTGGTTGGATATCCTGCCTATGTTTTGAGTGATGAAAACATCATTTTCCTTATTGAGTGCTGTCTCGTGGATCCCGACGTAGAGTGTGGCAAGCGGCTGATAACTTGAGAACTCCCTTGATCTTAAGTTGGCTCTACTCCTCTGCGGGTTCCTAGACCGGGATGGCCGCCTCTATTTTGAACAAACCATAGGGGATGCATCTATTTTGCATTAAACCATTTCTTTTTGACGGCCCTCTCCGGAGTGTTGACAAATCTTTGCTCCTCTCCAGCTGGATGCTGGATAGATGCTGGCTATCCGGATGGGATAGTGTGATAGATATAATATACAGGCAGGGTATTCTGTGTGTGTACAGAAGTGCCATTTGGATATTACCTACTGCCTTTTACTGCCGACGGATGTGCCCAGAGCCAAAATGAGGTGGGAATTGTTTATTTTCAGAGAGAGGGAGGGCAGTGGGTGTATTACCTCACACCCCCAGTTATAAGGGCCAGATTTAACGATGCTTTTGAAAATCTAATTCACATTTTCCCCCTTTTGGTCTAAATATAAATTTGCAGGCTCCTTTACCTGCCTGTTCATGGCGGAGGCAAACACTTTGGCATTCCGCTCCTGTGGGTGCCGGGAGGCAATTATTTAGAAAATGCAAAGTTTGCCGCGGTTGGTAGGCGAGGTGTTAATTACCTTGGTGGATTCACACAATGCCTCCACAACTTTCTTATGTTTTCCTCAGACCCTGTTATCGGCTAATTAATTATGAATCGGCTTGCAGGTGATCCATCTGTGAGAGGCAACATGATTGAACCCCCAATGATCATTTCCCCCTCACATCCCCGGAACAACGCAGTGGGAAAAGTTCCAGACTTCCAACACGTATGATGACTAACTTCCTGGCGTTGGTCGGTGTTCGGGGACGTTGGGATGACAGGCGGGGGAGTAGGGGGCTCTGGTGTCGGGGACACGAGGTCTCTGAGGTTTGGACAGTAATGAGCAGAGGGGCTGATCCGAACGGCGGGGGTAAATGAGAATGTTCAATTGACCCGTGGTGACCGGGGTAATGATCTGGGAGCACCGACGTGCCGTGCCCTTTTGTGACACATCTGGAGACGCACTATTAAACGCCCTCTATTTGACCGTCAGGTGCAGGGTTGATTAGCTAGTACAATTCATTTCATGAAGTCAGCGTTTCCATGTGTCCACACACAAAGTCTGCAGGGTGAGGCAAAGTGAATACAATTAATAATGTGGGACTACATTGAACCTGGAGCTGAAATAACTAACAGAAAAAAAGGAATTAAAACCTCAATGCTCTCTCTGCATCCAGGTTTTTTTGTTCTTTGGACCCCTTACTTCTGCTGTATTGCGCTGTACCTTGCGCAAATTATGTGCATTTGCTCCTTTGATGTCTGATGTTTGGAGCCCCTGAAACAGACGCTGGCCTAGAGAGGTGGAGAAGCCTGCTTTGAACTGAGTATTCCGTCAGCGACTTATTAATGGCCATCAACAAAGTTCAAACTTGTGCCATGTGATCCAGTCTGTTTAATATTCAAGTTGAGCTTAAAGATATGGATTGGGTTAGACATTTCAAACACTGCATTGTTTCTACTCTTGTTCCAGACAAGAACAAGGCCAAAGCTCTACTCTAAAGCCAAATGTTTATAAATTGGATCAACAAGAAGATCACGTAACCCTTAATCCACTCTTTACATCTGATGACTGGCAGATAAATGAGTGGGCTTAATTAAAAAAACACGAAAAGGATTTCCGCGCAAAATGTTGACCCTAGTTTTTGCCAATTTTGCAGAGGGGGAAAACACAATTAGTCCTGGATCACTATGTCAAGTCCTACAGCCTCTTGACTCTAAAGGCCCACTCACTCACCCTCCCTGCTCTCCATTCTCCCCGGATCGCCTATCTCCACCCACAGCTTGTAGCCTCGGACGTCACACCGAGGGCTGCATGATCCACCCTGAAGTCCAAGTGAACCACCAACAGCCAGGTAGATAAACATCCAGCTGCAGATGCCTCCCCCCCTCCCCTTGCAGACAACACCACAGAAACAGTGCCTCTCGCTCATCTGTCGGTGGGCCTGGTGCCGGCCTCTGCAAACATATCAGGCAGAGATGATGTGTCCCTGGGGGCCTTTAAGACGCCTGGGGAGAGAGGCAGCTCTTCATCTCCAAAGACCCACTTTCCCCCCGTCGTCGGCCGAGGCACACCTGTTAAAGTGGATCGGAGGAGGGGAAGGCGTTTATGAGAAATATAAAGCCTTTTATTTTGACTTGTTTGCATTGAAAAAAGGGTTTTCTTTTTCGGCTATGAAGTCATTCAAAAATCTGCCGCATCGTCCCTGTGAGCTAATCTCGGGTTTTGATCATCTTTGTTAAATCAGCATTCCTATTAAATCCACCCCAGCCACCCTAATTAACCTCCTTTTTTTACACAGAGACACCACTACCCCGGCTCTTTCTTCGTTGCTGCATAATTCCCGGGGAATTATACTTCACGGAAATGATTGGAATAGCTTCAGCCTCAGCCAAACACGCATTTGCTCTTTCAAGGTAGCCTTTCTTTCTTTCTTTCCTTCTTTTTCTCCTTGAGACGGAAGAAAGAAAGACAAAACATTGCGTGAGTGACAGAGGCACAGCTGGTCTCCGGCTCGCCCCGTCCCCACCTCCCCCCTGGCCATCCCCGCCCCCCCGCGGCCGTCCCCGCACCTCTGGCAGCCTTGTTTCTGTGGGAAGCCACCGCAGGCCACCACGGGCCAGCTCGCACAGGGCTGCAGAAGGGGCATCATTTGTAAGCAGTCAGTCATGTGGTTCCGACCACACAGACAGAGAGGCATGGGGGAGGGGGGATGGAGGTGCAGGTGGTGGTGGTGGTGGTGGTGGTGGTGATGGTATTGTTGCCTCAGAAGGCTGAGGCCCGCTCACAATCACAATGGACAGATGGACAGCGTGCAGGGATCGGTTATTATAAATCTGCAATCAATTGACTGATGAGGGGCAGTGGGAGAGGGGGAGTGAGGGATGGAGAGAGAGTGATGGAGAGAGGGAGAGGGACTGGAAGCGGGGGAAAGGGAGAGGGAATGCACAAGAGTGATGGAGGTGAGTTACTGTGGATAAGTGAGCCGTTCTCTTTCCTTCAGGGTCACACTGGACACTGGATGGTCTGCTTGATGTCCACATAATGATGAAACCTGCTACAGCCAACATGCTACCTGAAACATTGATGCAGCACCGGCCCCACCTCGCCCCCCACACCACCACCACAATTGCGGGAGGGAGAGAGAGCGGAAGAGAATAGGAATCCAAATGGACAGCGCATAACACACTGAATTTTTCATTGGTTCTCGATCTCTGCTATGAGCCCACAAACCCCTTTTCCCAGAGATGAGTCAAGGCAGCGCTCGGGTTGAACGGAAGAGGCACCAGAACCAAACAAACCCACATAGAAAATACGAAGAGCACCAGCAACCCTGAAACAGGTTTATTTCTTTATCCGCGCTCCATCAATCATAACAGGCCACCGTAGAGGGGCAAGGCAAAGCTACAAGCGCAGAGTGTTGGCTCTCTCCAATACTATCTGTCCCACTTGTTCAAGATAAATGGCGAGGAGGAGAAGGAGGAGGAGGCGGAGGCGGAGGGGAGGAGGATTGGCGATCAAGAGGGGCTACAGGAGAAGGATGCTTAAGGCATAGCTATTGACAGACCAGTGTCAGGTTGGCGGTCGTCCCTACATAGATATCCCCATGTCCTTGTATTCGAAGGGAGTTGGATCAGACCAAAAGGAAGGTGTTTTAATAAGATTCCATCGCATTTAGTCTCACAAATTAGACTTTAGATTAATATCTGGTGTAGCGGTAGACAAGCTCAGGTGTGGGTGAATGAGGCGTTTGCATTACAATTGTCTCGGCCAATCATGTTGCTCGCTGTGAGGACTGTAAGTGTTAAGGTTGATTCATACCTCTAGATCCGGACGAAAAAACGTTATCTCCGGTACTACCCTTCATACCCCCGTCCGGTTTCAGCGTTGTTATGGATGTTACGCAGCACGTCCTCTAGAGTGCAGTGACCGTCGTGTCGCAAATTACCGAAATCATCAATCGCAAACATGGCATCTGTAGAGGTGACGATTTTGCTTTATGTCATCCGAAATCTGCAAAAAGGCACAAGAAGTGCACGCTGCGATGGCATGTGGCACCTCTCACCAACCCGCAGATTCTCTGCTAAAAATGTAAATTCAAAAAAGCTTTATTGACATATACATTTGCATTGCCACATGAACAATAAAATAAAAAGGTCAGGTATATAGTATATAAGTATAAAACATTATTTACAAAATATATATACATATAAGATATTATAGGCCTGCTACTCTCTCTATTTTCGCGAATGGTTGGACTTCTGACGCGGCGAAAAGAAGCGCACTGAAGGACCCGGATGGTGTACTTACGGTCAAATTGCTGAGTGAGGATCGATGAACACTTTGTGCATTCAATGGCAGCCATCTTGGCTACGTAGCGGAAGAGGCGGAGCCAGGCTGAGCCAACGTCAGCGCATTTTCCACATAGCCTGCATTAATGGAGTCATTTTGTAGTTTTTATAGCTTTTTAGCTTTTTTATAGCTGCTAGGCGTAAAGGGTTCACCGATCAAAGCGGGATGTTTATGATGGGTGACGAGCCGCGGCGGCAGTTGCGATTGTAATTTCCGGAAAGTGCACCACGAAGTATTCGATTTGGAACAACACTGACATATGAAAATCTGTACACTTAGTAAGAGCGGATAGTGTAGGCTACTACATTTAAGTGTACTCATGGAAGTTTGGATATCGGAATACAGCACTGGTTTTCTGGCCCAAGGGGTTCTAGGGGAAGATGGACTAGTAGGGTGACGGGATCCCAAGTTTGAGTTGGTTTATTGATTATTATTTTTGGTTTTATTTTAGGTTGCAATGTATGCTGCAGCAACTCTGAGAGATAAGAGGCATGCGCTCTAACCCCAATGCTAACTGCGGTTACCCAGAAAGCCTCTCTCCACATCGCTATGCAAAGTTAGCTGTTGCACATGTCTTAGCTTTCCATGTTTGAATAAGGATAAATGTTGCAGCCTTCGAGCTACCATTGCTGCACATGAACTTGCGGGACTGACTGATGTCTTTTGGGGATTCAGAGAGTACTACCAATCTGCTTACTTAGCTTATTCTCATTCAACACCCCTCCCACACGTCTCCCCTGCGCGCACACACACACACACACACGCACACGCACACGCACACGCACACACACACACACACACACACACACACAAGTGCACATACAATACACACGCACCCGCATACATGTGCACACATATTTGCATGCACACAGACACACATACACACACACAGACGGCCAGACAGATATGCTAGGTATACACATGGAATCGTGGAGTTTTGATAGGTAATTACAGAATTGATCAGGAGCTCAGCAGGCAATTATCAATGTCGAGCTTCAGTGAATATAAATGAGACGGCGAAGGCTCTAGCAAGAGTGGTGGGGTATGTCTGCTGGCGGCACATTTCTAATATCCTTCATTGTGCTTGCGTTTTGATATCGCCAGTGCCGGACTCGGTATAGGTGCACATTTTCCAGATCACTCTTATATTTGATTTCTCTTACTGATCAGAGGAAGGCAATTCCCGACCTTTCACACTGCCCATGACAAGAGGAACCCGAGGCAGACTGAATTATAATTCCCTCCTCTGTAGTGTCTCCTCCAAGAGGTGTTTTTATCCCTTCCTGCCTTCCATTCCCTGGTACTCATTTCACTTTTCCCTACGTAATGTTCTTGCCTCCTTGTCCAATCATTCCTCTTCAACCCCCCATCCCCCCACCCCCACCACATACCATTCCTCCTCCTCCTCCTCCTCCTCCTCCTCTGTTTTTCCTGTATTTCCTCATTCAGAGCTTAATAAATTGTGCAAGTCTACGAGGTGGCTCTGAGGGAGCACAATAAATCCAAAGCAAAGCAGAAGCGTGGTGGTGGGTGCTGAGTATTGACATTATTGTCCTTGAACAAGGACAGCTCAACAAGTTTTCCTTTTAGACCCAACCTTTATAGACAAAAAGGAAAAAAGGTTGCTGCTTGTTTGGTAGGCAAAAGTAAGGAATGCCAACCCCTTACTACTTCTCTTCTCTCTCTCTGCCGCAATCTAAGACGTCCAGTGACTTGCAAAAGGCAATTCATATTCCTAAACTACGCAGAGCCCTTCGCATGAGGCAGATCACGTGAATGCCGTCTGCTGTCTTCTCCCTACTCAAACAAGTCAGATA
Source organism: Trisopterus minutus (assembly GCA_027122715.1). Classification (NCBI taxonomy): domain Eukaryota; kingdom Metazoa; phylum Chordata; class Actinopteri; order Gadiformes; family Gadidae; genus Trisopterus; species Trisopterus minutus. The sequence goes on from JAOPUD010000090.1 coordinate 7,404,368, forward strand.
ATTACCTAATTAAGATGTTGTGGAGGACCCGTGTGTATGGGTGTGTCTGTGCATGTGTGTGTGTGTTTGAGTGTGTGCTGGTTTACTGCAACAGCTTGTAAAAAGAAGCAGCATGAAGTGGAGGTGTGGGCATTGGTTACAGATGAGCAGGGCACAGCTGCCAACCAATCAAAAGATAACGGGGACATGACATCACACCGAAAAGGCAACACAAACCTTGGTATCAGTACTCCTTCTTGACACTTTTCTGTTGTTGATTGTTGTTTTAATTTCATATATAATTTTCGTTCTTTTGATCGTTGGCGTTTACATGCAACCCGCCGCATCACGCATCGTTAGCGAATCAAACAGATGCTATGGCTAATTGCATAACATCCAATTAAAAGCTGCCTTGGATAATGGGCTCGAGGTAGAGACTGAGCAGGGGGTGAGGAGCCTTTCAGACCACCTCTGACCCCCTCCCACCCCACCACACACCCACCCACACCTCCAATCATGGAGCGCAGGCACGATTAATCGTTAGCCAGCTAAACAGCTGCTGTCTCTCCACCTCTATATTATTTTTCTCCCTCAGACTACCACTTCCACCCCCACATCCTATTCCCACCCTGGAGTCAGACTACCACCTCCACCCCCACCTCCAACCCCCACCCTACAGTCAGACCACCACCTCAACCCCGGCCACTACTGCTCCTTCCTCCTTCTCAATCTCTCTCTTTTGTCCTCTTTGAACCTCAAGAGATAGTGTGTGACTGAGTCTGACTTGTGTGTGTGTGTGAGCATGTGTGTGCCTATTCAGCACACATCACTACACTTGCATGTTCATATCAGTACGAATCAAGTGTACATAAGTTTGTGATTGTCCGGGGTAATGCTGTGTGTTCTGAAATCAGATGTGTGTCCATCTCTGCAACCACAACAACAAGACAAGAAAGAGTGGCACTGAGGTGGCGCCGCCGCCCCACTCTTTACACCGGGGGGGCCTTGAGATTGAGTCTGTCGCTGGGTGGGAGTGGACTCCTGCTGGGATAGGAGAGTGCTAGCAACGGCAGGCGGTGGCGTCTCTCACCTCATTGTCTGCCAGTATCCAAGGAGAGGGATAGACGTACAACAAGGAGGCACCGCAATGGTCACATCCAGATGGAGGCGCACACGCACAGTAACACACATGCACACACGCACGGACGCAAGCACACATGTGTACAAATTAAATAAACACACGTCATTTATGGTCAGGCTAGGTTACCCTTGATTAGGGAATTAACAATTTCAACAAGTCATGGACAGAACAACTGTGTTCGATACAGTGTGTTAAAACCCATGAATTTCTAAAAAATCGTGGCTTTCTTGCTTTCTTTCAAACGTACACACACTCACAAAGATAACTCTATGGAGCAACCAGAAGCATCTACAGGCTTACAGGATTTTATTTTGTATTACATTTTGAAGGCCACAGCAATTTGAATTGTTATATATTGTTGGATGTAAAAACTCAAAGTACAACCTCAAAATGTACATTTGCAGTGAAATGTTTAGCCATGGTCACACATACACTATCCTTTCAATGTCAAACTTTAAGGAAATATGACGGTAGGATAGTGAATCCAAAGGCAACGCACCAATGTACATGGGCTGCCTTGACCTGGTCCTCGGTTCAAATCAATTCCCGTATGCAAACCTTGCAAGTATGCCTTTGTTTTTTAATCAACCAGGCACTCTGGTTTAAGCACTTGATGAGTGCACGACACGTGCACAATGATTTTTCCTGGACATTGTACTTCTTCTATATCTATTGTTTATCGTTGTATCATGCTTGTGAGAACATCAATGTGCATGTGTTCCAGCAGTGATGCTGAGCACATTTAGCCAGCAGCCTTACACATCCCTAGATGGCAGTAGTAAGTTAGGCTTCAGAGTGAATTGCCTGCGCCGGTGTAGAAGGGGGTGCGTGGGGTGTGTGTGTGTGTGATTGTGTGTGCGTGCGTTTGAGTTTTTCCTTTTGTCTTTTCCCAAGGGAGAAGGCTTAAGTGTGTTTGCATATTTAAAAAGAAGAAAAAATACATCAACATAGATTAATATTAGAACATACCTAACAAAAAACTACAGGAATGTGATGTTATTCATCATTCACAAAGATCACGGTGGCTCCTTCACTCTCAAATAAGTAAAAGTATTTGTGGGGCCTTATGTTTCCCCCTTTGTGGCTTAGAACGGAGATAATTACGTTAGAATTGCTCTCTCTGTTCAAATAAAAAAAAAAATCTTTTAGCATAACAATAGCATAACAATTGGCAATGGCATTACAGTTGCTCTGTGTTTGTGCAAGTTTAGGTTCACTGCTCATTTCCTCCGAGATGCTGGTTGGAATCTGCTGGATCAAATTGCGAGTTGCGCCTCTCACACACCCAGCTCGAAGGGCAACGGTGTTATGAAAATCACTAAGGTCCATCGTTTAAGAGTAATAGAAACGGCACCCTATATAGGTTCCAGTCTCAAACAAATGACTCTCAGTGGCACCACTGCCCTAACAGCCTGCGTTGTTTCCCAGGAAACGGGAACACATACGAGCCTCTGATGGTTTTATTTATGCATCACCGAGTGTGGCTGAAGAATCTTAAATCAATTTGATGGCAGTTTATCCCCACAGCATGTCATCTGCTGCATGCCCGTGCGAGCGCATATTAAGAAACACAGAAATGTAAACACACACCAAACAACGAAAACTCTATTATCCCCCTCAGGCTAAAAATGAAAGAAGGTCCATTTTATGTTCTGCTGCACCAGCCCCCTCCCCCCCCAAAAAAAAGTGTGAGGAGGATCGTGCGGCCGAATGTCTTTGTTTGTCGTCGTCCCCCCCCCCCCCCCGCCGCGCTTGATTAACAAGTCTCCCCGCCTCTGGGGGTCCGGGGAGTGGGCGGCGTTGGGACCTCATCACTCCAGCACCACGGCGTGCCTCCTTGTACTCCCACGACAAGGTGACAGGCCGGAGTGGCGCCACGCCGTCTGATTCTCTACCCCTCCGTTCAAAAAACTGTCAACACGAGAATGCAGCAAATGTCATGCCTTGTTTGAAAAAAACCACCCCAAAAAAAAACTGTATTTGTCTGGTTTGCTCCGCTGATGGAATTGCTTTTGACATCTCAGGCCGGAGGAGTGTTGCGTTGGTTTGGCAGGATGCGTGGTGCTAGCAAAGGCCAAACCACTAGCTCATGTGCTTGTTTGGCTCGTCGCGATGGTGAGTATACAACAAGGGGCTGGGCAGGGTCGGGCCATGCATCGCTGCCATGTTTTGTTCAACCGTGAGCAGCCCTGGAACCTGTGGCAGCTCAGTCAGTTGAAGCCCGGCTGGTGAACGTTACAAAAACCTTCAGCCAAAACTTCAACAGGTGGCTCGGGCAGATCCAAGGGGGACCGGTGTCTAGACACATCCTGCCTAGCTGTAGAGAGCGTGGTGCTCCCGCTGCTCGGCGGGTACAGGGAGACGACTGACCTCAGGTGCACATGGGCCTCGTGTTTGCGGACACCCGTGGTTTCGTCTGTGGGGGTTGTACCGGTGACAGGCGGACGGCACTGGACGTGAGGGCTCCATCATCCTGGGTGCTGTATGTCAGGCACTGGAACCCCGGGGAGTGACATACGGGGATCGCCGCGGGGCTATTAGGCTGCCCTGGCTTCAGTCATCCCAGAAGCCCGGCTTGCAACAGCATTGCTGGCTCTACTGTTGATTCTCCCTGACACAGCTGCTGGTCCGGAGTGAGCATTACTCGTATTGACAGTGCAAGCCCTCGTCGTACAGGGCTGTGCTCATTATTAGCATAAGGGCTATGGACGTAAGCTGCCGTGATGAATGTGTATTGTGGTGGATGGAGGTTGCTAATAAGGGTTAAAGGTGAAGTTGAATAGGCATATGAGGCGAGCAGATCTTTTGGAATCATTTTTGTTTCACAACAAAACAGCTCTGCTGTCGCTGGAGGAAATGAAAAGTCTGACGGGGAATTAAATAACGAGCAGCGTTTCGGAGGTCAAGGTAGAAAAGGTGGAGGACATACAATCGCTTGGCAGACCAGACCATTGTTATGGGTAAAATGCTGTCCGGGTTCAAAGACATCCCTGGCACTGCAAACTCCAGAGAATGGGCCGTTCGCAGTTGAATGAAGCTACAGACAATGCAATCCTGAAAATTGGATACAGTATTGGCATTGTAGAAAAAATTGGAAAATCTATTAAATTCAAACCTTTTAGTTTGACTTGTTCTCTCCCTGTAGCAACTCGACCACAAAACTAAATTTAGTTTGGACCCATAATCATAGAAAAAATGTCTCTGTCTTGTAGTTCACTCTGCTTAATCCACCCTTCAGCCTAGACATTGACGATAACACTCCTTTGTAGACACATTAATCAAACAAACAAGATGAACCCTAACAAAGCACAGCATTGCAATTACAATCAATGCGCTAAAACGATAAAACAGACACCGATAGAAAAGCACACGCCTAATGCATGCTTGCTTCCCTGCTTAAGTCTGCACGGCCAACCACCAACTACAGATACTACAGCTAGTCACCAACCCCGCCCCCAACCCCACAAAAGAAACCATCCCCATTTTCTATTAGGAGGACTTATAGGCTACCATTAGGCCAGGGCATTACCTCTCCTGCTCCGTGGAGCTGCTAAGTGTTGCAGTGTGTGAAACACTCATGGTGGTTCTCTGCGTGCGAGGGAGTTAGCTGAGGGTTCCAAAAGGTCCGGGGAGAGCACCCAGATGGATGGTGCAGCGGCTGTGCGAGCCGTGGGCCTAACCAAGGACTTTCTGCGTGTGTGTGTGTGTGTGTGTGTGCATGTGTGTGCATGTGTGTGTGTGTGCGTGTGTGTGGGTTGTCTAGTGTCTCTTAAAACGGCTGTGTGCTGCCAGTTCACTTCGAGTTAGACCCTTGATTTCAACACTGTGTGGAATCTCAAGGATGCTAAGAGCAGACACATCACCGGGTTAAATACTGCGCACACACACACACACACACACACACACATATATATATATATGCATAAAACAAAACATATAGATTGACGTTGATCCTGGAAGTCAAGCAGAAACCTTTTTCGCATCACAAATGGTTGTGATAACAATTATGTATTTAACAGTTCTCATACAGATTGTCTTAGTGGGTAGTTTACTATTATATTCTGCCTTGTTATAAGATATGACATTAGTCTATTCTTTCAAATATTAAATTTAATGAAGAAAAAGACAAGCATGATTCTGGAAAATAAGTGGTCTCCAAATCGCAGAACGAAATCACCTCTTGTTAGATCAGTCAAATCTCCTTCCCTAAATACACTGACACGCTCACAGTAAAACGTCAGAAAAGGCTCTTAAAACTGATCGCCGTAGCCTATTCATCCCACCCTGCTCCACCTTGATGCCATTTATCATTGGAGAGGAGAGAAAAAAAGACAAGAAAGGCGCACTCCTGCTCCCACCCCGCCTTCCATCATCTGCCCCCTCTCATCCCTCTGTCTCTCTCGCTCCTTCTCCCTCTCTCTCTATGTCTCTCTCTCTCTCTCTCTCTCTCTCTCTCTCTCTCTCTCTCTCTCTCTCACTCTCTCTCCCCCCCAACCCCCC
>JAOPUD010000090.1:7414705-7429817 GCA_027122715.1 Trisopterus minutus
CACACACACACACACACACACACACACACACACACACACACACACACACACACACACACACACACACACACACTGACACACACGCCCCGCTACAGAAGCGGAGGGACGTTTGTTTCGAGTCCATCGGATGCCCTTCTGAAAATGCCAAGGCGAACTGCTCTTTCTTTGTTTAACCCGTGACCAGTGGTGCGGTTGACCCCTGTCCCCTACCAAAGTCCAAACATCCCAGTAAGCGTTCCCAATAGCCGCCATAGTGCGCAGGATGCAGGGCGTGCCGTGGCAGAGTCGTTGGTTGCCATAGGGATAGTGTTATCGGGAATTGGCCTTATACAGAAAGAGAGAGGCAGAGACAAAGGGCTGGACAGAAACCACAGAGAGAGGCAGAGACAATGGGCTGGAACCAAACCAGAAAGAAAGAGAGAGGGAGAGATGGAGAGGGGAGCGAGAGAAAGAAAGAAAGAAAGAAAGAGAAAAGCCACTTCAGAACATAAAGTGTGTCAATATAGGAAAAAATAAAAAGCTTGTAAACGTAAAAAGGATTTAATAATTTATTCCAACACCTGTATTTACATTATAGTGTAGTTATATTTAAAAAGATATACATAATTAGCTCATCCAGCAATAAAACTAGAACACTAGTTTGAAATTCGCTTGAAGCTTTGGCAAGTAGTTTTAGTGACCAAAATCACACGACATAATGCATACTTTAATGATAAGAATAAATGTGTAGAAAACAGCTGTATTAACATAGTATAATATCAATAGTTATATAGTTGATTATATAGTTTATGACCAATAGAGTTTAGAATCAATAGAGTTTCTGAAACATTGTTGAACTTCACAGCAACACCAGCACCAGCAGTACGCTTGTCAATTTAGTCTCTATCGCGGATCAGTCAATCTTTTGTGGTATGTTTATCGCACATGTTCATATCGGGTTGATGCCTTTTATCAGTCAGCACTAGTACAATTTTCCTTTCACAAAATCCCATGGAAGTCATTAGTGGTTTCAAAACACTTAAGGCACATTTGAATCATTCAAAAAGACATAAGCCTGTAATTTTACACAATTGTCTGCCATCAGCTTATGGCTCTGATAGCCTAACTACGCATTTGATTGGCTGACCTTTGAGCTAATGCATTCTGGTGAGATTTTGGATAACCGTTTAGTCTGCAAGAGGGTAGGCCACCTTAATTGGTTTTCTGTGAAAGGATTTTTCTCCGCTCTGCTAAGAATGTATCTCCGGTCTTGCTTGTCGGTCTGAACAGCTCCGTCAAACAAATGTTTTAATTTGTCTCAACCGTCTACCAAGCACTAACCCCACTTGTCGCATACAAAGTGGGCCCGCTGTTTGGAAAATACATTTTATTTGTTATTATATGGATGATTGGCAATCTACGAAGAGGAACAGCGTGAAATGGCATTCCGTGATTTCCAAGTGAAAGAGGATATTAGTGCTGGACATAACGACAAAGGGATGGGAGTTAAGACCGTTTAGAATTGGATGGTGGCAGAACCCACCGCCTATTGTTTACTCTTTACTGCTGCAGATCTCCACTGTGTTATGATTCCTTTTAAAGCGGGACTCACATGGGCTTCATTGAAGTTGATTTGATTTATATTTTGAAAGGGTGCAAGAATTTTGTTATGTTATTTCATGCTGTGTTGAATAGTTACATGCGTAATATGACCAGGGAAATGTGCTAAAAAAGTAATTTTGAGTGTTATGTTCTCACAAAACCTTTAATTGGGTGGGAGGTATGTGACATGCAAATATCATTGTTTTGTAAGCAAAATACACCTTTAAGATGACTAAAAATAAAATGATGCAGTGTCACAACACTGTCGTTTCATACATAAGTAAGTAATCATTCGGGATAAACTGCGTGGAAGTCTGACCATGGAATAGGATTTTTGTGTGCATGGGCAGCTAGCTTTAAGGAGGGATGTTGAGATGACCTTGGATGTCTCCCCAAATAATAAAAAATATAAAGATAAACCCGATCCGTAACTCCTCAGCTCCGCCGGAGCCGTCAAGCTCCACCTTTAATGAGCGCTCCGTCAGCTTTTGCATTCGCCTGTGAAACTCTGCCATGATAATCAATGGAAGTTGCTCCACTGTGCTGTGCCATCTTGGCTGTACTGTGCAAAAATGGTTGCGTCCAGTATAACATAAATCTGCTGGATTAAAACAAATGGAGAACGGTTAATAGCCGGGAAACAGAGCTACCTGTCACAGCCTCTGCCGCATGGGTACAGTCTGCGGGTCAGGAGGCGAGTCCCGGGGGCTGTGCCCTTGGTGACGGTGACGGTGGTGGGGGTGTGAGGGCTGCAACTGAGGGCCAAACTGTTGCTTGCCGAAGCTAGGGCGAAGGTGGGGGTGGACAGAGAGAGAGAGAGAGAGAGAGAGAGAGAGAGAGCGCTGTCCCAGCTGCCACCTGGCACAGACCAAGGGCGCGAGGACCTATCAGGCATTGCAGGCCCAGAAAGCCAGAACAGGGGAAGGATTCATCCACCGTCCCCACCACCACCACCACCACCACCTCGCTCCCCTGATTCCCTCCCCTCCCCCAACGCATCTCATTCAGTCGACAAGTCTAAGGCCAGTGGGAGATGCCACGCTCTGGCCTCCCGATGAGCGAAGATAGCCCGGTGTGGACCGACAGAGACATATTGAGTAGTATGAGTGATTCATTTTAATGCACAGCTCCTTAATAGTCCATCATTTTTGCCTTTATGGGTTTGGTCACTTTATGACCAAACCCATATGCTATTAGCGCTTTGCGCACATCTAAAGAAGTAAAACACTTTTTTTTTGCCCTGATTTGTTTTTTAAGTTGTACCCACGAGCCATTTCCCTTAAAGACTTGGAATATATTGCCCCCATTAACCAGATGATCGATATAGTTAAAATGCAGAGGAGAGCCTTGGCTCTAAGTAGGGATTATGCTGGGAATTTGTTGTTGCTCGAGGAAATAAACAAAATATTCACATACATACATGAATCAAACATAAATGTGCAGCATTATGCAAAACGGGGGAAAAAATGAATGCATCGGTCCCAAAAGAAAAATGCAGCAAAATACCAACATTTATAATTATTACTAGGTTCAATTAGCGCTTCAACATATGAGAAAGCCTGACGCCTCGGGGAGCCAGGCCACCCACTCACCCAGACTGCTACAACCTCTTCCTTTGCCACATGAGGTGGTATGATATGTGTAATGAGTCATGTTCTGATACAAGAAGATCGAGAGAGGAATAAATATATATATATTAAGCTTTCTGCCAACTGCTTGGCTGATGTAGTTAGCTGCTCATGTAATGTAGCTTTCTGCTTAGTGTGAGTAATCTGTCTCATTCTGTTCTCAGCTGGTTGTTAAGGTAGTTATTCTAAGAACACAGCCAAAGCATGGTCCACACTCACCTTTTCCAGTTGCCATTTGAAAAGAAAAGGACACCAAGTGAAGTGAATGATATGACACATGCTTTGTTCACAATCATGCTCATTGTTTCTTATTTTTTTTGTATTAGCAGTACTAATGCCTTATGCTATTACTACTACTACTGAATGGAGAAGCAAGAGCATGTCATCGAACAGTAAAATGTGTGTGTGTGTGTTTGTCAACTGAATAGTTTCTTGTTAATGTAGCTTGTGTGCCCATGATGACGGTTTTGAGAGGGATAAATGGTTGTTGTGTCCATTGCTGGCTGTGGATGGCATACATTGTCTCTAATTGAGTCCACCATGTTGAAAGTTTATTTATATAGTGCCTGCATGCTATTTCAGATCGAACCCTTGAGAATGTTCTCCATAGAAAACATTTTAATCGTACATTGAGATAATAACAAATAAATGAGTTGTTGAATGTCTGCATTAGTAACAACTAATTAACCTACATGTGTTTACAGAAGATGATACGATTGGGACTGGAAGTCTCTTGCCCACACAGGCACTCACGCACATTCGCATACACACACCGAACCGCAAATGTGGACTGATTAGGGATGTTATGTCCATGTTGTGGCCACATTTCCTGGCAGGGCTGGCGGTATTCCGGTCTCCAAACCAGGAGGCTGAGGTCGTGGATGGGACAGAAAATGACTGGCACCGTTTCCTTTCCCCAGTGCAAAGCAATGATTGCCTTATCAAACCTGCAGCCAGTTTCTCTGAATATTTGGTCCGTATGCTTAAATCCACCTTACAATAAGGGAAGAAAAAGCCATTCCTATATATTGTCCATTGCCAGGAAGAGTCCAGAGGAATTCTTCTTTCTCTCCTTTGTTTTTTCCAAGCCTAAAATATCTCTGTCACCAAACATGAATTATTCATAGTGCTTTCACGGCACAGCACTTTGAAACCCTCACAACACCTCCATCCCAGTCTTTTCAACCTTCCCTAACTCACCCAACCCCCCCGTCACACACACCCCTTCTCACACGCATACCCCTCCTCCACACTCACACAAACACCTGCAGCCAACCGCCGCACTCTTCTGGGTCTCTGCGTGTTTGTTTAGGACCGACACGGCCCTAAATGAACCCAGTTGAAACACTGCCTTCGTGTTGCCTTGTGTTAAAATTAGATTGGCGGCGAGCTGTCACCGGAGTTGGAATCCGTGTGATTCCCTAACATGTTTCTGAGAGCCTATTGATCCACACACCTAGCGAGACCACCCACCCCTCCACCCGCTGTGTGGGGTATGGAGTCCTATTAACTGGGCTGCCATCAATCACAGTTCACCAATGTTTGTTTGTTTGTTTGTTTGAGGCCTTTGATACTATTAGAGCGACAGCTCCACTCTCCTCGCCGCGTTCTCAGTGCTTTGTCTTTTTTTCCCCCCCCCCTTGCCTCTTCCTCTTCCTCTCCCTCTTCCTATTGTTCTGTGTCCTCTTCCTCCACCTTTTAATCTCCTGCCTCTGCCTCTGCCTCCGCCGTCCGCCTCTTCTCCCTCATCCTCCTACGTGCTCCAAGGCTGCGGGTGGAACGCAGGTTTCGGTATGCGAACGATCGCTCGCGTCTCGTCCGCTTTGGTAATACGTCTCGCTCGGTAGAAGGGACCCGAGATTAAGCACTTGGACTCCAAACATGTCGGCTGTCACGGGTATCTTTCTCCCCCCCCCCGTCCCTGCGACTGATAAGAGATGTGGGCTCCTGAAACAGCCCCTCGTCAAGCCGGAAAAGCTGTCAGAAGCCAAACTCTGTAGTCCTGGCTGACAGACAAACGCAGATGAATGTCTTACCAGCGCTGAAATGCTGAACACGTCGTGTTTTGTCTTTCAAGTTCCGCTACGGAAGCGTTTCTTTATTTTAGGTAATTGATGCGACAAGATTCAGCAGTATTAATGCAAAGATTTAATATCAAACGTGTATCTGAATATTATCTGACTGTTTATGCACAAATGTCGAGTTATTATATGTGTTAGAACAGGGCAGAAAATCCAATAATGTGTGTTTTTGCTAAAAGCACGTTCATGTCCTAAACGTGTATTCTTAAGGACATGAGATATTACCGCTTTCTCTATTACTGTTATTAACAAGTTATGGGCCTGTGTATGGCCTCACCGCTGGGTGTTGTTATCCATAGTTTTATCACCTCCGTGTTTGGTGATCATCAGCAGTAAATTGAATCTAGGGCTATAAAGAGGTGTCTGATCAATAGCCAACCACGGGCAGGATTACACGTGAATGCAGTTGATACTATGGAGTGCATTAGCACCTCACAGCCTTCCTCCAACACAGGACATCAAAGGCGATTGAAGGACTTGAAAACACTTTGAGATCCCTTAAGTATGTTATATAAAATAAGCCATTGAGGCTGGGAGTGTGTGTGTGTGTGTGTGTGTGTTTGTGTGTGTGTGTGTGTGTGTGTGTGCGTGTGTGTGCGTGTGCGTGTGTGCGTGTTCTCATATGTCCACCATTAGTCTTGTCCTATTGATTTGTGTGCGAAAAGAAGAATCTGGTGAATTAGTAATTTCTCGCCTCGCTTGGCCCCGTTGATACATTCCCACTCAGGCGTGCAAGGGTGTCTTTTTAATGTAAGCCGGCTCCCGCTGGCCAGCGAGGGAAGGCGGCGAAGTGTGTGTGTGTGTGTGTGTGGGTGTAGGTGTGTGTGTGCGTGTCTGTGTGGGGGAGTTGCTTGGCTCCGACAAGAGTGAGGTTAATGGATTGACTGTAGTGTCTGGAATAGTGGTTCCACCGCGGCTGCTTCTCCCTGGCCCCCATTGTTTTGTTTGCTGACTTGCTACATGTCTGTCCGCCTCACCGCTATCTTGCCTAAGCAGTTCTCATACCCTTTTTTTCTTCAGCCCCACCCCCCTCCCAACCCCAACCCTCCCCCTTTCTTTTCACTTGCGGTGCCGGCTTTTATGACGATTAATATCCTGTGTTTAGAGAGAGGGGGGGAAAAAAAAACGAGAAAACGAGAGAGAATTTCAACAGAGTAATAGAGGTGAGGTACCTGAACCGATAGAACACTCTGGAACTGACAGGGAGGGGACTCTCTCTTAAAATGGAGGGGCTATGTGTAGTGACCTTTGTTTGAAAAGAGGGGAGAGCGATAGAAATGATTGTCGTTTTGTTGATTAATTGTTGTCAAACGATGGAACTCCCCTTTCTCCCCCCCCCCCCACACCCTCCCTGTGTGCAGGAGTGACGTTTATGTTGATGTGCAATTACGCGGCATTGTCCACGACAACAGACCTGCGAGACGCCGCTCGGAGATGCCCGTGTTGTCCGCACAGTTAGGAGCGCAATTTTCGTGTTTGCGTTTTCCGAAGTGGCTGTTTGAAAATGCACTACATTCATTGATGTGCAAACAGAGGTTTGACAATTTAATTCCTTTCTCTCTTTTCTTCCCTCTTCTTCTTTCCATCTAGCTGATGAATTACATATGAGGCGCCTCGTGTCTGCCTTAAAGATGTTGGCCGCAGACTTGGCGTCTTTCATGGTGATCCTATATGATTTCTACCCCTTCACCTCAGACCCGGTCATCTCCGTCTGGTCTGGGAGGGCTTTGTTCTCTGGTTCTCACCTTGTTCTTTGCCGCTTCGAGCCGGGAGCTCTTCCGTAATTGGAGGGTTACTTTAATTGGACTCCACTCCATATGGCCTGCCGTAGTAAACGGTGTTTGAAGCCTTGTGTGTGAGTGATCTTGATGGTCTTCTGTTGCTCTTCTAAGTGTCTGCCGGCTCTGGACTCGCAATCATCAGTTTCTCTTTTTTTGTCATCTCTCACTTCTCTTCGATTTAAACCCTTTGGGCCCTAGTTAGACGGTCTCAAACGCAGACATGAAGCACAAAGTCGAAGTAGCTTTGTGGGCGGTTCTATGGCGCTGTTGCTATTATGACGGCATATCTAAAATGGGTCGGTCTGAAATCCGTAGGTGTGTTTTGGGCGTAACGTGCAATAAACCAATATTTATTATTGCACAAACATATATGATATGTGGACGCGGTCTATTTACCCAGCAAACATCGATCTGATCGTCGATCAGAGGTCTAATCGACGTTGGTCATGGAGATTGTTACAACGTCTAGTTGAGGGGCTGATATGAAAGTATATCTGACGTCGGTCTTTCGACCCATGTCATTTCGACGGCTCATAGACGTATAGACGTATAGACTAAATTATTTAAACTTACATAAAAGTCACTAATTACCCACATAATTATGAACACAAATACAATTAAGCTACGTTTCAGTTACCTTGTAGTTTGCCCCAATTTGGGTTTTTCAGTAGCTATAGCTTCCACTGCCACCATAGAGTTGAACATTGACACATCCGCCAAACTTATAACATGCAAACTCGTGCCGCGTGTAGATAATATATCTCTATTAGACTGTACTTCTCAATTCCATCAAATATTTCCTCAAACTGCGTCATCAACAAGTCCAATAGATGTCTAGTCACAACGTGACTTTATTTTGACAATTTGCCGACATGAGAACATAATCTTAAGGGAATGGTGATTTTGAGGCGAACTTGTTTTACCTTGTAACCGAATAAACACACCTGTGATATACGTCCTATTAATCTTAAACAAAAGACAGATTTCAGGGTATAAAGTGCTCTGTCCGCAACATTTCATTTATACCCATGTAGGCCTACATCATATTATCTTATTATACCCCCCCCCCCCCCGCCCCCGCACTCCTTGCAGGTGCAACAACCATGATTTTTCAGGTGTAAAATCGTGGCTACATCGATTTCTGTATCTGTGGCCTTGGAATTCGATCTCTTCACAGCAGCTGAAGAGAAAACACCTGTACAATGATGGGGGAGAGTGTGAAGTTTGACTGGCCAAAATACACAAGTGTTTGGCTCAGTGGACGAAGACAGTCGCACCATCCAGCACCGCAGCCTAAAGGGTGGCTAGGCTACATCAAGTCAGTTTAGCTAGCATTATTGGAAACTATCACCACTCTCACTATCAATATTAAGAAGAATGGGTCCTAAAAAGCACTTTGCCGGGTGGCACCCGGCTATGCCCGTGTTTTATTTTCAAGAACACACAGCTAACATTAGCCCTGAAACGGGACGCTGATGCACCCCAGCTAGGAAGTAGCAGCGTCTGTTTCTTCATATGTAACGTTACAAATACCAGCTATCCCATGACAAAACACCATGTGCGCCTCAAATTCAACAGTTTAGCATGCAAATGATAAAAGGGTAATGTCTTTACAAATACAGTTGAATTTTTAATTTCAGTGTCTTTTCGACACTCGAGAGTTTTCCACAACTCTCGCATGCCTGCCGAACTTGAGGGCGAACTGATATCACCTGATGTGCATGCGTTGGAGGGATTACGTGTTGGTGCGCAAGGAAAAATACTTCTGAAATGAAACTCACAGTAAATGCTGGAATAAAACCTTTTAGCACCTGTACTGGCCATATACATATAAAGCATAGCATATGTTTAATTTAGAATAACAAAAAATTAAATATAACATACATAAAATATAACACTATAAACACTTTTCAATCAGACAATTCATGTGTAAACATTACCGTTCACATTAATGTCAGAGTGACATCGTTGTTAATTAACAGCGATATAAAGTGTTTATTCAGTTACACCACTGTCAAACAAGCTTTCCTTGAAATCACCACTTCCCTAGGCCTATATGTTTTCATGTTGGCAAATGGTGGAAATAAAGTCACGTTGTGACTTGGCATATATCAAGCCGGCCACACACCGCCGGCGAAGCAGTTTCAGCTCGTCAAATGCCGCCCCTATTTATTTATTTTACTTCCATTTTTTATTAATTACTTTAAAAATGTATAATCTCAGCAGTGCAATTATGTTTTTAAAGCAACATATCAACCAACATAGTTGGTAGGCTATCCTAACGTTATATTAGTTGTTTTCTGACTACATATATGGGCTATATGCCCATGATCCTATGTTTGTGCTTACTATAGAGTCACTTTAATTAATAGTCACTTTATGTAGGCTACTGTCGGGCACTTCATCACTTTGTTTACCGTCATTGCTCATTATTATTACATTGTGGAATTATTCATCTACTGCATCAACAATTTCCATATGTAGCCTTTAACATAGGCACACATTTACATGTATGCACCCAGTATTTATTAATTTTAATTGAATACAAACTGTTTTGCATGTAAATCAGTTATTTTATTTCAACAGAATAAACAATTCTGGATTTTTCGGATAAACGAAAGAGGGCGTAACCAATGGGTGTGGAGTCGATATAGAGGTGCCTTCGGGAACCGGGATGTAGGCCTACAAAATAGCTTTAAAAAAGCGCTTTTCACGCGCGCCGACGCTAGGGAATAGAACAGTGGCGTGAGCGGGGCGGCGCGCCGGCGCGCGTCAAGGCGCCGCAGGTGTGGACTAGTCCGTCGGAAATAATCGGAGCGTTCTTTTTGGCGCTGCGCTGCGCCGGCGGTGTGTTCCTGGCTTTAGACTTGTTGAATGCAGAAATGTTTGCTGGGAGTGGTTATTCGGGTACACCACTCTAAAGTAAATTTTCCTTGAAATCACCATTCCTATAAGATTATGTTTTCATGTCGAAATGAAGTCACGTTGTGACTCGACGTCTTCTGGGCTTGTTCGCTTCGACGCAGGTAGAATATGGATGTGTCCCCCCGTTAATATACATCGCCATGGACTGTATTATGTGTTGCGTGTTAAGTTTGCGTGTGTTTAAACAGATGGATGCGCACACACACGCGCGCCAAGCATCACCCGCATTCATTCATTCTTTTAAACACTCACTCGCGGTAAAACTCGAGGTTTTCTCACGATTGTCGGTCAAGAAAATATGTGTTTGCTTTAGCCTACGGTGATTGCAGATGCATTGATTTAAAAGTACAATTTACCGCTGTATCAGCTGTTTATTTCGTTTATTATATTATTAAAACGCATGGCATAGCCTACAGCCCCTTATTATTTTTTTTCCACAATCCAAATGCTATTTCTATGCAGTTTCACTCATATGAACAATCTTTGACATCATGATATTTAAATGGCTAGGCTAATCGTTTGCATGTTTGCGCTGTGTGTAGCCTACGTGTGTGTGTTGCAGTTCCGACCTGCCATGGCACGTCAAAACAGCAACACCAGCTGCGCCATCCGCTAGTGCAGTTAGACCAGGTATTTCTCGGTCAGTTGCGCAATTGGATTGAATTGGATTTTTATATCACTAAAATAGCACCAAATATCATTTGCGCCGACACGCCTCTCCAGGCGCTAGTGCAGTGGCGCCTGTTTGCTGCGGGGAAAAATCTGCTTTGCGCCGGGTGCAAACTAGCAACGATACATGCGTCGGTGTAGAAAGTCAATTTCGCTTGGTGCAAGATGGGGCCCTTTATGTTGTTGCTGAAATTGTTTCACAAATGGTGGTTGCCAATTTGCATTTACAAAAAATGTAACTATATTATTTGTTATATAACCCAAAGATCAATGACAATGTCAATGTGTTCAATTCTGTTCAGTATATTGCCTTTGATCATCAATACGCAATTGAAAAGGTGCCGTGTGTAGAATTAAGGGCATCCAGTGGAACAGACTTGGCAGAAATGGATTATAATATTCATAAGTATATTTTAATTAGTGTATAATCCCATGAAAAAGGGAATGGTTGTGTTTTTGTTACCTTCCGACGGGCCCTTTATAACTGCATGGGGAGCTACCTCTTCCACAGAGACAGCCATGACACCCTGCCAGGTTTCTAGCCCAGAATAGACATTGTAACAGACATTTATAGAGAGGATGCTTTCAAATGTATTCATCAGAGTGGCTAGCTTACTTGTAAAGTTAATAGCTTCAAACAATCTTTAAATATATCGAGGACACGCTTCACCCCGGGGGAGAGGGATAACTTACCTTACCGCTCGATGGCACTTAATTCTATATACACCATCTTTTAATGTGTAAGAAACAAGATTCAGCTCTATCACTTTTTGTCAGGATGACATCATTCAAAAATTTAATTGATGTGTGGATTCCTTCTACTATTTATAGCCTTTAGGAGAAAGTGGATACCCTCGGCTGGCTCGGCTCAGAGAGCTGAAACAAACAGATTGGACTGTAAAATGAATGAGGCAGTGGGTAAAAAAAATACTCATGGTCCACCTGGCAAACAAATTTGGAGCACTAACTGAATTTCAGAATGAGATTGGCTCCGTTGTACGTACACGTTGTGTATCTGTTTGCTTCCATCCCTCCAAAAAAAGGTTTCTTACTCTTGACTCAGTCTCTGCTATGCAGTTCATCACAATGGTTTATTTTACTGTCATTCTGCTTCTTCTTTTTTTCCCCCCATCCACTTTTGGCATCCGCTTAATTCAAGGGGGGGAGAGACCTGCAAACTGCTACCACGGCACTTTGCAGTTTGAACGGAGCAGGGCCTGTGCTATTTTATAAGCAGTTTAAACCTTTAAAAATACTCTAGACTCCTATATCCTTGACAACAGCCTCATTAAATGGCAGTCACCAAAGTCTTTACAATTTGATAAGCATATATGCTGTGACTTGCAAATTAGAGACCGATCTGCATAGCGAAGACGAAGAATTCAAACGGAAATAAGAGGCATGTCGACAAGAGACCCCCGGAGAGGTGTGTTTTGGGTTGTTGGGTTGTGGTGTGTGTCTGTGTGTGTGTGTACGAGGTGCGTGTGTGTGTACGAGGTGCTGTTGGCTTTTTTCAGCCCTCCTGCTGTCTGCAGTCAATCAAAGTATTACATGGTTGGCTGACAAGGTGACAGGGGGAGGTCAACTTTGTTTACCTGCCTATTTCCGGCTTTGACTTTATTCTGTCGACAAGCAATATTAAAGCATTTAAAGAAGATATATCTTTCAAATAACTGTCACCATGGTTATTGATAGTAGTTTTTGTGAGCAGGCTAAATCCGGCTCCGGAAGCGGCTGCCTTATAATTGTGAACCCAGAATGGTGAGTATGGTAATCGTGACGACTGACGATGGTTCCAGGGACAAATCATTCATGTTGGTTTCTTTAAATTAAGTTATTCTACGCTTACCTTTTCGCATCGCCGTTTCTGGCGGAAAAAGCGAGCCACTTGTGATTTGAATTCATGGCGAGAACGAGGCCACCTACATCCTGTTTGTAACATACATCGTTCTGCAAATCTATAGAAATCTATAGAATGAAAAACAAAAGTGAATCGGAACTGCACCACCGCAAACAATGACGTGACAAGTTAAACAGGAGAGCAGCAGCAGGAGTACTAAGGCTTATAGCATATATGTTTTTTATTGTTTTTTTCTAGAAACACCAGTATATCATCTTGATCTGGATCAAGTGCGGCTCTCTCTTTATTCACGGTGTTAAAGACGTGCCTGGCACACACAGGGATTTGCTCATCAATGTATTTGTGGCAGCCAGTGGCAGCGTGTTGCTGTCAGCGGAGATGTCTTGGGGTCGCAATTTACGCTCAGGCTGGCTGCTCAGTGCGTTGTCCATTTTAGAATCAGGATATATTATTTGCTTGATTAGTGCACCCGCGAATGGATGAGCCGGCAAACAATAAGATAAAAAGTAAAAACCAAACAGTCGAATCGTAGACTGTAAAAAGTGCGCTACACAACATGGTGGATTATATTTATTCGAATGCGGATATGTCACATCATATTCAAATGCAAATTTCAATATCGAATAAAAAGTGACAGCCCTATTGTGTCACTCATTCAGAGTTAGATAGTGCCTTAAAGTGATACTGCGAAGAGCTCCGAAGGCTTTTAGTAGGTACATTTCAGTTTCTTGATAATCTATCGTTGAATGAGACAACACAATGTTGCTTGAGTCTACGGCCGACAAAAAAAACCTTGGATTTGCAGTTTTATGAATGTTACTGTGTGTGGCGATATTTCTGCCCTGCATTCACCAGCGGCTCAGTTGTGGTTCTGTTATGGTTCCGTTTCGACGCAACACAATGACCGCGCAGACACTTCCACGCAGTCGTGAACCTGCTTTGGTTCTGTTGTGTTTTGAGCGGACCAATCACAGCCCTTGCTGCTGCGTTGCGTCAACGCAAGGTTTACATTTTTGGGCGGCGCAAGTCAGGCCCTTGCGGTTGGACGCAAGGACGTAATGAGTTAGCAGTGGTTGGTTAACCAGAGAGGGTGTGGCGGAGTCACCGCAACAGACTCACTCTTCGAGCCACTTGTGTGCGTGGCGGCGTACTGTTTATCCACCATAGGTGCCGCCAAAGGGAGCTAAACGGAGATCGTCAAGATGACCGCTTTAGCTGACATTCTTTGGAGATCTTCTAGATTACCACTTTAAAGAGAGCATAGCATTATGTAGCATTATGAGGCGCAATCCATCCACCCAATAGCTGTCATTCTCGACGCCTGAGGCAAGACAAAATGCTAATAAGAAATAACAACACTCACACACTTGTTTACTTGTTAAGTAACGCCATGATTTCAGTTAGCTGTAGTGTTAAATCCACACAATAAGCAAATGTACACCTATAGCAAATCACACCCCCCTCCCCTCCACGGCCCCACCCTGCCCCTCCCCCCATCCCAAGGCTATATTTGTTCTTCGGTTGCCGAACTAAACTGAAGAGTTTCAACAGCCAGGCAACAACACCAGGTAGAACAACATCACATACATTTAAACATCTGAAATAAAATGAATGTTCAGCAGAAAGTTCACACCACCTTTCTGTTTTGATTAAATCACGTCGGAGGATGCACGCACGCCGACTGTATAATATCCCGGCGCGAGGATGTGGTGGAAGGAGGCGAGGAGCACATAAACAACAAAGGGTGGAGAATGGATGACAGATTTTATAACTCATCACTTAAATAATCACTTTAAGACTGCCGACAGAGACTTACCTTGTGGGGCAGTAAATAGGAATAAAAGCCAGTCCAGGCATTAAGCTTAATTGCCCACTATATTTTATATTAAAAGCACAGGTCAGAACAACCTAAACCATATATACAAGGTGTTTTGAACTGGCAAATGGAGAGCTCTACACCTCCCAAAAGGAGCGCAGCAGTGTGTGCCCTCATGTTGACATTGTGTCTTCTTGACAAGTGCGTCCTCAAGTGCTCTCTTCAGGCTCCTTGAAAGCAAATTAATTACAGAAAAAGGCATCTGGAAGGGATGTCAGATCTTCAGAATCTGGACAAGACTGTGTTCCTCCTGGTGCCACTCACTCTCTCTCTCTCTCTCTCTCTCTCTCTCTCTCTCTCTCTCTCTCTCTCTCTCTGGCCTCGATAATTTGCACCACCATCGCTGACTCCAAACTCTCGGTCTCGGCCGGTTTAAGGAATGACGGAGTACGGGGATATCGCCACAACACAATCCCCTTCTCACGAGGAAGAGGCTGAAGCCACGACGAGGCTATGACAGCTCCAAGCAAGGAGGTTTCTGGGCCATCCCAACCCACCCTACCAGACCCCCCGCCCCTCCAGCACAAATCCCATCCCGGTTCTTCCTGGTTGTTCTCGCCGTGTGCCAGTGAGCTCCCTGGCACGGCCTATGAGGTCACGGCTGAGCATCTGTCTACCCCGACAGCTTGGCCCAAACAGGGGCCCCAGCTTTTTTTTTTGCCCGTTACACTGTCCCCGAGGGCAGTGCAGGACACTGTCTCATCTCAGCC
>JAOPUD010000090.1:7448384-7462406 GCA_027122715.1 Trisopterus minutus
CTCTCTCTCTCTCTCTCTCTCTCTCTCTCTCTCTCTCTCTCTCTCTCTCTCTCTCTCTCTCTCTCTTTTTCTCTTTCTCTCTCTCTCTCTCTTTCTCTTTCTCTCTCTCTCTCTTTCCCTCTCTCCCCCGCCCTTCCTCTGTGTGTTCTTAAGCAATGCATGATGGGAGGACCATCTGACGACTGGGCACCTTTCCACAGAAAAACGACCCCAGTCAAACTGTATGTAACAAAACTCAGCAGAGAGAAGAAAATGAGGGAATGAACTGAAAGAGCGAAGAAGGAGAAAGTGGCTCTTTACTCACGTTGTCATGGCGTCTGCTGTGTCGCATGGCCTCTGGGGAGAAACTTCAATTTGATGCTGTGGGTCTGAGTGGGAGATTTTTTAATTTACTTCTATTTTTTGTACCTTACTTTGACAGGCCATTTTGTGTCTCTGTGGTAATATGAGGTGATAATGCTTTTTGTCTGGCATTCTTTAAAACAGTTTGAAAGCTGACCTGCATTGTCTTTGGGGGGTTGAGTAGAAACAGGTATGGTCTTTATCTGCCTGCAATAGATTTTTTTTCTCCCTACTACTACTTTGTTATGTACAGCCTGCTATTAAATACATTTGCAGTGTAATATAAGCCCCACTTTTTTTTGGTCAGATATGTTGATACATATTACAACATTTTGCTTGGTGCACTGCACTCCGAGACATTCACACCATTATTTTGATCCAGAAAGTCATTTGCTACAACAGGCAATTATGGCAACAGAAACAGAAATATTTACAAGAGAGTACTGAAGGGAGTGTTGGGGTGCTGTTGTCGTTGAAACATACTAAGATTAATCTCCAATAACTTCCCATTAATGTCCTAATATCTCAGCAACGTCTTGATGCTCAACGCCTACCGCTGCATGGGATAACTTAATACACCGAATGTGATGAATCTGAGCGCATGTGGGGTCCTTGTTGGTGTTTATGTGGACCAGTGATTATGGCTATGTTTCACATAGACACAGAGGGCTTGGGGTTTGGTGGTGTGTGTGTGGGGGGTTGTTGATGGGGCGGGGTGGGGGTTTAAGATGAGATACAGATGCCCCAAAGCAGCATCTCAATCTGAGCACGCCTGCGGCCCCGCCCTCCGGCCACTGGGGCGCTCGCCTCCAGAGCACACTGGGGAGAGGTGCTCGGAGGCCCGGTAACTTTGTTGTTCTTCTTCTAACGCGCTGACACACAAAGTGACTCGAGCCGCTGCTTGCGGGTCTTCTTTGCTAATGCTGCGGCTAATGGAGGGCTCTGTTCTCCGGGAGAGCCTTGTACTCCCTCTGAACATACCTCTGACCGTGGCCAAGCCCCCCGGCCAATTAGCGGCACAGCATGTCAATGAATAATTTCTGTACCGTCTTACCACACATGTGCCCGTATGGGGTATATATGAAGATTTGTTTTGATGCTACAGCTCTCTTTGCAACAGAGAACCAACGACAACCACCATCAAAAACCGGCCAGGAGATATAGCGCCTTGTTGCTGTCCGACCACGGTTTTTCTCACTGTCGGGTCGTGGATTTGTATCCACTGCCAGGAAACCGCCTCGCTTTCTGCCCCTTTCTGTTAGATTTTTATGCCTGAAAAGGTTTTATCTTTTAAACAACTCCAGGTTACACTGCAAAAGAGAGTTTGGTGGGGGGTGCAGGCAGGGTGAGGCCGGCTTTTCTGAAAAGCGCTAGACTAAAACATGTTTAACGGCTCCGTCGGAAACATTAGGAACTAACTCTTTTTGTCATCTCCATCTCAGAGCAGTGCAGCAGGGAATGATTGCTGCTCGCTGGTTCCTATGGGTCCACTGGGCTGTACAAATGCCTTGTGATGAAGGGGCACATTTTTAATCTGTCAGATGGGACCGGGGGCAAAATTACCATGAACCAAATTACAAACACATTATTCTGGATAGGCCTGGCTTGCAAAGCCAGCTTTGTTTCGTTGGTTGGCTATTTCCATATGTCAATTACTGTAAGTCCAGAAAGCAGACAACGACTAACCAGCAGCCTATTTCCAGAAATACACTGTAACACATAGACGAAAAGAAATCACAGAAAGGCTTTGGCCTTTCTTTGATTTCTTTTCGTCTATGTGTTACGTGAAAGCTAATGCATTCACGTCAAAAGTTTGAAGCACTCTTTAGAATTGCTCAGAAAAAACATATCCACATCACGACGACAAAGGCAACAGGAGATGTGAGATTGAAGGTGCAAGGTTTCAAGCGAAAAAAGATACACAACACGAACGGACGATGACTTTCAATCTTGGTCTACCACCCCACACAAACGAAGAGATCCAGGCTTCCTGCGGTGCGGAAACAAACACCGAGGCGTGGCGTGCGCCCGGCTACTCTCGCTCTCCGCTAGGAGACTGGGCCCGCGCCGACCCCCACGTTTGATGGGTTTATCCTCCTCCCCGGAGGTGGATGTAGTGCTGGGGAACTGCAGCTGTGTTGTTGGCACATCACTTTATCCTGCGATTGCTTGGGTGTGCGGCCGCCGCCGCAGCACAGACGGGTGCCGTGTATCTGCCGGAGCAGTCAGGGCAGAACAGAAACGGCTTCGGCGGCGGCGGCGGCGGCGGCACAGTGTTTCTTCAGACTGTCAGGAGCAGAGAGAATTAACAAGCGTGTCGCAGAATATATGAAAAAGAGAGTAAGGGGTGGGCGCAGGGGGAGAGTGGGGGAGAGTAGGAGAGGGGGGGTATTGCGTTGGCCGACGATGTACTCCGCTGTGGTATACTGCTTATCTAAATGAAGTGGTATAATTAAAACAATCTGTGGCACATCAAGGATAAATCAAATCAGTGAAAACAAAAGCCGGTTCTCTGAGCACAACATAAAATTAGGAAAGCGACAGTGTTTTTTTCAATTGCTTTCCTCATTAGGCCCAGTGCAACCCTGGGCGACTCGTACGGTTATGTATGACCTTCAGGTGAGGCTAATCATCCGTGGCTAATTAACAATCTACCTGGATAAACAATATGGGTCCTTTTTTTCCCCCTCACTCCTAGCACCACAGTCCAAACATTAATCATGACTCGGTTGTGGGTAGTTGCAATTACTTAGATAGCAGTAATTGATGTATTAGGCAGCCTACGGGATGGCTGTTTCACTAGGAGGGGGAATACTTAGAGACACTCATTGTGGCAGTGTCGATATTACCATCTCTACTTTGTCATTGGGACTGTGATTGTGTTCCTTAAAGAAAGTTTCAGACTGTTGCCATTGACATCACTTCCTATCATAGGGGATACAGTGTCTCTTTGATAGAGGAACAGTGCGTTTTTTGTGGGTGGATATAAAATGAACAGATGAACAGAAATGTAGCGCAGTAAAGAATATTATATTGAGGCAAATGGCTTTCCACATGCTAAACTGCCTGAATTAGTAGGGGAACTGCAAATGAAGAGGGGACGGCTGATGTTTCTCAGGTAGAGAGTTTATGTAATTATACCAGATGGGAAGACATTAAAGAAGGAATTACCAGATGTAAAACGTAAAAAAAAGGGTTGATGTTATTGAGGTTTGCTCACTGGAAATGTTATATTTGATTAATACTAGCAAGAAGGCTGTGTTCGTGCTGCAAATGTTATGGTCAGTGTATGTTTTTCTGATGATGAGAACAGGAGTTTCAGACATTTTATTTGAAGGTGCCTGAGAGAAGTCAGGGACTATTGAATAACCTGTCATAAATGTTTATGTTGAAAAATGAGGGGACAATTTTTTATATGATCAACGTTAGGCAGGTAAATAATGTTTTTCGTGCTATATATTTCTGAGCTAACTTTTTATTAAATAGTGGCAGATTCTTTGCTATATAAAATACAACAAGGGAAAGCATTAAAGACTAATCACATTCCCAGTTCCAAACATGTTTTTAACACGGACTGTATAGTTTGTAACACATAACTGCCGATTTATTCTTAAACATCCAGGTGGTTTAGAGAAAGTGGTGTCTCCAGTAATTACTCATTGGCTTACATTGAGTTGTGTGTTCTTTATTTTATACAATATATGATATGTTCTCCAATTTATTTATTTTTTTTTCATTTCATTTTAACATCTTAATTCCTGATCTAATTCCTTGATGGTAAGATAAGGACACACTCTAAAACCCCAAACCCAACTGTACCATTTTTCAAAGATATGTTAACATGCAAAGGAAATGTACTAATTTCACATTATTACACTATTCACTAAACCCTTCTTAGAAAAGGTTAACCGCAACAGGCTAGGCACTGGCTAACATTGGTACATAGAATACTACTGCCAAAGAGAATAACACAAATTGTAGCAACGTGATCTAATGTTTAAGACCAGAGCTGTCAAATATTAACATTCACCTCAGCAAAGCATGCCAAAAATAAATAAACAAATCCAACATCTGTTCATTAGTTAGGCATACAATTCTCACCTAATTCTTATCCAAAATGGTAGACATAACATTTCCATCTCAAATAAAGCCTGCAGCAGGCTAACACACAACTAGTAAGCTAGCAATGCTACTTGCTTTGACACTTTTGGCACAATCAAATAAAATCCTGAAGGATCCATTCACATGGCTTTACATTTCTTTTCCCACAATAATATCCCACTCTAAGCATCTGTTTTAAAATACATTTTATATACTGTATATATATATATATAATATACAAAACGCAGAGGCTATACGAACTGCTTAGAATCTAACAACACTAACTCAGAAGTATGTGACACATATCTGAATGCCATCTCACTATTTTCTTTAAGAGTGAGTCTCTGTGGACAAGGTTCGCTGTGTGAACCTTGCCTAAAGCGGTAGTCGCACCAGAGTGTAGAGACGAATGTCGAGTGTATGAATGTTCTATTTGGAGTTGTTTGTTGTCAGTGTGTAATTAGGTAGGGTCTCCACTGGGCCATTCCAGTGAAGGGACATCACTTGATTACTACCATTAATCACGTCTGTGTGGAGGGGCTGACGATGAGTACTACAGAACCCCTTACGGGCTGTGCGCTTTCTCCTCGACGCTTCATTTCAACTCAGAATTTGACAAACCCGCCTTAACCAAAGCCATCATTCATGCCGCCTGCAACTGTCTGAAGGGGTTAGCGTTTAGCAACCTAACATCTGAGCATTTCTTAACCAATGAAAAGGCCGCATTTTTGGAGCAGTGTGCTTATCGTCACACATGTGTGTACATTGGCACATCATTTTTCTCAGGCTTGGGGCTTTTCCATAAGGACTAGGAGAAGTTTGAGTGTAAAACATGCTGCATACAGAGTACCGCCTCAACACCTTTATAATGCTCTGCAAATGCTCGTACATTTTGCCCTGAAAGCTACATTCCCTGTTTTAGACTGGAAGGCTTTGCTTTCATCTTCCCCGTCACACGCATCCTCATTTGAAGTATGTAGGAAGTATGTTCTAGGAGCTTCGGTGTGTAGAAGAAAATGTGGTGTATTTATGAGTAGCGCTAGCATTATTCTGTATTGCAAAGATTCATTGGATCCTGTCTCATGTGGCTAAGTGCATGGGATGAGACCAAATGAATGGGGGACCAGAAGAGTGCAACAGATCCACGCGTATAAGAGCACTCTACCCTCAATTTTGTTGTCATATAGGCCCTTCTTCTGTACTCCATGCACTCAACAGAGAAAGGACCAGACTTTGTATTTCTACCCAGTGGTACCTTTTTTTAACCTATGTAATATTTCTTAAAGTTGTTTTCCCTGTCATAAAATGTCATTTAATAAAACAAAGTATTGCACGTATGCATAGTTTTTTTTTGTACTGGAATTTCCCAACTTTTTTCCCAGTTGTTTGTAGTCAAAAGCTGCACATTGTGACAAAAATCAAAACTATAAATTTTCTGGAGGTTACTAGTTGGACAGCAACACAAATGATAGCTTTCGGTGACCTTTTTTCTGAACAAGCAAATAAAGGTTTGAGGATGTTTGAGTTTAAATGTTTTATTTTGTACTGGAATGATTTATTTTAAAAAGCCTTCAACTGTTTATAGCCGAAAGTGGCAGATGCCAGCCTCCCATAACGCACCAAAAAATAAAAAGGTTCACTCAGTTTGTGCTATGAAAAGCCTTGCTGTTCACGGCCCCACATTTCTTTCTGCTTCCATTAAACACCTGTCAACTCTACAGGTTTACTTTTTAAACCACCATAGCAGCTCATTACAAACATTAGGCCTAGAGTGTCATTTCAGACATTACACGCTCTGAGATTATTATGCTGATGCTAATCGCATTAAGATCTAGTATTTATTCAAATTCAGTTTCTATGTTGTTACATTTAGCGAGTTAGCTTGTGCGTAAAAGGGGCTATGCTTGGCAAATGAAAATAAATACATTTCTTAAAATGCTAGGTATTTGGCTGACGGTAAAGTAAGGCCTACAAAGAAAACCTAGTTCAAGTCATTTAAAGCCTGAGCGAAGTAAGAGGGAAAGAAAAAGCACAGAAAATAACCGGGGCAAGAGGAAAATTGAACAGGTTTTCAAGGCGCCAGGTGGGAAAACATAACCAGGAGGGAATAGCAGGCGTTAGAGTCACCTTGCTTGGGGCTGGGTGGATGTGTGGGTTGGTGGTGGTGGTGGTGGTGGTGGTGGTGCAAACCCATGCAACTTTGACAGTAACCTGGTGTTGGCATTGAGGACATGGACCCAGTGACTCATGTTGGCCCGTGGCCACCAAAGTCTCTCACCTTCAGACTTCCATTTGCCCATTGGGGAAAAGGCCCTCTGTCTGCCTGTGCTCATGGTCTCGGCCCGGTGCACAGAGCAGGTGGCGGGAACACTCTGCCAAGGGAGGCGTCTGAGTTTTTGGGCCACAGCCCCTTTTTAATGAGTGTGAAAATCTTATCAGGAAAGACCTAGGACTGAATAGCAGTCGTTCACTGTGCTGATTTTTAATTACAGATAGCCCTTTGACAAATTTTGTGCTGTGTGTGTGTGTGTGTGTGTGTGTGTGTGCATGTGTGCGTACTTGGGATTCTTGGAATGTACCCCTGATCATTAACTATGGACTTATTACCAGATGGTAATCTAACCAAGGCCTGGAAACGGCATAAAGAAAATTAGCAACAACAGTGTTGTTTTTTGGCGTTTGTTTTGCAGCTTACCTTTGTTTTTCTAAGCTTTAGGGATAAGAGAAAATAAAGGATTAGGGTGTATAGGCTATATGTTGTGTTTAAGAGCAACATGTTACCTAACAGCAAACAATATATGTATCCATCTACACTTTCCTTGAAGCTCATGCAACTTGGCAGAGTATAGTGTGTGTTTGTGTTTGTGTGTGTGTGTGTGTGTGTGTGGTGAAGGTGGGGGTCTGGTTATTAATTGAGAACATCAATAACAACAACAAGGGCTGTTTCTTCCTCTCAGAGCATTCATCATGGGAAGTTCGTGCAGCCAGGCAGGGGAAAATAGGACAGGTTTTGGCAATAGTTCGCTGGGACTTGCTGCACTAGAAGTCTCACCAACGTGACAGAGTGCCATAACACTAGCGCCACGTTAGTGGGAATTTACTACAGAATGTTGCAGCCTGTGGTCATGTGTACAGAGCCAAATATATTCCTATATGAGACTCTTTCCCATCCCTTTATTCCATTTTTTTCATGTCCTGTGAAATGTATATCTTTTTGCAAGGTAAAACTCACAGTGCTGTGGAATATCTTGTAATACTTATCTTATAACTCCCACTAGGAATGTTTTAACATGTTGAATAAGTGATGATTAATAATGTGCGGTCTGCTAAATTAATTCTTAGGCTTTTTTTGTATGATGAGGAATCAGAACTAACCTTAATAAAAAGGCTAAGCTTGGCTAAGGACAATCCAGAGTATCCCGGTGATCGCTTGATTTGTTTTTAGTTTATTCTGTCTCAGCGTCTTGCTAGAAATGTAAGATTTTCTTCTACCAATGTGACAAGTTGAGGAACAATCCAATCATTCACTTTAATTTAGAATCCCAGGACAGAAACATTTTTCATCTGCCTGGAAATGTCCATGAAAAATCTGTTCTCATTATATTCTTGACGAATGTTTCTATGCAAACAACATCCAACACCTACCTTTTATTCCCCTTTAAGAAACAAAAGTAGACCTAGACCAAAAATGTCTGTACAATGTTAAACTCTTATGATGATTATGATGAAACGGCTCATGTCTGGCAGCAACAATAAGCATTATTTTGTAACAATCAGCCTTTACTTTAC
Organism: Trisopterus minutus; assembly: GCA_027122715.1. NCBI lineage: Eukaryota > Metazoa > Chordata > Actinopteri > Gadiformes > Gadidae > Trisopterus > Trisopterus minutus. The sequence goes on from JAOPUD010000090.1 coordinate 7,456,617, forward strand.
TAAACCGACTTTAACCTTTGTTGATCTCTATTCAAAGAAATAAGGCGGAATAGGGAATTGAACCACGCGGCAGTTCAATGGCCGTTGACATCAAAAATATTTATTTATTTAATACTGAATCCTTTTAATAGCCTTATCTCTGGCTCCTCTTCTCTTTTTCCTTTTGTCTAGCTAGGGTAGGATTGTGCCGTTGGTGACAGGGCCGAACATTGTCCTATGTACCCCATTTTTAAAAATGGGGTACGGTGTAGCCCTTTAAGCCTGAGCTACTTTGATTAATGGCTTAGATACTTGCAATGTTGATTCTTGTGAACTGCTTGCTTTCTCTGTCTAAAAGTAAACACTGCAGAGTAGGTTTTGTCATTAACGATTAGACCCAATTCAATTACTCATCATCTGTAGTGTCCTCGTTCATTTTGCAAGATGGACCGTTGCAGTTTTGGTGTGTTGAGTGTTATAGCTACATACAGAATATCACTCGTCTACCTGTAACACAGTGATTCATTGCACCCGACCCAACACAGCGTTGCTTTTGTGCTATGGTAGTGCTGTGGGTGGGTTGCTTTATGGAAAACGCTGAGCATTTTCCAAGTGACTGCAGAGGAAGTGTAAAAACCGAGCATGAGCTCCAAAGGAGAGTATGAGGGCTTACAGTCTGGAAATGTGTTGAGAATGTTCCGTTGGTTAACCGCTGGAACGTTCTTCGGTGAGGTAGCATAACACGTGAAGTCATGTGTGCCTCGTTACACCCAACCTGTTTCCTGTGCAGACATTTGGTTAAGGTGGCAATGTTTGTTTTACCTGTGTGTGTGTGTGTGTGTGTGTGTGTGTGTGTGTGTGTGTGTGTGTGTGTGTGTGTGTGTGTGAGGGCATACAAACTAGGGCTTCTGCTGATATGACATAATTTTACTGAATAAACATTATATTAGCAGAGAAATAACCTAGACTATTGGTTTATGAGTTGTAACAAGGTTTAAGATCTTCAATCTATCAAAGCCTGCATGCCTGAAATCTCCTATTAATTATGTATAAGGTGATTAAAGTGTCATTAATTTGCCTCAGGAAGTATACTACAGATGAGTATGTACTGACCTATTTAATCTTGGACAATGTTGTTCTTTGAATCTCTAGCACAAGATAACTTTTCCTGTACATTCCCCACCAGCATTGTGTTTCTATTGTAGCCCTCACGTTGGAGAACTCTGTCAAATGCGCCCACCCCGTTCTGCTCTCTATCTGGGGGGAGGAGCACATTCGCAGCCGTTATTTCAGCCTCAGACAACAGCTACAAGCTTTGTTGTGCTCCTGAACAACAGAGAAAACACCCTATGAAACAAATCGCAGTTTTCATTTCACATCCCTGACAGCTAAGCACTGAACAGTTTGGGGAGAGTGAAATTGTTATTTGTTAGCTAGGAGAGCAACCCAAAGCCGGATATTCAGTACATTTGAATCCATTTTGACTTCAATGGTTAATGATCGCCGAGGACGTTGCAAAACAATGTGTTGCTACTGTTCTTAAGCACCTTTTCTCTTGGTACTGAGAAGTGGCCACTAGTCTCATCAGGGGAAATTTACAGTGTCTGTACAGTGACTTGAGTGTTTGGCAAACACAACGGATATAAAATGCAAGGTATAAATCCAAAAAGCACCATTAGCACTGGTATTCCATGGACAACCTTTTCAGTCTCTTGTGATTTTTGTTTTGGCTTCCTTGTGTCAGTGATTCAACAGGAGAGAGCAGTGATTAGTAGCGTCTGTTGTTTCATCTGGCTGCCATTTTAATGAATACACAGCCACAGTACAAAGCCCAATTTCTTTTAAATACCTGTCAGGCTTGAAAGCTTGAAAGCTTGAAAGCCTTCCCTTATTGATCTTGGATTGCTATCATTTGTCTCATATGGAGAGAAGACTGAGCACAATTATTGTTGTGAAGAGCCAAAATAGTAACATTTACTGTAGAGGAAACGCCACAGGCAGGAAAAATAAGTTTTAGATTTTCCAAAAACAAAAAATAGATCAAGCTTTATCAGAATAAAACCACATGAAAAATGTGATTGAGTAGAGGAACCATATCAGTAGCCTGTCTGGAAAGAATCAATGAGGAAATGCGTTTTATTCAATAGCTAGGCCTTCATGACTTTGGGTATCTTCTGCCTGATGGATTGTTGATGATTGGTGAAGCAGTCTGATATAGATGCTGTTGTTTCTAGTGTAGCTTGTTTCTAGAGTTGTCAAGATCTGCAATTCCATCTGTATCAAATTTTTCTGCATTTCTAGAAATGTTCAGTGTTTTGAAAAACATCCAGAACTGATCTATGTTCTTTGGTCACTGCAGTTGGACGACTGTTAACAAGTCTCGGCAAGTGACTGTATGGACACATGCATGCCATCGGTTTATATTTGAATAGCTGTTATCTATTTAGTATTTTTTGTTCTCTATGGTATAGAGACAGTATATCCCAAAACACAACATACGGCCTCTATTGTCCCTGTGGATAGGCACGTCTGAATGTAAGTCGTTTTGGGTGTTTTGCAATTTCCTTAGCCTACCGTTTCTTGCAATATATCACATTTTTCTACAGCGGCAAAATAATAGACCTGGGATGAAAATTATGTAAAATGAACAGGGCATGAAACGGTTTTACACTATAGCTTGAAAATGTAATATAATTTAAAATGCACAATAAAAGTTTGTTCATGCAATATTGAGCAAGGTAATGTTGTAATTATATGCAAGAGTTTGATGGATTATCCCTTTAATTTGGTCATAGCAAATTTAGCAGACTGCTGCTTCCACAAATCTTGCACAAATGTTGCCATGACAACTTAGTTTATATCCAACATGCAAGTAAGCTGCCATGATTTCTCCTCAGCCAATTACAGAGGCTCATAGGATGAAAATAAAGGAGATTCTATTTCCTCCTTCAGTTGGCCTTCATATGAATGAGCTGATATCAATTATTATTTAAGATTGAAATAGCAAATATTGTTTTGTCTGCATTAATGCAAAAATCTCTCTCTCTAGCTCTCTCTGTATGAATATAATGATGAAGGTCTTTGTACACAGGTCATTAGGAGATTCTGTGTTGGTGTTATTTGTATTTTAGTAAAGTCCTGAAAGGTCATGCAGTGGGTGCTCTGGCGTTCCTGTGTGTTTACCCATTCATCCCTCTGCTTCTACTTGAATTAGGAGAACGGGAGCTATGGCTGGATTTATGGCGCAGTCGCTGCTTTCAGCAGGGCCTATACTTTGCTGACAACCATGTTAATTAGCTGTAAAAAGGTCATACAGCAGGTAATGAAGTGAGTCGAAGAATGGCATTGCAATTAGATAATGTTCTTGGTAATTTGAAGCAGGAAACAAAATTGCTGTTTTCACACTTAATTTCATTGGGTTTTTGTATAAAATTATCAATTATTCAAGAATCGCTCACACAGAAACAAGTGATTTTTTTATACCCAGTGAAAAACAACAACGACGTAACAAAGTTGTCGACGAGCACTTCCTCGCCAGCGTCAGAAACCCTAAGCCGGTTAAAGAGAAGGTCACTCTACTGAGATATGAAACACAGAAACCACATGAAGCCAAAATACATTGAATTACACCACGTTTTTAATAAAAGAAGCAACTAACATTAAACAACGTGTATATTCCCAAAACATCTCATCATTCATCTAATTAGGCTCTTTAATTTAACGCGGCACACAATTCTCCACAGCGCTCTTCACCCCAATCGGTAACTTGCGGCCAGGCGGGCTGCCGTTTCTGATCAGTTTGACTCCTCATGACTTAATTTTAATACCTTGTTTTAATTAGAGAGGCCTGTAGAATATTAACCATAGCCGTATGAACGGGCTCGCACTGCTACTTAAGGATTTAACTCTGAAGATGTGCACACGCTGGCCCGCAGAAGATTATTTACATTCAAAAGATGCGATGCGGAACACATTAGCTACGGAGAGCCGACTGAAAGGAGGCAAGCGCAATAAGCATTTTAGCCGTATTTAAAATAGGATTTAGGGATACAAATATGATTTAAGCTTTTGCAACGGCTCTTATAAGCCACATGGTATGTTTACCACACCATCAAAGAATAAAGAATGTAACATACTCACTTTTTATTTTTTATTGACTAATGTACCGTAGTTGCAAACAAAACGTTGTAAGGAGCATCCCCAATCATGTCCCAATTAATAAAAGGGACGGCCTGTATAATTGTAGCCAGGCTTTCATGCTGATTTAAATAATACAGTCAATAAGCCTATGTTTAAAAATGACGTGCGACTCGTCAACTCAACTCCAAATTTGTCTTTGCTCGTCGACCAATGAACAACACAGAAAATGTCCTTACCTGAAACAAATGTATCGAGTTATTTATGTGTATGTATGGTACCTGTTATCAAATGGTGAAATATCCTATGTTTAGTCACAATACAGACCCATACTGGCATCAGATTTGCTCAAATGACCGTCAGATAAAGTTAATTACTTTGACTCTTATACCAAATCTGTGCCATCTATCTAAGCGACCATCTTCACCTCGTCTGCTCACGTGCATGCTGACCCGATCGACTTCCTGGATTATCTGATAAAAAATGACTATAAAAAGCTTGTTCCCTGTCAAGGAAAGACAGGCTGTGTTGACATTCAATTGGTGCTAAAGCTGTTTTATAGAAGCTTGTAGGACCTGTCGATCATCTCTTACACCGCACAATTTTCTTCTTTTATGAGGTTAAACAAACATAATGTGGACGTGATGAGACAGGGGTCCCCGGTGTAGCCTGCTTCACGTGCCTGAACCGGAGCACACTTCATGATTGTTTCAAATGTCTGCTCCCAGGATGCATCATAGTTGTGGGTTGGTAACTGGAAACTCTGAGATGATACAAACTCAATGTCCGTTTTCTTCACATTTTGTTAAACACTTAATGCCTAGTGTTGGGATAAAAAAGAGTGAATCATAGGTTGTGGACACGTTTGAAACAGGATGGGTAATTGTACTCTTAAGTTTTGGCTTCACCTTCTGTTTAAAAAGCTCTTGGGAAGTAAATAATTTTAATCTAAATGTAATTGCACTAATTAAATACAGTGGATTCCATACCATAACAGAAGGATGTTCTGAGTGGGTAGGTAACATTTTTAGGGAGAAAAGGAATTGCAGTGGCACTACGGCAATAATATGTTATTTAAAAAGTCTACGAGACAACTGCTGTCAAATTACTTAAAAGAACGATTCATAGAGAAGGATAAACTGCTATTACGACATCTAAATCAGTAATCACCTGACAAAATAGATTAAAAAACAGAAAAAAAAACCTGGAATAAAAATAAACGCTTTGGCACAATTCAAATATCCATGGTTGACGGTTCACTTATCTCAGACTACCTGACTAAATACGCACTGAAAGCCCAGGCCAGGTTATTATGCCAGAGCACTGCAGGTAATTAAGGATGCAACAGTTCTCTGGCTGTAGGACAATAACCCCAAACACATGTATCCAGGGGGCAAAAGAAAGTGCTTTCTTCCTCTTCCAAACCTTTGAAATAATAAGAAGACACTCAGTTTCAGGAAGAATTAATGGTGCCAACCCTACGTAGCTTGGGGCTTGGCAGTGGAGAGCATTCTATGTTCAGTTTTGTTTAACAACTTGGTATGTGTTGCTTATCATTTTCTTAGTGCCATTAGCTGCCAGGCCTTCAGGCAGCAACTGAGAACACACACATCGTATATGAAATAATTGGATGCTTAACAAAACTTGTGGTCTGGTATATATCTTCATATCGTA
>JAOPUD010000090.1:7577000-7587966 GCA_027122715.1 Trisopterus minutus
TGTGCTCCAGCTTTACACTGTGTGTGTGTGTGTGTGTGTGTGTGCGTGTGCATGTGCGTGTGCGTGTGTGTGTATGTGTGTGTGTGTGTGTGTGTGTGTGTGTGTGCGTGTTGGCCAGCGTGTGTGTGTTCGTGGGCGGGTGCGCGTGTGCGCGCACACGTGTGTGTGTGTGTGTGTGTGTGTGAGTGTGTGTGTGCATGCGTGCGTGTGCGTGAGTGTGAGGGCCATCATCGTCACCTCATTTTCTTCTTATTTGCCTGACCGACGGGCACGTCCCGTTCCACAGGAAATGACACGGTGTACTGGACCGACATGGGTCTGAACAGGATTTCCAGAGCCAAGCGTGACCAGACCTGGAGGGAGGATATCATCACCACGGGGATCAGCCGCGTGGAAGGCATCGCCGTGGATTGGATCGCCGGTGAGTAGCAGCGGGGAGTCCATCCGAATGCCGGCGGTGTGAGAAGCCGACATACGAAGAATATGAAACCTGTGCGCTGAAACTGTGGCGGCTTTGCAAACTGGGGTTTTTTCAACACGTTTTACATTTAGATTTATGTAGCACACACTTGTGTGTGTGTGTAAGGTGTAAGTAAGATGCGCTCCGAGAGAGATGGTACTGGTCATTTGCATAAATATGCCATCGTTAACGTATGGATTTTTAAACCATGCGCGCGGGTAATATTAAACAGCGGCACTATTTGGTGGTTTAGTTCAGCAAAGCAGTAAAACTCCAGCCTGATGGAAATTGTTATTGTGTATTGCCAAATGTTATGAATTGTAATATCCCAGTCAATGGCCTCATGGAGGGCGGTAAATGCTTTGCTTGAATGCACATAACTCTAATCATTGAGACAAAACACAGTTTCACCACCAAGTTCAGTCGAAGCCAAGACAAACAAAGCATGCTAATTGATCTAGAAGTGTTCAACGTGGGACTGTAAATGGGAAAATTATTTATATTTCAATAAAAAACACCTAATATTGCCTCCTTATTAAACTCTGTCTATCATTTATGTATTGACCTGCTTTGTTCTGTTGACAACCTTCGCTTTTAATTTCAGTCGTCACTCAATGGAGGAATGGGAAATCCCAGCAGGTAGCACGTGCCGCTTCATTTTCATAACTCTCTTTGACAGGAAACCTTTACTGGACGGACCACGGTTTCAACCTGATCGAGATCTCCCGTCTCTCCGGCGCCTACCGCTCCGTGGTCATATCCGAGGGGCTGGATCAGCCCAGGGCAATCGCTGTCCACCCTCACAAAGGGTTCGTTCCTCCTCACAAAAGGCTAAAAGCATCCATGTCAACACCACATGGGCTGTGCTGTGGTCAATGGTTTCAGCTGTGATCAATAGCTTCCCTGTTACCAGAGGCACAATGCTTTGAAAGGAACTTATTATCGAGAGACCAGCCGGCAGCCCTTTTCCCATCAGAAGAGACTCTGGCACCTTCAGCAAACCCATATAAAGATGTTGATGGATAGTGAATGGCAATGGCATTCTTGCCAATGGGATAAAGTTTTGGAGCACTGACAAAGGCCTCGCACCCGATGCCATCAAGAGCGCTAATACTCTTCTAAGGAAAAGCAGTGCTGGGACATATTGCATGTTATGGGAAAAAGGTATAGACGGATCCCCCTTAGATCGTAATCATTTCAGGGATATGAAGAGGGATAGAAATGGGTCAATATGTGTACTTCTCCATAAACTCCAGAAAAGTTTTGTATTTACTTCTTTGTGATTTTGAGCAACATGTCTGACATTGTACGTTGTGTATGGCCTCCCCGCTATAGGTATCTCTTCTGGAGCGAGTGGGGGCAGAACCCCTGCATCGGGCGTTCACGCCTGGACGGCTCCGACCAGGTCACCTTGGTCAACTCGGGCATCACCTGGCCCAATGGCATCTCCATAGACTACGAGGTACCCGTCCACCACACCGCCCTGTCCTTACTCTGGTCCCCCGAGTACTGAAAGTACACATTTCACTAATTTAAGTGACCCAAACATAACCCAAACATAGACATAGTCTATGCAAACATAGACATAGTCTATGTTTAGATTATTACCTTCCATCTTTAGGTCCCCATTTTCAGTGCATAATTGATCCTTTGTGCTGAAACACAACTGAATTGGCACCAATGACCACAATTGTTGGATGATTTGCATTCGACCATTTTTCTCAAACAATAACTGATGGCACATCTTCAAATTGTGTTGTTAATTTACAATTTTGCTCATTGTAACCAGTCCAACTGTGTAATGCTACAGAAAAAAAAACAAACACTGGTCCATAGAGAAGTCAACCACCTCATTGTCTTCAGTCCTTTTAGGCGTTTGGCCCACCAAGCGTGCCAAATTACCCGAGGCTCTCAGCGTGTCAGCTCATCTCGCAGTGCAAAAAAGCTGCGCCAGTGACGCTTATTTGCAAATTACTTCCAGGAAAACAGATTATACTGGTGCGACGCACGCACAGACAAGATCGAGAGGATCAACCTGGAGACGGGCGAGGGTCGGGAGATTGTACTGTCAGCAGCCAATGTGGACCTCTTCTCCGTGGCTGTGTTTGGCCCTTACATCTACTGGTCTGACAGGTAATTTATTACATCCTTAAATGCAGCATGAATGCACTGGCCTTGCAGAATCTGCAGGACTTACCTGGTGTTAACCCTTGCCTTGAACCGATCCCCCATGGAAATCTTAAGGGTGGGGGATGCCACCTTTTGTATGTAAATACCACAGGCAGGCCTCAAAGTCACCGCCAAGGGCAGGTCTTAAGGCTTCTGTCAAGCTCTGTGCTTGCTCCACGTTAATAGAAGCTTGTTTCCCCTCTTACAAGGTCTTAAATAGACCACACTGATGCCATTAGACTTGTAGGTGGATCCATTGTATGCTTTTGTGGCCGTAAGCATGTGATTTCACTAGCCTTACCGTTAATTGCAAGGTGTGTGCAATCCTCCCTAAGGACAAAAATGAATTACATTTGCTACGAAGGCTATCTCTGAATGCCGTAGAACATAAAATTGATTGGTCAATGTCTGAATTTAAATGTCTTTCAGTTGACTGTATTCTATCCAGTTTGCACTTGGAAAAGTATAATTTTAATGGCATGACTCATACAATAACACCTAGGCCCTTTAGCAGGCCCTTGAATTCCAAAGGAATTAACCGTGAGCCGAGATAAAGGTTTTAAAGAGCACATAGGGATTAGGCACCTCAACTCCAAGATGCTCAGAGCATAGACCGAGCACGGGCGAGGATAGGAGCCCAATTCATTCTTATTGAAGTCCAGAACTCTGATGTCCAGAGTGAGTCCGACACTCTGCCCAGTTTGCATGGTACCTCCGGTGTTAGTGGCCTTACACGTTCCCTCTGTTTGGGGTCCCTCAGAGCCCACTCCAACGGATCCATCCGGAGAGGCTTCAAAAACGACGCCACGGACGCAGTGACCATGAGGAGCGGCCTGGGAGTCAACCTGAAGGACGTGACCGTCTTTAATCGAGGCCGGGAGAAAGGTTGAGGTTTCAACTTAATGAAATATATTGAATATTTAATGTTGAATCGTGTCCGCCACATAGATAAAGACACACACACCCTTGTTGCTAGCTGCATGCACCATTTGGCTTAGCTGTGAGTCGAGGGTCTCGGCCGTGAATGCCTGGTTCTGCCGGAACATTCTGGTTTGAGAATAGTCCAAAGGTTTTTCTCGCTTTAATCATGCACAGAGCCATCGGTTTCATCTCGCTCCAAGTTTCATATTTCAAAAACTGTGGTAATGACAACTCAACAGTGCAACATACAAAGGAACACTCAACTCAGGTGTGCTTTCCATGCTCTTTGCTGGCGATGTTTGAACGACTTTCTTTTCTTTTTCTTTTTTTCCCTCCCCTACAACAGGAACCAACCCTTGTGCCCGGAGCAACGGCGGCTGCCAGCAGCTCTGTTTCCACCTGGGCAGCGGGCGCCGTACGTGCTCCTGCGCCCACGGCCACCTGGCCACCGACGGCTTCGCCTGCGAGCGCTACGAGGGCTACCTGCTCTACTCCGAGAGGACCATCCTCAAGAGTATCCACCTCTCGGACGAGAGCGACCTCAACTCCCCCGTGCAGCCCTTCGAGAAGCCCGCCTTCTTCAAGAACGTCATCGCGCTGGCCTTCGACTACAGCCAGGCCACGGCGGGCAGCAACCGCATCTTCTACAGCGACATCCATTTTGGAAACATCCAGATGATAAATGACGACTGGACGGGGAGAGTGATCATAGCAGAGAGTAAGGGAAATGGTATTTTTTTTTGGGTTCGTCCATGACTTGTTTGGACATGTATTCAGCCTAAAATTATAATTACAGGCTTCGATTGCTTTCATTAATTTCAACACCCAGTCTGTATTGGGAAGAGACTTCTAATTCCAGTCTCAGAAAGCAGGCAGGCTTATAGCTGCGTGTTGTAGAAGAGAATTTTAACGATTGAATCCGTCTATGCAAGCCTTTTACTGCATTTAACGAATGAGAGGCGGCTGGAAAGACCAGCAGACTGTCTCTGTCCCACAAAAGATGTCTCTGTTTACAACTCAATAAGGAGATCTTGATTGTGATTTGACATTACAACGGTTGTGTGTTTGTATGGCATGTTTGGAAAACACGTAACAAATGATACCCTGTATTGACTAATGAGGGTGTTATTTTTGTACTATAATGGACAAGGATTCGGTGTCTGAAGCGACAGGTGACAGCCCTATGTGGGGCCCTTTATGTTGATATAATGGCAACAATGTTCGGGTTTAAAAGCTCTTGAAACCTTTTAGTAAGTCTGATTATCCATGAGTCTGAGTACATTCGCATTTGAAGTATTAAGTGCATAAACCTTCAATTACATGTATTTCTGTGAGAATGTTGCATCGCTGGGTTCCTACATCAACAGTTTGAAAGGCCCGTGTATTATTATGTCAGAGAAGCCAATTAAGCTGTCAGATAGAAGGGTAAGAGCTAGTCGTAGCTATTGATTAACTGGATTTCTTTGGTGTAACTGTCACACATTTTAAGGCCGAAACAGCTATAAAGTGTCCATGGCAAAATTCCCATTTTGACACTATCCAACTTCTACATCTAAACTGCTTAAAACTGTAATAGGCCAGAGTATACACTGCCTCCTGATTGGCACAGATGGCGGTGCTGGATCTTAATCTCCCTTAGGCCTAGCCTTGATGGGCATGAGTGAAGCCGGATACACAGCAGAAAGCCCTTGTGCCGCCCTAAATCCAAGCTTACTCCTGGCACAAGGGCTTCTACGCACCTATTCCCATGGTCTTCAACCTGCTCTTCCCCACGTCTGTAGAAATGAATCGAATGCACTGTAAGACTTTGTCCTGCTGTGAAATCTGTCCAAGAACTATAATAATTGGAGGAATAAACAGCCATAATAATACATCTAAGGGAATTACTAAGCACTGATTACATCCCTTAATACTTAAGCGGATGCCTGCTTTCCAAGCGCAAAAAAACAGCAAACAGCATAGGAAAGCTTAGTCAGTGCGTTAATTCTGGAATTAAATGGTATTTCCATTTTACCTCCTGTAATGCTCCACTAAATATTCTGTTTCCTACGCCAATAGTGAAGACCTAGTCCCCATTAAGCTGATTTGTATTGCAGCACAGCTACACGGTAAACAGACTGAGGTTCTGAAGAACCCCACATCCTTTTCTTGTATCCGCTTCCTACAAAGTTTCTGTCTGCGCCCTGTCATTGAAGAAGGGTGAAGATGTTAATCATCCATATTTCCCTAATTAAACTCTGCGTCCCCTGTTAATTACTCCCCGGTCTAGACAACGATTTGTAGCTTACTCCAAGCTGTCACACACATTTTACGGCAAACTTTTAATTAGCAATCAGCTGATTCAGGTAGAGCGTGAAGTATTGTAGTCCATGCTTTATGGCTCTTCCAGAGGACCAGATTCAGCCCATATCTCTTTGATTGACCACATGCTCACCATGACGACCAATTAGGGACTCCATTCATGGCAGACTGGGCGTACGTCATTAGAGGCTCCTGGAGATCTTGGGTAGAGTTAGCTTGATGAAGTAGCTGCTGAGGAGCCCCCCCAAATGGCAGACAGATGTTCTGTCGAGGGTAGGACAGCTTTTCCCTTTCCACAGGCCATTTCAGAGTTGCCATGTGTTTGCCACAGCAAAATGTTGAATCCAAGACCACATTGAAGAGTATACGGAGAGTATAGCATTTTTATTTTTTGGTCAAAGCAGGATTTTATTTTAAATAAAAAATAGCTGTTACATAATGTGTTATTCTGTATATATGTATCTATAAAAAAAGGGAAGAATAAATCAAGTTAGACCCAGGGCTAGCTCAGCATTCAGACAGTGAAGGTCATTATTGATGGATCATTTATTGATCTGCTGCCAAAAACTATTCTCAAGTAAATAATTGACCATTAGGAAACACATGCAGTGCCTCTCCCTCGCTCTCGCTCTCTCTCTCTTCCTCCTTCTGTCTCTAGCTCTGTCTTTCTGTCTCTCCCTCCCCCTCTCTCTCGTGCTCGCTCTTCCTCTTTGTTTTCCAGCCTGTCAATACGTCAGTTACTCAACCCTGTAGGGCTGTAATAGTTCAACCGTTCAACGTTGTATGAAGATAGCATCAAATACACAGAGTAATATTGTCCGAACAAACAGCTGTCTCTGTGGGTTTTTGTTGATTTGTTAAGATGCAGGAAAGGAATTGACAGTTGTGTGTTTCCTGTTTTGAAGCCATATCATATTTTGCCAAATTGTGTCATGGATTTAGCATTGGGATACACTTTACCTTTTCTTTCATTACATTCAAAACACATTGGTAAATCGGTACTCTTGATACTATTTTATTATAGATAGAGATTATAGTATAGAGAGCTATACGAGATGCTATATTTTCCGACCATCAATAATGCGAGGAAAACCAGTTCAGTCTAAATTTTCCCCGGTTGTGATGTCACTACATCTGATTGCAACACACCCATGTTTATTCCTTAAAAACTTCTGCAAATTCCTGAACTTACGATCTCTTCTGCTCTTGCTCTAGAAAGCTTCAGCTTGAGCTAACTGTTAATTACTTATGTTCTAAAATATCTTTCTATCCCTGACAGCTAAGAGATGTTTTCATCTGAGCCAACACTATACCTCGCCTCTCGTACATGGAACTGTACTATTTGACAGACCAGGGAGGAGAGTGGTGATGGGTTGTAGCTTGTGGAGAAGGAATACTTAATTTGACATACTCAAGTACATGTTGCTTTCATACGTCATTCTTTTCCCAATCCTAAATTGTCATTAGTTAAAGCTGCATTAGTTAATTTCTGACCACTAGAGGTTAGAGCGCACTTCAAAGTAATAATGTAAACAAACTGCTGATAAACCACTACCTCCAAAAAATAACCTAATTAAGCATCCGTGCGTAGCAACTTCAATTAAAAACAGACCTGCCTACCTAATTGCCCTGCAAACAAAGAGGTCATGGTTGACAGTTTTAAATCAATTGTTTTTCTAATTTCTAGGAGGCCACTTTCAAAACTAGAAAGCGTAAAGGAAATGACAACTATGTGTGAAATAAAACAATGTAAAGCATTGTGTGATTGTCACACACAATAGCCTCAGGATGACACCTTTTGACCGACAAAAGTGGAACCTTTTCGTCAGTGGCGGTTCACTGTTTCATCCGTTTGTTTGTTTGTCTGTTTGTTGTAGATGTGGGTTCTGTGGAGGGCCTGGCGTACCACCGGGCCTGGGACACATTGTACTGGACCTCCTCCACATCCTCCACCATCAGCAGGAAGACGGTAGACCCCAAACGGGCAGACGCCTTTAGCCGACAGGCGGTGGTCACCCTGTCCGAGGAAGACCACCCGCACGTCCTGGCCCTGGACGAGTGTCAGAAGTCAGTGATTTTGTGTTTTGTGTTTTTTCTCTTATTATTATCTGGGTTTTTTCTGTCAGTCTGCTTGATGTTTTTCCTGCTCGTACTCCACTATCAGTTGAATCACGGCGATGCATTTGCGTTGTTTAGTGCGTCAGAGAGATGATGGCGTGATGCTGGCTTTTTTGTTCCAACGGCGGATTACTGTCAATGTATGAGTTGTCACGAACAGAATTGTCATTTTAGGTCATAGCATTTCACAGAACCAAATGGGATTTAAATTGATGCAAACATGACATGTTACTTAGATACTAAATTCAGCATAACTGAAACACCTATTAAAGCACACCCTGTTCCCTGAGAAATGATAACTTCCGTAGCGGTGGTGACTGAGCTCTTCCATGATATTTGTTGCAAGGAGATTGCACATCTTAGACATTATTGCAAAGATTTCATCTATCACGACACTTTTATTGAAGTGGGAAGACAGAAAAGGCTCCTCTTTTCCTCTGTTTGTTTCTCCTTAACACTGCTCTCGCTGCATCGAACTACACAATGCGTCATAGAGTCACAACGTTCATGGATGAGATGATATTACAAGCTACACCCTGGACAGAGCACATATCCATGTATCCTCTCCACTGGCCCAGCTAAATTAATTTCTTGACCTCAGACTGTATCCTTGGTTGGCAATTTGGCACCATATCCATCCTCTCCAGAAATACTGACTGATAATTAGAATTTAAAGTGAAGTGATTAATTAGCAGCCACTGGCCGGCGGTTCCTGACCGAGTTCCTTATTAACCCTGGAGAGTAGTTTTCCCCAACTTCATAATGATGTGGAGTCCGAATCAGTGGAGAAAATGGGCACCTCACCTCGATCAACTCGGCTGAAGGCCTCCATGTATCATTTAGCCATTAAACATTTTTATATTCGTCCCCTTTGCTTTTGTCTGTGATTATCTTGCACCTTTGCCTCGCACACTGTACCTTTGCACAGTAACTTAAGGAGAATGACATTGTGTTACTTAGCAGATGATTTTATCCAAAGTGACTTCCACCGACCACATTTGTCATTCCTACTCAAATACCACACAGCCTTTAGTACTCGATTTATTCCATTCCTTATTCAGGGATAGAGGCGGTGGGCGCTAGTGACAAGCAGAATAGGTCAGGTGTCCAAACCCACCTGTAATAGCAGAGCATGTACGCTAACCCCCCCCCCCCTACTGTTTTTATCTGGCAAAATCCCCCTGCGCTTGTAGCTCTCACCCCGTTTGATTATCCTCTTCCTCCACGGTCTTCCTATTACCACCTACTTTGGTTAACTGCCTTGGGGACCCGACCACTCTTCTACCTTTATGAAACTGAAAGGGGCAGGCAAGAGCGTTCCCCAGCCTACCGTGGAAGGAGCTCATAAAGGGTCGGCGCAGAAGAGCTGATGACAGGTCACGGCGAGCCGCGTCGGTGGACGCCTTAAGTTTGGTGTCTGAACGCCACCGACGCCGCCCCCCCCTCCACCCTCCGGCACTTTAGAGCGGCGGTGAATAGATTCTCCCCCTCATCCACCGTAACTGTTTGTTTCCCCTCGGAGGAACCCGACAAGCTCCCCCCGCAGCTCCTTTTAAAAGCTGTCATGCCCACTCCGAGATTCAATTTCTTTGAACACATATTTGTTTTTTGCGCTCTTTGCTGAGGTGGTCTGAAATCATTCGGGACACAAAAAAGACGCTCGCTGTTCGCTCGCGAACGGCACGATTTGATGACATGTGCATGTCACCGCAATGCAAGGTGCTACAAAATGAGTGGCGTGGATATGTAAAGTGCTCTCAGCAAATCTCAGCATTTGTCACGATTGTGCGAGGCCATGCGAACATTTCAGCATATACCGCCCTGTTTCAAACTCTTAAACAGCTTCCCTCAAATTTGCATACAAATTTGATATGACCAACTATCGACTTCCAACCACTCAAATGAGAATACGCCTATCTGTAACCTCTGACCTCTAACTGCTAACCTCTTGATGTTTTCTTGTCTCTCGGAACACTGCAGCCTGATGTTTTGGACCAACTGGAACGAGCAGAGGCCCAGCATCATGAGGTCGACCCTGGCCGGCAACAACTTGAGGGTCATCGCCAGCACTGACATCCTGACCCCCAACGGACTCACCATCGACCACAAGGCAGAGAAGCTGTACTTCTCGGACGGAAGCCTGGGCCGCATCGAGAGATGTGACTACGACGGTTCTAACCGATATGTGAGTGAGACGGACCACTTTCTATGTTTCTAGGTATCATTCGTTTTTAAGGAACGCTGATTTTGACGGTAAAATGCTTTCGAATGTTCTCTCTCCGCTGTTTCAGACAAAACGTACTTTACCAAGCTCCTATTTAACATGCAAATGAGATTTCAATGGCTCTTTTATCATTATTAGTTTTAATGCTAGCGAGCTAGAAATGTGTTTTGAGGAGTTGCTTTGTAACAAAGGGAGAGTGGAGATTTTTTACCTTCAATTTCTAGCTTGGTCTGGCTGGTAGAGAAAGAATTGGCGTAAAATTCTTCGGTACATCTTCGGCAGCACACCTGTCCTACCATCCAGGCATGAGTGTGTGAGATTTGAAAGGCAAAGTCTCCCCCAAATGATGGAAATGTTTCAGAAACATCTGAGACACAAGGACACACATCGAGCGCGAGGACGTCAAAAAGCTCCACCCTTGCTCCCACCTCCTCCTTCCTTCGGATGAGATGAACCAATTTCCTTTCCGCCACATCATTGCTCATCCCCTATTGAGCTCCACAGGGACTTTAGCCTCCACACAACGGATCGGCCATGAAATACCTCTCAGCACTCGCTCTGTTCAAATTCTGCCGGCGTGCCAATGGTTTACTTAATTATAGAAGTCATTTCCCTGATAAAATAAAAGTCCCAAAAAGCTCAGCGGGGCAGTGTGGGCGGGCGGCGGCAGTAGTGGTGATGGGGCTGATGGTGACGGTGGTGGCACAGCCTCATTTTTATCCCTGAGAGGTCGGATACATAATGTATTTTATCGAGGGCACGGGGGGGTGGGG
>JAOPUD010000090.1:7634942-7645159 GCA_027122715.1 Trisopterus minutus
CAAGGAACCCCCCCCCCCCCCCCCGACACATTTGCTTTGTAATTGTGTTTAAGTATTTCAGGAAAAGCCATTAAAATCTGGGAGGGGCGGGTCCAACCGGAATGAAGAAATTCCTATTGATCGCCCTTACACCGATCATAAGTCAAATAAATCTCTTCCTTTCCTCAGGGCTCGCTATTGATTATTTCAATCAGCGTTTGTATTGGGCCGACCCCGAGCTCTCGCACATCGGCAGCATTAGATTGGATGGCTCTGACCCCCTGGTGACAATCAGCGAGAGACACGGTAATGTCGCAGCCGCAGGAGGAAAAGAGCCATGCATCTCTCTTTCTCCCTCACAGTCCCTCTCCTATCCATCTCTCCCCCCATCTCTCCTCTCCCCATGTCGGTCCTTCTGTCTCGCTCTCACTCTCTCTCTCTTTCACATTCCCTCTACTACTACTACATATCTCCTCTCCTTATGTCTGTCCTTATGTCTCTCTCTCTCTCTCTCTCTCTCTCACTCTCTCTCTCTCTCTCTCTCTCTCTCAATCTCACTCTAACTACTCGTCTATTGATGTGTGGCGTTAATACCCATGAATGTATTCCTTTTTTTACTAGATCAATTTTACTTACATGCTTTATGTCGCCCCATCTGTCCAGGCACTGGTCTGTCATCGGGCCATCACCACATTTTGATACATTCATTAGTGTTAATACAGACCTACACTATACACAACACAGCGGAGGATACTCTCTGCTTTCCCTACACTGCACTCCGCAGTGTAGTGCGCCCCCCCCCCAGTCTCGTGTTTCGCCGTTCACGTTCTGCTCCTCGCCGTTTGTCTGCTCGACTTGACAGGAGTCTCCCAGCCCTACCGGATCAATATATTTGAGGACTACATCTACGGCACAGGGCTGAAACACGACACCTTCAGGATCCACAAGTTCGGCCACCTGCCAGTGGAATTCCTCCACCTGGGGGTGGAGAAGCCCACCAACGTGCTGCTCACCCACCGCTACAAGCAGCAAGACGGTACGTCCCGCTCCCGCCTCCTCCTCCACTGAAACGCAGCGGGAATTAAGGAACGCCTACACAATGCGTTCAGCTGCCCTGGGCTGCTGAACCTATTCCCCCCCCCCCCCCCGGCGCGCGTTGTGTATACTGTCAATAGAGAAATCCAATTCAAGGTGAAAATGAAATCCTCTGGGCAGGACAATCTGTTACCTGCTCTTAACGTGCGCTGCATAAAGTCATCAACGATCGATCCGCCCTTCGCGTCCACCGCTTTCAAATGCTGCACATCTCTCCCGGTTATTTGTTACATCAGTGGTCTTAATGGTGCCAGAGGATAAGAAAAGATCACTCTTGGATTTTCTTTTTTCTTCTTATCTAAAGGGCAGCTGGGCCATTCTCCAGTGACTCATTAGGCGAGGCGTGCAATCTGCAGGCTGCGGACACAAGTTGTGCAAGAGAGATTGGGGGGGATTTTGATGTGTTCAGAAATGCTCCGTAACAACCGTTTCGGTCTCTTTTTTTTTTTTTAAGCATTTTGATTTGTGATCTGTGTAATGAAGCGGAGCATATGGGATGTATGGGTCGTTCATGCCAAGCATGCCTAATGATTGTCTGGAACGTGCAGACTAAATCATGCCATACCTTAGCCTTGGAAATGCGTCCAAAAAGAATCCTCTTTGGCGAGAACCATCTGAAATGTTCACACAGATTATTGGCCCAAAAAGAAAGCCGCTCAGAAGAAAACAACAACACATTCTATCTCCGTGTGAATCATTTTATTGGGGTTTGTTCGGAAATGTAGAGATTTATTCTTCATCTGTACTTTTGATTTGTGTGTTTTTTTTCTTGCCACTTTTTTTAAATTATTTTTTCTTCTCTACAGCGACCAATCCATGTCTGCGAATGAGTTGTGATTTCATGTGTCTGCTGAACCCGACGGGAGCCAAGTGCACCTGCCCGGAGGGGAAGGTGCTGGTTAACGGCACCTGCAGTGATGTCAACATGTCAGGTGGGCCCCGCTCCGCTCCTGATGCAATGCAAAGTGGGGACCCTGGAGTTACGGCACACACACACACACACACAATGATGATGTTGTCGTGTGCATGCGTGTTATTGTTGTGCCTTTTCAACCCATGTGGAAAATAGCTGCATCAGAGTTATATATATCAGTACTGGGAATATACTACAAATATAAACTACATACGTGACATGTTTATGGAAACGATTTGATTCGAGTTGTACGGAGGATATTTGGAACATGTTTTAAATCACAGGTGGGCGTGTCCACCTAGATGATGTGTGACAGATAGATGAGCAACGTTTGCTGCAGTCCACTGGGTAGGCTGGTAGCCTGATCTATCCGTCACACATCTAGTTGGACACGCCCACCTGTGATGTCAGAAGCGGCACATTTTCAAAACGGCTTGTAATGGCTGATCACCCTCACACCTGGTGGTGTAATATGTCCCCTTTAACGATGAATGGTTGATCGCTTACTGTTCTGTGTGCTTATCTCCTACGCGTTTGTAGGCCTACGAACGGAAAAGGCTGAACTGTAAAAGATAATGCAACGATGAAACAGTGATTTAAAAACTCTTGATATTATAACCACCGCTGGCCTACAGCAGTTAATCATGATGTCGGCCATTTTGTTTGTTGTTTGTTTTCGTAGGGGAGCTGTGCCGACCGCCGTGCGAGAACGGGGGGCGTTGCCTGGCCAACGAGAAGGGGGAGTGGCGTTGCTACTGCTGGCCCGAGTTCTCCGGGGACCTCTGCGAGGTTAACCACTGCACAGACTACTGCCTAAACGGAGGCACCTGCACGGGCTCCCCACTGGGTGAGGCGCCCGCGCTCACGTCACGCTGAGCGGTGGGGGAGGGAGATTGGGCAAACACACACCCACCGTGTTACTAGAAGATTTAACTCTGGTCGTTTGGAACAGGAAAGGGGGCAGCCCATAAGTGAAGCGTTTCTTTATGATCCAAAACGTTGAGTTTATGGGGGATTTGCTTGGCGTTTAATTCAGTACTTTGGGTGGCGCTGAGCGGTGGCGTGTTAGTCTGCGGCAGCATTGTGGGATGAAGCTAATGATCTTCTACTTTGTGATGCGAGCAGCCTGAGGCAACAGCAGATTACAGCTGCCTCGGCGTCGGAACCCAAAAAAAAAAAAAAAAAGACTGTCAGCAAACTCCCGCAATTTGAATAAGGGTTCTTAATAAAACGACACGTTGCAACACAATGTCAAAATGTTCCGTCCATCTGTCGTACGCAAATGGTCTGTGGTTATTTTACTCTGTAAGAGTTATGGTTGGACATCAGGGCTCAGAAACGAAAAAATAAAACAGGATCTAAAATGTCTCTTAAGTGTTAAATATGTCACTCGATATCTACATTGGGTTTAGAATTACGTTCTCCTGGGGTGTCGTTGTTTCTGCCACCTAAGTGCTTCAGATAGTAATCATCCAAAACATCTCTGAGTTTGTTTACAATGATAAACTGTGTGCCTTCACCACTGCAATTATCCCTGGACAAATATTTGGACTGCTGTAGCTTTTTTGAACACTAATTGAAATCCGGAGGTGTCCACATAGATGTTATACTCCCTCAGTGTTTGGGTTGAACCCAGCCAATGAAAACTGGCTGGTGCTGTTTATTTTTCTATTTGTTGGGCGAGGCAGGGGAACTCGCATTGGCTTTGAAATGTAATTTGGAAAGTGTAGATGAAATGTTTATCTCTTGAAAAGTAGTCTCCACTCACACCAAGTGTCTTAAATTTGATTTTGTTTTTTCTTTTTGCACAGCAAAAAAACAAATATCTCTCCTCACAATCCTACCAGGATCTATGTCGGACCAAAACCTTACTGAATGCTATTTTAGCACAATATAACACAATCATCTTCTAACACAATAAGGCTCTTCAGATAGTTATCAGGATATCAGTCTTGGCCAACAAAACATTGCTAGCCTCATCACTGGCTTACTCTGTGTCCGTGGCATCATATGTACCCTGTAGATAAAAATAAATCTAAATTCATACATTGATATTGAGGAGTCTTATTGCCAAATGTCACCCACCACTACAGGATGAATTGTGTGTGTCTATTTTTGTGTGGGCAACACATTGCAGGAAAAAGCATAACCGGGCGAGATTAGGGAATATTTGTTTTGCGCTGCCGGGCTTCGGAACAGTTCATTCATGCTCTGCGATTGACTGGTTTTTCATAAAGGGAGAGGTTTCGCTGTATTGAGCACACGTCTCCTGGGCACCAGCATATTGGTGTAAATAACTAGCAGAGAAGAATGTGGGCTGATTCAAGGCAAGCTCCAGCCAAGGGAATGGCTTTGGCATCTGAACACACGGCCAGCACCTCGCGGTCAAATACGGGCTGGACGTTGGTTTATTTTACATGTATTTGACCAGGATACTTACAATATAAAATAAAATGGATGAAACTGCTTGCAAGACTTTTCTTGCAAGTGTCACAGTGATATTTGCCAACGGGACGCACACACATTTGCTTGACAATGTAAAACAAATTGTTGAACCGCTTTATTCCCTGTGGTTATTATTCAACTACCTTTGCCAAACATTCCAAATAAAAAAACTTGTCCAAGTCAATAACCTTGTCCAAGTCAGTAACCCTGTCTTCCATTGCCATCTGAAATATAAAAGCAAGCAAGGTCGTTCTCACTGAGTCCTTTTTATGAACCAGCGAAGCACTCTGGAAATCGTTCCCCCTGTGGCCTACCACCAAAAAAAAAATCTGAAATTATACCTCAAACCTTGAGGGGACTATTCCAATGGCAGAAAAGAAAAACAAAATGCATGCTTTGTTTTTGTCCGTCTCATTTAAAAGGCCTCATCAACCTTTCCTATGATCGCTCAAGGGACCCCGAGGGTCCCCTAGGGGCCGCAGGGGGCTTGTTTAATCGAGCTTGTAACTCAAGGTTAAAGCCCTGTTCAGAAAGCAGGACCTGCTTTAGATCATGGTTTCCAGTGGTCCAGTGTTGGCTGCTTATCTGGCTCTCAGCAATCCTCTGGAGTGCTTTTAAGGCACAAGGATTTACTCGTCCAGGAGCTAAAAGGCCCCGTTCTGTTCCCACTGTTCCAGTTCACACAGAGCCTTCCTGTGTGTTGTGTCCTAAGGGTAAGAGATGTGTCCGTATGAACCGTCCTTTCATCTGAGGCACGTTGGTTCTGTTCCTTTTCCCAGGGCTCTTAGCATTAATGATGTTAACACGCAAAGTACTTCCATAGTACTTGGCATGTTAACATAGGTTTAATCTATAGTTACTTAAACATCCTTGTGGTTATTCAATGCAAACCTAAGCAAACACATTAATAGATGATTTACCATCAACATCTGTGCTACTCCATCACTGAATATTTGGTCAACTTTTGATGAACAAAACACTGGTTTGACCAAAAAACGTACTTAGTCAAATATCTGGATTCGGGGTCATGTTTGACAGATCACCTGATGTGGTCCAGGTCTCAGGGAACTGGGGTGATGTTCACAACTTAAAACTTAGACGTTTCCATGGTTTCCTCCAAAGTAGCAAGAAGGTTCACCCCCCCCCCCCTTCCCCCCAAGTAAGCAATATGGCTGCAGGGAGTACTGTAGGGTCCTTGACTTTGGGAATTTACCAACTTAAGTGCCCTTCTCTCTCTGTTCTCTCTGCAGGCAAGCCGACCTGTCGCTGCCCCACCGGCTTCTCTGGGCCGTTCTGCGAGAGAAAGGTGTGCGACAATTACTGTTTGAATGGGGGCACCTGCGACGTGAGCCAGGGTAACCAGCCAGTGTGCAGGTGCATGGCGGAATACACTGGAGACAGATGTCTTTACCGTGAGTGACCAGAATCCATTACTTCTACCAAGATGGCTACTTCTGTGCTGCGTTTAAATGAACGGCTGCGAAGAAGAAATCTGTAGTGAAACTCGGCCCTGCTACTTGATTTAGAGGCTAAGAGGCAGAAATAGAAAATCCAATCCAATTTCTTTACACAAACACTGTACTTACCTCTAATTTTAGATCAAAGAAAGCAAACCATTCGCTGGTCAAGGAGCATCTGGTTTTCTGTGACGGATGGAGGGAATATTTTCCCTTTTTTTTGTTCCAATGTCTTTTTCCATGCCAGGCTATGGGAGAACCAATTCATCACTTGCGATGACGATAGTAGCGCTCCGCCACTGCGCGCCCAAGGGGAGATATGTTTTCATCTGTGGCCGAGATGTCATTTGATTCGGATAATTAAGTCCCATTAAAGCCCTGTAAAATTCCTATCACAACACAGCCCCAACTCCGCTCCCAGTGCCTCATTATACAGAGCAGTCTGTTGCCTCTCCCCCCCCTGTTCGTCGAGGGCTTGTGTGTGTATTTATATATCTGTGTGTGCGTGTGTGTGTGTGTGTGTGTGTGTCTGCGTGCACTCTTCCAACAGACATCTGCCACCACTACTGCGTGAACTCCAAGGCGTGCACGCTGTCCAGCAGTGGCTATGTGGAGTGCGTCTGTCCCGCCAGGTTTGAGGGCAACAAGTGTGAGGTGGACAAGTGTCTGCGATGCCACGGGGCGCCGTGTCTCATCACCGAAGACACTGGGGACGTGGTGTGCAAGTGAGTTCGCCTGTTGTTGTCGCTGCTGCTGCCGCTGCTGCCGCTGCTGCCGCCGCTGCCGCCACCGTAGCGTTGCCACACCTCACCGTACACACCGCGCACACAGGATTGGTGCAGTTGCGAAGCACACAATACACATTTTAAGAAGGGGCTTAATATCACTGTGGCATTGCTCAAAAGTCCCGCAAGCAGTTTTAACGCTTAAAGTATCCTGGTGAAATACGGGTAAAGTAATCAAACGTCCAGCCCGTGTTTGACCGCGAGGTGCTGGCCGTGTGTTCAGATGCCAAAGCCCTTCCCTTGGCTGGAGCTTGCCTTGAATCAGCCCACATCCTAATGATGGCATTCCCTTTGTTATTTCGGATTAGCAGATTGCCGTTAGGAACACCAGACTGTTGCCTTGGATGCTATTTCCAATCGTTGATTCTAATTAATCTAATTTGATTTGTTTTATTTGCGGAAGCAATGAAATTAATTTTAATTCGATAGAACCATCTTTTGTAGCTATATATTTCTCTAATAAGCAGCTGTGCAATGCGCAGGATCATGTACAGCGAACTGATCATTACCCCGACATAAACCCAGACAGAGCGATGTCGGACAGGACTTGCTATAGATTAGTCCTCACATTTTATGATGAAGATGTTAGAATGTGAGCTTGTAGATTACTTTTTAATGTTTGGTCAATTTAATGTTTGGTAAATTTAATGTTAACGAGAAACATATTTTTCCAATCCAGTTGTTTGTTTACTTGCTTTTTCCCTGAAAGATCCGCTGATTCAAACATTAACACGTAATAATGAGGCCAGCCACTTTTCTCTTAATTGTAAATAACTGCCACACAGTTCCCTCCGAGCGCGTTAGGAACCCACAGGCTACATGTTCTCAAGCAATTATTTTAGCATGGTCTTTTGACGTACACTCAAAATGCTTCTTCCAAATATCAAAAAATGGCTTTTCGAAAAATCAACAAATGAAGGTGTTTAAGCGTCCACGTTTTGGACCACGTTGACCACGTGAAAAAAAACGTGTGGACTTTGTGCGTGCGAGTACAATTACGTGTGTCACTAGCGTCCGCTATGTCTGTGTTCCTTGCAGTTGCACCAACGGCAGGATAGCAGCGAGCTGTCAGCTGTGTGACGGCTACTGCTACAACGGAGGCACCTGTCACCTGGACCCCGACACCAACCTACCCTTCTGCCAGTAAGTCACCGCTTAATGGGCTCCGGGAAGTCTGTGTGTGTGTGTTTGTGTGTGGTGTGTAACGCACGGACGTACGCCGAAGGAGAAGGGGAGGCGGGGGGGGGGGAGGGCACATAGTTTTCCGTCAGACCGATTCAGACGCCGGGCTCGACAGCACCCTGGCAGACAGGGGTGCTGGGGGTAGTGGAGCCGGGATGTCTTCATGGTGCCAACCCGGGGCATGCGGGCCCCCCACCCCCCCCCCCGCTGAGAGGAGAGGTACAGGGCTTTGAGATGTCATCCTCCCGGAAAGGATCCCTAAGTCGGAGGAGCGTTTGACACCAGCGGTCGCACATCACAGCGGGGGGTTAAGTACGGGCTCACGCGGCTACGGCGCCAGTGACACTCAGCGCTTCATCTGCTGCTGCCTGAGGCTTTAAGGCACCTTCATGTTAAAAACTTGCCGCAAAGTTCTCGTGTTTAACGCTCCACCTTTTGCGCCGGAAGGGCCACTCCTCTGGTTCTTCTCTGCCACATTGTGAGGAGAAAAAATAAAATAAAGACACACAACCCCTCTCCCCATGGTGCAGGCTATTAAGCGCGTGGCGTCGGAGCCAACCAAGGGGATTTGAATCCCTTCAAAGCTTATCGCACCGGGAAACTGTAACAATGCTAGCCGTCGCCCCACCGCCGGGCGCTCACGTCAAGGCGGACTCCGCAGGCTTTGAGGCTCTCAGAAGTGTGCGAGGAGTGCGGAGGGGCGACGTGCATCGCGCCGGCGGCCTGTCTGTGGCGTCAAGGCAGCTGGCAGCTAACTGGGGGAGGACAAAAGGCTTGACTGGCAGACACGGACGGACGGTGAATGCGCAACGTCGGGGCGGCTGGCCGCGGAGTGACAACGCTTCCACGATAATCAAGAACGTGGAGGCCGTTAGCGAGCCCCCCCTACTGACAAACATTTTAATAAGAAAGAAAACTCAATTTCAGAAAGGCAGCCCTGTTGTCATTTCTTGTGTCTTTTTTTTCTAACAATCCGTCTTCCACCATGGCTTAGGCAGGATGTGTGGTCATCATTCAACATTCTAAAGAATGGAATCAATTTCTATGCAAATGTTCCCCATCTCCTTTTTCATGAGCTTAACGGACCTCCGTAATGTGGTTTATTCATTGACTCCAAGGACCCGATATTAGGTGAAATGATTGATATGTCTGTCAAGAAATCATAAATGTTTGACCTTATACTGGGAGTAAATGGGTATTTCATCAAGGCAAAAAGAGAAATCCTCCCAGGATTGGGGTATGCCAATTGTAATGATAATGTCTTAGATAAGCGCATCAAAGGTCAAATATTTAACAAACTCTGATTGTCATCATGAACTAAATTTCCATTTTCTTCCAATCCAGCGCACCAGCACACGTGCAACAAAAAAATATATGGCCTATATATGTTTATATTTGCGCTCTTTCTGATAGGCTCAAATTGCCAAGCTATTGCAACTGTAAGTGATCACTTATCCCACATTTCAGCAGATACCGAAGTTTGAACTCATTTTCGGCCTGTTACAAGGCATTGGCCATTAGCTTTCCTTTGTTGGAATTCAACAAGGGAAGGCACAATTGCAACCTCTCAGTTTGCACCAGTACAGAGCCTTACCTAAGACTAAGCTTGTATAAGATGACTACAGGGCTTATAATACATTATTCCAAAAGGAGTCGGAACAGTGTGTTCCATATCTTTATAGCATTTGCCACGGCTTACAGTTGACTCCTGCCGAGGTTTAAATGAAATGTAACCATACTTTTTCTCTCCATCTGCACAATCGTCTCCAGGGTTCTTTAATGTGCAAATCAAATGCAAAAACAACAGAGACATTACTTATTTTGCCGTCATTATCGCGGTCTTCATTTAAACTCCTGCTACATTAAAGGTAATCCTGAACCACGACTAACAACGCCCTGTTTTCCTCCAGCAGATACATCTCAGGCATGGCAGGTCCACAAGACAGATGGGAATTGATTGCGGACCGCTATGCATTCCTAAACCGTTGCTTTTTTTTTGTAGGCGTGCATTTTTCACAAGGCAAAGACAAATCCATGTGTTGTGGTGTTGTGACCCTAATTGCCGCGGCTCAAGCTGTGCAACGCTGTGTGCTGGCCGTCATTACCAGAGGCCCGTCCCTGCGGTGAAGAAGCTCTGGCCTGACCGCATTGTGTTGTTCTTGCATTTGTGTTTGGATTCCTGCTGCACCCCTGATCCCACCACACCGCCCGTGTCTCTGCAGCTGCACATCAGGGTTCAAGAACCAGCGTTGTGACGAGCTGGCCAACCCCTGCGATTACTTCTGTCAGAATGAGGGGATATGCACAATAACGGCCCCTAACAAGCCACGCTGCAAGTAGGTCCTCCCCCGCTCTCATCGC
>JAOPUD010000090.1:7662491-7679888 GCA_027122715.1 Trisopterus minutus
TTTAGATGTTGGCTATTTATTGGGTATTTTTGTTATTTAAAATGCCACTTAATAATAACAGTAAGAATCACAAGAAGTTTAAAAAGTATTGATAGCATTGATACTTTTTTTGTCGTATTGATTTTTGTCGAAGTATTTTGTTTATGTATGGTTATGATCAAAACTAGATCATCAAAAATAAGGTAATACTAATACAAACAAAACACTAAAACACCTTTTTTTAAATAATTTTTTGGATCTGGGTTGTGGATGGTCTCCACTTAGGAGTCAATATGACAGAAGGCGGTGTCACTCAGAGTTCCAAAGTTTATTAAGACACAAACAGCATATATACAGTGAGTTAAAGGGAAGATCACACCACAGTCGTGGAATGTTAGCCAGCTTATGCTCAAAATGTATGCTAGCTAGCTCACGTTCTAACGGGAATCGAGCCTGACGTTGCAGGCTAACCATTCATAAAAATCATAATTTCCATGACACTGACCCTGAGGCTCTGTGGCTAGGTGAGGCTGCTAACCTGTTCCCCATTTGACCATCAATGCACAAAGGTCATCAGCACACACACTCAAGGAGATCTCTGCGATGGCAGCATGGGACACTTCTGCATGTATGATAGCTCAATCTCTACAATAATCCGGCTAACTCAACCTGTGCCCTGGTCATAGGAGGAGGCAGGGAAAACCGCTCCGTATATATTATAATTACGGCCCTGCTTCCTCTATTTCTAGTCCTTGCCGCCAAAGCCATAGTGAACCTGTCTTAAATAAAGAAAATTCTTGAGAGGCACAAAGCCATGGTTCAGACCCAGGTGTAAGTGTTTGAAAGCACTGGCGAGTCTGCCACATCAAAAGATGCTGTGCGCTCTTCATAGCCAACACACAAAAGAAAGATTGTGGTGTGTGGGCAACAGATACAATTATTTCATCATATAAATAACCCCTAAAAAGTGAGCTGTGAAAACCATTATGGTTTTACAAGAATGATAACAATCAGTTGTCGCTTATGTCTGGTGTAAATATTCTGTCTCTCTTCGACTGGGGTCTAAAAAGAATGTAATGATATCCTGCTGGTGCAATAGAAGGCAAGAAAATTCAGCCCCTTCAACAATAATCCATTATTCCATCAGAGGGCCATAAGCGCCACCGTGTTGTCATGACAACAGTGGTGGTAGACAAAAAATAAAGTAGCACCGAAATGAAAGTGGCTGCTGAGCGCGGTCAGTGAAGAACTGGCTGGGCGTGTTGCGTTTTCAAATAAATTAACACATTAAAGTTTCCTGGTTTATCTTGAGTATTAACGCCTTAATGTTGACAGCCCTTATATATAGATATATATATATCTATATATATATATATATAAATAATCCACACTTAAAGGACCTCAAAGGGGCTGCAGGTACGATATGAGAGTTGTAAAGACGAGCGGAGGACTTATGCTATATGCTTAAGCTATATGTCCCTCCCTTCTCCTTCCCTCCCTACATTCTCAATATGTTGTATCTATGTGCCTGTGATTGGCTGGTAAAAGTTATTCCCCAAACCAATCAGGCAATAGCTGCCCTGATTTGGCTGAAATTTCCAAGGAGCTGTCCAAAATCCAAATCAACTTCTACAGAGGCAGGCCACAGTCAGACAGAAGAGATATTCTCACAGAGCATATCACTTACTTATATCTGACAGATGGTTATGTCATCAACAAATTACATTCCAACAAAAGCTCTTAAATTGAAACTGTAAGACCTTAAAATAGACATTTCCATTGCTTGGTTTCAATGCTTTTTCAGCCAAGGAGATAGCGTCGGTCATCAACTGTGACAACAACCTCATATCTGGGATGGAGTGCTTCGATTCCCTTCCCTCCTCGACTCTCCTGCGGATATGTTACGGGACATTGTGAATGTGGATGAAAACCGGGTTATTTTTCCTTAAAGTGATTAAACGCTTTTTCTGTTCAATACTATCAGCGGGGAGCTGGAGGATTAACGGGATACACTGCTGTGTATGCCTGGCAAATGATCTCCAGTCAAAACAGGGATATCTAATATCACCCTGGATGGGAACTCAGAAGGCTGATAATGGAAGTTCATCGCTTGAACCTGATCTTGAACTTGAAGGGTTTTGAAGATGAGGCTTTCAGACGTAAAACACGGCAATCAGAGGTGGAAGGTGTAGTCCTCTCCATGGATTAGCAATATCAAGTCTCTCTATCCCTCTTTGTAGATACAGTCTCAGTCTGTATATATCTACACAGTCTCCCGCTCTCTCCCTCTCCGTCTCTGTATATATCTACACAGTCTCTCTTTCTCCCTCTGTTTATTTCTTCCAAGACTCTCTTTCTCCCTCTCTGTATATATTTCTTTCTCCCTCTCTGTATATTTCTTCAGTCTCTCTCTCCCTGTATATATCTTCAGTCTCTCGCTCTCCCTGTATATATCTTCAGTCTCTCTCTCTGTATATATCTTCAGTCTCTTTCTCCCTGTATATATCTTCAGTCATTCTCTCTCCATATATATCTTTAGCCTCTCTCTCTCTCTGTACAGTATATATCTTCAGTCTCATTCACCGTCTCTCCATTGTCTTCTCTTGCCGTCTGTTTCCCAGTCTCCCTCTCTGTAAGTATCTCAAGTCTCTCTCTCTCTGTATATATCTTTCTTTGATAGTCTCACTCGCCATCTCTCCCATGACCTCTCTCTTTCTCTTTCTGTTCCCCTAGTATTTTTTCTCCTGCTTGCCTGACAGACTTTGGGGATAAAACACACTTACTGAACTGGCCATGATACAAGTTGAGCAGAAAACCATACAGGGTCACTTGCACAAGAAAGCATCTATTAGTCAAAGAATTACAGTAGTAAACAAATACTACAAGCACACCATGTTCATATTCCTACTATTCCTTCTACTAACTGAATTTCCCACATAATGAGTCTCTGGGGACCTCCGAACTGTATTTGTATTTGTTTGTCGTTTTTGTCATTAGAGCCGTAGACATACTTTTGGTTTTCTGGTTAGCAGATAATTCAGTTTCATCATCGCATTTTTAGGACAGTTAGGGATAGAACAGAATATTTAGATATCTATATATTTGTTTGGCATGGTTGGTATTCAGAATATTTTGAGGACGTGTTGTTTAAAGGAAAGTTTCTTGGCCATTATTCAGAGTGTCAAATATTATCATAACATAATTTATCATTGCATGGGAGCTTGTCTATTCTGGTCATCTTAAATGTTGCTCAGTTGTAACAGCCCTAGACTTAGGTGACACTCTTTGCTTGATTAATTACAACAAAACAAAAATGATATTATGAAAATGATGATGATTTGTTTGAAATTGTGCAGATTATTCTGGAAATATTTTCAAAATAATCAGAAAAAATAACAGTATTGAATGTAAAATAAACCAACAAAAAGAAAAGGAACTCACCTTTCCCTGAATGCAATTATGCAGCTCTATCTTGGAGTTATGAGTAATCTGCAAATATATGTCACATGTGTTTTGATACTGTCCGAAAAAAAGGAAGAAAATGTCCATCATCACCGACTAGGATGCTGGGAGTAGACAGTATTTTTATGGATTTGTTTTAAAAACCCTGTATTAATTATTGATGGCCAACTAATGAAACCCCCACAGAAAACGTTGGAAGGATTACGTCTGCTATAAAATTGCCTTACGTCAGTTCATGACAACATTACCGAGGTCCACTTACTCTGCTTCAAAAAAAAAAAATGGCAGAGCAGAAGGCAGTCACATTCACCTCCATTAAAGCAGTAAAGAAATCCTTAACAGAGAACTAATTGTCAAGGACATTAAGTAGCAGGAAAGGACAAGCCACTGAAAAGACATGCTTGAATGGTGATCATTTGTAATGAGCAGACTGCCACAATAAAAGTGCCCTGTGCCGGAGTGAATCAACTGGATCATAGTGATATGTGCAAATGACTCTGAAAAATGAAATACCTGATAAAAGAATATCAATCTTATCCCGTGATTCTTTGTGGATCGCCTCACTGACTAATTCATTAAAAGGCTAACATTGGGCAGATTGGAAAAGAAAAATGAGCGCAATTTAAAATATGGTTTCCTTTTTCCAAGAGAACAGAGCACAGTTAAAATTATAGGGCTTTTATGTGCGTTCATTTGAATGGTTTGAAGTTTCATATTGTGAAAGAGGGCCAAGCCGTTACTCAGAACTTAAAGCTAGGAATAGAAAGAGTGCACAGGCCGAAATTTGAAGTGATTGTGCATTTAGAGAAAGCTATACATGTGATTGTAACCGAAAATTGAGAGCACTGTGATTGTTTCATAGTTTGTAGCTGTAGGGCTGAAATATGTCTCGAACACCATACATGCAGGATCCAACATCCAATGCAGATGTTTATAATATGCACTATATGGTTATGATATGTGAAAGACACTTAGAAGGACATGGCTGGCAGCAAACATGCACACCATTTCCCAAGCTCAGGTGATTACATTTTATATATAGAATGATTCAACTTTATAAAGATGCATGGACCCAATGATTTGTAAAGCTCTTGTTATTTAGGAATACATTTTGTGCCTGAAATTATCTATATTTTTTGGGTTGTTACATTTGAAAAGGTTAAGATTAGATACACAATTAAGGGTAGTTAATTAGTGGTTGTTAGATTTCGATTTTTTACTCAGTAAATGGAGTTATTCGGTTAGTTAAATATAAATGTTTTGTGTGGGCAATTATATTAATTAATTTATAGATTTTACATAGTTGCAGGAATTTCTCATCACATTTTTTCCATTTCCACGACCTGCACTACCAGGTTCAGAGAGATATTCAACATCATACTAATTTCTCTGTCTGGGTCCATTTCCAGAGGTTTCAATCAAAATGAATTTGCATTTTGGTCAGACTATACTTAAATACATCATGTGCAGTCGAAATATAATGGATAGAATATAAAAGATGCTTGGTGGTTGTTAAAAGATACATGGGATTGAGTCTCTTTCTTTGGTGAGCAGTAAATATAAGACTAAACAACTTTGTTCATCGCTCTCTGTAGCCTGCAATACAAGGGAGGCACAATTTGTTTGTATGTAAAATACAACACGTAATTTTTATACCAGAATATGCATACAACATTAACAACATATAGCATATAGCATATATAAGGGACACTGAGTTTTTACACTACATTAGTATTAAAGCCATTCCTGCAGATTCCTGCCTAAAGATATTATATGGTTTGGTGCGGTTGGGAACGGAGTAGAGTCTGTAGTTCTCCACACTTTCCATCCAACCCACAATTTTGAAAATGTAGCTCAATGGCCTATAAGTGGAATGGAAAGAGTACTTTGTAATGTGGCCTTGCTGGGAGAAAGGAGGGTCCTGGACATATTTTACAAAGGCTCTGGTATACACAGTGTGATACACATTCAATATTATTGACTAGAGACACATGTTTGTGGGACTCGAGTATCACTGAAGTAGTTACTAGACAAATGGAGTCTGTCAGGTGGAAGCTATCAAGAAAACGCTATTACAGGGTTTCAAGAACTTCTGCTGCAAACTATTTTACCTTTTGAAAGCCAGGTCTTGCTAAGGCCTTGGATTTGTAGAAATCTGAATCTGAATAGACCATACCCACGTTCAGTCTGACCTTTGTACAGATACAATCTTTTCATGTGCCTTTCTTTTTATTCTGCTTATTTGTTGACATTTTTACTTGCTTTGTGAGTCCATTTCATATTCAACATGAAACCTTCAGACACAAAAAAAGAGACAACTAATTGAGAATGTACACATATTTTTAAAACTATTTAATCACCAACGGAAGCAAAACTTGAACTTTATTTAAATGTCTTATTATATTGGAGTAAAAATGTGCTTTTATCCCAGAATAATCTTGACGAAATGAACACAATTCTGCCACATGAGTAATACATATAGAAAGGCACAAAAAACAACCACATTTAATTCCAGGGATTCCTTCTGGGACTTTCGATACATACATCAGCATGAGAAGATTGTACTTGAGGGTTGTGAACAACAGATTGCAAAAGGATTATAGCTGAATATAATAACCTATTCCAGTCATCCATATATAATGCAAAGGCTTTCTGGGAGTACTGCAATTTATTTGGAATTCAAGATAAAAGCTTGTGAATGCACTGCAAAAGGAACATTTTGATTGCATCCAACTAATACAGTATGTTCTGATCTTGTACACTTCTTCCTATCCAAAGCATCAAGGACCCTACCTGATATGCTGTGGTCCCAGTAAGTACAATGCAAGATCAATTATGGATAATAGTCAATGCATAAACATTGGAATTGTATTTTTCAATTGTCTATGTCACCATTGCAATGCTGCATAGATTAGTTATATGTTTTGCTATGAACAGATTGCAATCCTTTTTGCTACTCATAGGTAAAGGCAAGTAATCCATGCATTATGTAGACATAGTTGTTCTTTGATTGTTATAAAAGCATCACTGGCATTGCTTTCTCACGTCTTTTCCAATGATAATGTTGACAATGTGTAGTGGCATTCAAGAGGATGATGCACAGTACCATACACTTACTAGTCTTGCAAGTGACTGATTCTGAATCAGTCTCTCCATGACTCCTCATAGGGAGTGTTCTGGATGTTGTATTTAAAGGAGAGTGAATCGTCAAACACTGTAAGAAATGGTCCTATAGCTATAATATACCGCGGCTTCAGCTAAACAAGGTTTGCCTGCTCTTGTTTTGAACTATGGATGGAGATATATGTAAGAGTTTATAAATAATTCAGTTTGCTGTGAGAGTATGTATCTTTGGATTTCCTCATCCTCATCGTCGTCTGCTTATCATAATTTGGATTTCATCAATTGTAAACACAGTTCTTCAAGTGCTTCAGTGCTTCATTGTGGTTTGAAAATAAGATATTCCTTCCCTTGCCTTCTATAAACATGGAAATAGTTTAAATTAATATGTGATTTCCTGGCCTATGGAGGTCTTTGTGTTCCCTCATACTGTATGTATAATGGAGAGGCATGTGGGACTTGATCCATGCATACCCATGCATCCATACTGCATTCATATTTTAATCCAATTGCTTTTGTTTTGTTTTGAATATAAATAGTTAGTCAATGAGATCAATTTGGTCTTGACTATGTAGTGCTGCTGCATGCAAGGAATAATAATGTACCTGGAAGCATTGAAATGGCCTAATAAAAAACACATGATTTTTTAAAGCAGAGGTAATTACCAAAAATTATCATCACTAGTTTAATTTCAGTTCCTGCCAAATAGCTTTGACATTTAGTTGTGATTACTGCAATACTATACTTCTCAATGAAAGGGTATGTGCATGAAAAAAACGCTCTCAAAGGGCAAACATTTAAAATATTTCCTCACAACGCGATACATTTGTACAGGCAAACATTAGTATTTCAACATATGATTTCAAAGTGGAATAATGAGAAGCAGTCCAATAAGGGGCTGTGTGATCTCAGCATGGGGCTGGATATTTCCCGTTGCCCAAGACATCTCAAGTGAATTGGACTGCATGGCCAATGGCATGAAACTGAAACTTTAATTAACACTTTCTCTTTGAGAACCAAGGTGTATGCATTTTCTTCTCTTGCAATAGATGTCCCAAGGCAATAGTATCATCTGTACCTATTAAAGGGATAAAAAAATTAAAAAGATTATTAGCGATAGCAGTGCGGCTAGGGTTGTGCTTATCAACCAGAAAGGCTAACCAGCGGAAAACGGGTTTGAGATAGCTGAGTAGGTGATGTGTGGAATATTCAGACCAAATTCATGTTATTTCATGTAGCTGTGTTACTTGCGAACCCAGATGTCCCTTGGCATTTGCTGCAAGAGTTTGAGATTGTCAGCTCAAATTTGGACCCAAATGTTTGTTATATATTCCGACCCAACCTGCCTGGCTAGTTCTAGTAATGAACAATTATTTCTAATATTTATTTCATTCAAGATTCTACAAATACTTACCTACCCCTGCAGATAATTATATGCTGACAGAAATACCCATGGCCATTATACAAGAAAAATGACTAAAAAGATACATAATTGCCTTAAGGGGTTAAGGGGTTTCGTAACAAGCTATCTAAAAGTGCAACTCAGGATTCTGACTGAGAAAACATAAATGCATCCAATACAATCATCTTAATATTGATGACATCGTAGAACTAAGAAAAGTTGCTTGCATTTATTATGTTGACCAAGACATTTTGGAAAAAGTTTTAATATGATTCCATACAACCAGATATGCATTGGTTTGTGTACACTAATAAAATGAGCTAGAATCATATTTATGCCTGTGAATAATAGTTTGAGTCAGTCTTTCTACTTGACCCTTGATATATGCTTGCCTTATTTGAGGTTTCCACTGTAAAATACAGTTGCATACAGTAAAATTGCAAAAGGCTACAAAATAATACATCCAACTGTGAATATTTTACACGCAACAGCTTGTGCAGCATAACACCGTAAAAAAAAAATATTTTCTTTAGAGAGGCCTACTGATTAAAAAAGAGTTAATGATTTAATTTCTTTGACGATGCCAACCAAGCTCATTTACTAAATGTGCACACTGCAACTTAATTAAATCAGTTTAGGGAACATATGTACAGGCAGGATAATCTGCTACCATCTCCCAACATGAAGCAAATCACTGAGGTGACATCAAAATTAATAAGGGATATGCATATGATGAAGGACTTTATTTCCTTTTAGGGAAATAAGCCGTTAAGACCAGGAGAGCGGAGGACCGGGTACAGCGATTGAGAAATATGGGAGAAAGAGGTAAAGAGAAACAAGAGAGTGAGAGAAAGCAATGTTAAAAGAGAGAGAAGGAGTGAGATAGAACGACGGCGTCAAAGAGAGAGCGAGTCAACTCCCAAGCAGCCACTCTCCTAGACCTTCCCCGTATCGCTAATGAACTTTTGCTGCCTAACAATACCGCCTTGCCTTTCTTTCTCCACGCATCACTAGCTGCGTGACAGATAAAAACAGAAGGTCCCTGGAAGAGCTTCCTGCACACACTGGTCGGGGTGCGAGGGAGGGCGAACTGCGGATGTTGGAAGGAAAAGACACCATGTAATGAGGATGATGGAACATTCGGGATACAATGGAGGGGTAACGAACAAGGCCTTCCTCGTGAGCCTTTCTTTTTCTGTGTGTGTGTGTGTGTGTGTGTGTGTGTGTATGTATGTGTGTGTGTGTGTGTGTGTGTGTGTGTGTGTGTGTGTGTGTGTGTGTGTGTGTGTGTGTGTGGTCTCTTCCTTTGTGTTTTAAAGAGCCATGGAAGGGCACACTTGGGAGGCTCATCCATCATGGATAGCTTGTAGAAAGAGCACACCAGGGCCCACTCTCTGCGTGCTGCTCGGCGTCCGTTTACCTTTTGATCTACATCATGGTGCATGGATGCGGTTGAGGACGCACTGATGGAGAACTGATTCAGGGACAATAGGGACTAATCCGCTGATCACAACAACCGCTCTTCATTAAATTTGTGTCACCGAGGTGTAGCCCAATCTGCTATGCATCATAGGATATAGTGATGAACTGAGTGTTCATCAATTCTTTTACGATGCAATTATGGATATGAAAAGTGTGGTGTCTAGGATTTAGTGGCATCTAGCGGTGAATTGGCATATTGCAACCAACTGAGGATAGGGAGAAGGCTCCAACCAATCCGAGGGCTCAATCAGAAGGGGAAGACCGATAGCCATATAGACTGTGGTTAAATAGCCTTTTTTGCAGAGGAAGGCTCCTAACTGAGTGAAATGACCCAGAAGTATCTTACAGCAATGGATCCATCGGCCAATCAGATCACGGTTATGCAAATACACTACTGTGCCTCTCCTTGGACTCTGTCCAATGAATTAGTCTTTGTGATACAACCCCCACGTGGATATGTCAAAAAGCAGCACACTACCGGAGACTATAGTCAATACATTGACGTGGTACAAAGAGGAAGACCAGTCACTCCAGGCCATACAGTAACTGGGATTGCGAATCAGCCAGCGTTTTTTTTATGTCTTGAAACAATCTGTGTTATCTTCAAAAAGTGGAAGGTTTGTTTTGTCTTATTGGAAAGAAAAAGTACTTTGGCTTGAGTTAAGTCTATAACATGTATCTATAGCAATAACTTATTGAATGTATGCATGTTTCTCATTGTAGCTGAGGTCTTAATCAGCTTAACAAGGTTATTTTATGTTCAAGAACTCCTTGATAGGACCAAGCCTGGCACCCAAACCATTTGTTTGACTAGTTTTACATTTATTGTATGAAGGCTCTGCTACGACCCCCAGCCATTAGCGGGACATGCTCGTAAGCAGCATCCCAATAGCCCTGCGTTCCTTGATGGGATAAATAGGTGTGTTGATTAAGTGTTGATTAAAAGAAGCACCTGGTGAGGAAGCCAAGACCGGCCTTTCAGTGGGCACAGGGGTAGAGATACGCAGGGCCAGATGGATTGGGTAAGAAGATCTAAAAGGTACATTAGAGTTACAGTCTGGCGTTATAATTGGTTTGCAGTTCCTCTCGACTTGCACTAGCCTAGCACAAGCAATTTCTGCAACTAAAAGGACTGAATGAAGAGTGTTGACAACGTTCTCCAATGATAAATAACAAACTGGCTCACTTGGAAATGAGGTCCGATGTCCAAAATCCCAAACTACCCCTTTAAGCCCCTTTCAACCATGCTCTGCAGGCCTGAACATATCTAGAAAAATAAGATTTTGCAGCAGGCATTTTTGAGGTCATGCGAGTGGAAGAATACAAACATTCAAGGGTGCTCTTTTGTTGATATCGCAGATATCCAAATACAGTCCAAATACATGTTATATTGATATCAACGCAAAATTCATCTTTATGAATGAGTCAGTAGGCTCCTCTTCGCTGTGCTGTGAACCAAAAGAAAAGCAGTTTTCCACTGCTTGTTTTTAATGTCATGTCCTGCCTCCTGCACACTCCACCCAGCTACCCTTGTCTGAGCCAAACTGAGGATTTCCAGTATGACAGTGTGTCTGACATTGGAAATCTCTTGTAATATGATGTGTGAAGAGGCAACTCCGGACAATGTCCGGAGTTTGAATGACAAAACGTTTCTAGATTAGCTTGTATTGCCACAGATAATTCGACACTGTTTCACAAGTCACTTAATAATAATTAGCTGAACCTTTACAGCATTTTGACTCCAGTGTGATTAAATCCAGGAATAAACACAAGCATGTCTGACTGATGACTGCAATTATCAGTTATGTTTTCTTGCCTTGTCTATTCATCAGTAAAGAAAATAAAGTCCTGAGGTTTTTTTTATAGCTGTCAATTATGCCGTTAAGTGAGAGAGAATGCCATGTTGAATAATGTACTTTAAAAGTACATAATTGGAAAATAAGTTGAAAGTGCGTGCAGGACTATACAATTGGCATTTATCATTTTCCAACTTAACAATTACCCAACAGTTCATTAACTCCATCAAATACTTGGGCAGCCTAATAATGCTTGGTTGTATAAGAGCTCACCCTACATTATATCACATATAGCTGAGACTGTATGCTAAAAGCTTCTTTTTTTTTCTCCACCAACTGGGTCAAGAAAACAAAAGTCAGGCTCTCAACTCAATTTCTTCAACTTTGACTGCACTGACACCTGTTGAAACCATAGACGTCGGGTCTGTGACGTAACACATTGCCTTACACAAGACCGTTATAAACCTGTCGATCTTGCATTGCTGGCGCTGCCATTGCTTGAGTTTTGTGCAAAGGGTCCATATATGGAACATACTGTACAGGGCTGGAATTGGATTGACCACCACGCATTGGTCTATCTGGCAAAAACTCAAATATTCAAACCTAATTAACTTTCTCATGAAATAAAATGGGACCCCCCAAAAGTACATGATTCTAGAACTTAGCCTGTTCAGAACTTTGCCTCTGCTATCTCTGCATGCAGCTCTATCAAGAACTGGTCATCAAATAACTTCACACTCTACGCTGAACTTAATTGGGTCCTGAGCAATACACTGAGGACGAAGACGATTGGATCATTGATTGTTTGTTCTCGCAGGACAGACATACATACAGAGACTCATCTAATTATAGTTTGATGGAGATTAATTAGCCCCTGAGATCCTAGTCGCACAAATCTGACTTTAGAAAGCTTAAATCTGGGTGAGTGGGCCGTTTCATTTTTGCTTGGGGAGGGGATCTAGAGTAGTACATGGAATCTCTCTCTACAACCT
The DNA here is from genome assembly GCA_027122715.1 of Trisopterus minutus. Lineage (NCBI taxonomy): Eukaryota > Metazoa > Chordata > Actinopteri > Gadiformes > Gadidae > Trisopterus > Trisopterus minutus. Next base: position 7,674,725 of record JAOPUD010000090.1, read on the forward strand.
GACCTGACTGGTTCTGATTGGCAGAACCATAACAGAAGCCACATGGTTGACGGATCCAGAAGAGGACTGATAAATAAACAATGACATCGTCTTCCCATTGTCACTATCCCTCTTTGGTCAACAGCGAACACTATCTCGACCAGCACTGGTAAAGAAAAATTTCCTTTAGCCAGTGGGAAGACAAAGCTCAAATGTCCTGTCTGGACACCAACGAGTCAACAAGTGTCTGTACATGTTAATGTTGTATTTAATTTTTTACATCACATATTGCAATGTATTTAAAAGTAACATTTTCTGTTTTAGTCTTTACAATTTTTGGTTTACAATTTTAGAGACTAATGTTGACTAAGGCAATTAAATATGTGTTAAGTGTTCCAATCAGTGGTTTAGAAGACCAAATGTCAAGTAATCAGAAGGCACCATTCAGTATTGGGTTTCTTTGACAAATCATGATTTACTGCCACTTCAACACATGTTATTTCAAAATAACCTTTTAATTTGTACTCAGGCATTGGGGTTTTAATGTGAAAGAATGATTATATTGAGCCGCTGGTGAAGCCATGAGTCTATATTTTGAGATTGCAACAGCTATGCAATTAATTCCAAAAATGTAAAATTTATTACCATAAAAATGTATCTGATTAAAGAACAAAATCAATCACCAATTATATAAAATGTTGATTGCTTAGAGAATTAAAATACAAAATCGAGCACTAATGTTAGCCTCTCGCTTTTCAACACCATTAAATCATCTTACCCAAAATAGTGGAACTTTATTTCTTTATTTCTACTTTATTTCTGTGACCTAACTTCAGCATGTGAAGAAAGAGGGGGGAGACAGTTATATACTGGCAAATGTAATATAGATAGGTTAACTAAAATGTATACTTTTACTCACGTCCCCTACTGAATGAATAAGTACTGGGGTCCACTTATCCAGGGTGTCAATTAATCATACGTGGTTAATTAATCAATTGAAGAGTTTTTCAAGACCATTTGAAAATCTTCTAAATGGTCGCCTTGGGACTGACTCTCGTGGGCAAGAGATTAACTCAGTCGGAGTCTGTTTAATGTTGAACCTGAGGTCAGCATATCTTCAGTCCAACACGTCTTATCAGACATATCTCTAAATGGGTCTGGACAAGCTCTCCCCATGAACATGCATTATGAAAGAAGATGACTGGCTCTGGTTAATTGGGGATGACCTCACTTACTCATCACTCATTTTACTGACTTATCTATCAACATTTGGCATGAGCAATATGTTTCTATGTGTTTTTTTATTTGATTTATTTTTCCTTTTAAAAGGTTGTTTTGTTCAGCTATGGTGTAGTGAAGACTTAGCGCAACGCTACACACTGCAATGCATCTGGATCAATACGTGTTTATAACCAACGTGTTTAACCAACGTGTTAAACATTGGCGTTATGCTGTGCTAACATGCAGGCTGCAGTTTATAGTTATACAACATTTTGTCAATTCTAAAATATGTGTCTGAAAGTGCCAGCGCATATGCATACATCATTATCAGGACTGATCAGTAAACGATGATGTATACATAACGATTATCTTAAGACAACTCCTCCCCGAAATCCCCAACAATAACTATAATTAATCTAAACATTTGTTGAAAATGTTCATAATTTTTCTTTTACTCAACGACCCAGTAAAAATCAGCACAAATATGGCAACCGGCTTGTCTTGCGTTAATGGCTGAACCACATCCAAACAAAACCCCATGTCAGGTCCCAGTATATCACATGCTGAAACACAGTAAAAGTGACACCTGACATCCGCAATTTCTTCTCCACACCAACCTCTGAAGGTTTATTGTCCGGGAGTCTGGCCTGATTTATGCTACAGTATCGTATGCCTAACGCTCCCGTCTGTGCAGAGAATGTGAGAATGCGGTGTGCTATTTATGTTCCCTGGGGGTCGCGGGATACATAAAACATGTTTATTATTCATATCTTATCATGCTGCTGTTAGTATTTGATCACACTCTGAGCCACATTCTGCATTGGTTTGAGCTTTCACTCTTCAGGGAATCTTACCTTGCATATTTCTATTGAAGTAAGATACTGCAATGTGACCTCAAATGTCTGGTAACATCCTTGTCTATGTTGAAATGGAAATTGAGTTTGAATGTACAATTCACAAAGACGTCTATTTTCTAATTATTCAATGCAGGTGTGAAGCTGAGCGGTAGCTACTTTCAGAAATTTGAATTTGAACTGCTTACCATAATGCAAAAAAATTGATGCTGCTATTTTCTAATGTTGTTTTCTTTAACTGTTAGAGGATTTTTGCAATTTACTATCAACGTTATCACATATAACCAATATTTGCTCATTGTGAAAAGTGCACTAGAGCAGAGCTGGTGCTAAATGTAGTCTTTATTGTGGTAAATTAATTAAAAGTGGAACTATAGAGACGAACATATTGAATACCCAAAAAAGCAGACACAAATGAAAACACCCTGTATAATTTCTACAAATCACAATAGTTTCACAAAATACAGTAAAATAGCTATCTCAATTGAATTGAATATTCAATGGATTCTAAAATATGTGTTCCAAAGAGCTATGTGGATTTTCTGGTGTCTGGAGGGATCTCTATTCAAATTTGAAACATTGTTGTTTAAAAATGGTTCAGAAAAACTGCTTTTTGCCGATTTGATATTGTACCAATAAATTTTGGTTACCGAGCCTCTCATTTCCCAATGGAAATTTTGTATGATTACAATAATCATAATAATAATTAAATAGAAGTAGTAGTAATAGTCGTGCATCATTGTTATGTAGCTAATGTGAATGGTGGGTTAATAGCCTTTTTAATCAATACAAAAATGTTTGAACTTACATCATCGTCAACATCAGCACTTGACCATTTTCAGAATGCCAAGAACACACTTGTATTGCAAAGCATCCCATTTAGAGACTAGTCAATCATCTGACGGTAAAGAGCAAGAGTAAAGTCCATATATTAAAAGGTTGAAATGTCATATTTATTTTAAAAGACATATAGTCCTCTATAATCAAGGACGACCAAGATAAAGCTTTTTCCAAGGAGATTGACCTTTTGAACATCTGTGTGCAATTCTTCAACAGATATGCAAGGTTTTTTAAATGGTTTACAATTCAACCTTTATTCAAGGGATGCCAACTTGTCAGCATTATAAAATATATTTATTTATTGAAACAATTTCCATATACAAGTTTGAAAGTTTTTAGTTTTCTTTTTGAACATCCAGACAATCCTACTGGCATCCTTTTCAAGGGTTGAGGTCTCGAATGAATAGGGCTTCTCAAACCACTTCAACACAAAGTTAATTTATGATTGGATTGTAGCCAGCTTGAGCAAATATTGTCCACACAGCGTCAATAACTATCCTAACAGAATCGTCTAGTGTTGGATTTTTTGCCCCCAAACTGGAAAGGTTCTGGATTCACCAATGTCCACAATGTACACATTGTTGATCATGAAGAACCATGACAACAGAAATCCCCTGCCCATTTCTGCTCTCCTGCCCACCATTTGTCTGTGTACACTAGGGGTGTAACGATATGCATATTTGTACCGTCATTTTTCAGTACGGGTCTAACGGTTCGATGCATGTTTCATCATTTGCATGTGTGTAAACAATTCATAAAAAATCAAATCAAAATAATAATAAAAATACAATTTGAACCCTGCTGTAAATATTGACGTGAAATCCAGAATACAGGTTAGAGCTGCATATTCAAAAGTCTTGACGCCTTTGTTCCTTCCTTAGTTTGATCCCATCTCCTGTTCTGTGTTGTTGTTGTTGTTATTGTTGTTGTTATTGTTGTTATTGTTGTTTATATGCAAGGGGTCCTTGCATATAAACCACTCTAACAGTTATCTTCACAGGCGACAGCCTCCAGCTGGAGCTGGCTCGCCCACGCTCCGCCAGCCCGCTCCACGTCAACACAGCCCTGCATGCTCCCTCACCTGTGGCTGATCATGTGATGGAGGATGTGTGGAGGCTGAGCACATCTGTAAGTCAGGGGCTCCTGTTTACTCAATCACACAGCGGTAACCACATGGCTGCTGAGCTGGTTTTTAATCCGGCATAAAGATTTAACATTCATTCATGCAACACATGGCTCATTGTTTTTTCCTACCTTCGTGGGGTGCCGTGTGCATTGTACGATTTAACATTCAGGCAGGCATGCAGCACGATAATGATGCCGGTGGACTTGAGTGGAAATGGAAATGCAGAACAGGATGCTGACTACTCAAGGTACAAATGACGACTGGACGTTACCAATACAAAGTGTGACCCTTTGGCTGTAGTAATAGCAGTTCAACAATTATCTTTTCTATGTAGCTTAAAGGGGATATATTATACCACCAGGTGTGAGTGTGATTAGCTGTTACCAGCCGTTTTGAAAATGTGCCGCTTCTGACATCACAGGTGGCCCGTTGGACTGTAGCAAACGTTCATCTAGCTGTCATACATCGAGGTGGACACACCCACCTGTGATGTCAGAAGAGGCAGATTTTCAAAACGGCTTGTAATGGCCAATCACACTCACACCTGGTGGTATCATACGTCCCCTTTTAACCACTATTCATTAATAACTGTCTTTCCGCTATAAACATGTAGGCCAAACACAGTCGGAATGAGAGCCGCTCCTCAAGTCTCCAGGTCTGAAGCTGAATCCATTACAGAAACACACACAGGGGGCAAGAGACAAGACGGTTCCAAAGCACATATCTGACAAACAATGGTACCCTGCAGACTTCCCACAATGTCTGCTTTGTGCTACGCGTCTCCCTGATCTATTCTGAATTGTGTATGTCCTACGTCAACCAGTCATGTGAACTATCGCTTCTCTGTGTCCATATGCTTTATAGCACTGTGTTCATTGGCTGTCAGGGGATTTTAAGATTACACCAGGCTCATGGGATCTCCAAACCATCTTTACAATTGGCTGCAGGTCGGGTTCGGGGAGAACAAGGCTAACAAGATCAAATGACCCTCATTGGAAAGGGACTGGTAGGAATAACAGTGGTGCATTTAGTCACTATTAACCCCTGGCATGATCAATGATACAATGGTGTGTGTGTGTGTGTGTGTGTGTGTGTCTGTGTGTGTGTGTATGTGTGTGTGTGTGTGTGTGTGTGTGTGTGTGTG
>JAOPUD010000090.1:7732576-7754722 GCA_027122715.1 Trisopterus minutus
ACACACACACACACACACACACACACACACACACACACACACACACACACACACACACACACACACACACAAATATTCACTCACTCACACACAGACACATATTCACACGGGCACACACGTCGCACACACACACACATTCACACAGACACGCACACACACAGATGCACACACAGACACTCACATGCACACACACACTCACAACCTACACCTCGAGGGAATGCTGAGGAGTAAAGTTTCGACATTTTGAGGATGACAAAAGCCAACCCGAGGTAAAATGAAGTGTGTGTTTGTGTCGTATCAAAGCGGCTCAAAGCTGTGTTCAAGTGTGTAAGTGAGAGTGTGTGAGCGTGTGTGGCAGTGTGCGACTAAGATTTTGTGTATTTGTGGGTCATTGTAAAACTATTGTTGCTATTAGAATTCGAGTGATATGGCATTCAACAAAAAAAGGAATCATGAAATTGTCTGGGGTTTCCACCCGTAAGAAACCAACAGCTACAATTTCAATCTCCAGTTTCCAACTCATAGGAATTGAGATATATACCACTGTTTCAAAATCCCTTTTGCACTTGCAGACATACTCGGGAGGCTGGTAGGAAGGGGCTACCTGAAATGTCTGTGTGAAAAGTCTGGATCCGATTGACTTTGAAGCAGTCATTGGTTGAAATGCGATGGGAGAGCCAAGCCCATCCTGAAGGGGGCAGATGCAGGCGGAACAGATGTTGTTTGCTAGATTCATTCTCTCTGAATGATCCCCAACAATTACTGTGACAAGACCGAGGTGTCACAAAGTGCGCTTCATTCCGTTTTTTTTCCCTAATTTAAGGAAAAATCGATGTGAACATTACACCTAAATGTGTTTTCTATGTGGCAGCGACGGTGGCATTGGCACTCGCTAAAAGAAGACCTTCGTTAGTCATTTCCTCAACTACCTGACAAACTACACAAGAAGAGCCATTTCATTTAACAGTAGAAAGGTACTTAGGAGCTAATAGCCACTGCAGCCCCCATGAATACATCATGGACCATCTGGACCTTTTCAGAAATGGGACGGCAAACACATAAAGCCAGCAATTGCAGAAGCTCATCTGTACAATTAGAATTAGTGAAAAACAGTGACCGATGTTGGTCAAATATGCTATTGCGTCAGAGAATTTCCACAAATAAACAAGGCACGTATTAAAAATAAATCAATTACAATTCAGAGAGGCGTTTTTACAATAGGCTACAGTAGCTGCTTTTAGGTATTTTTAGTGACAAATATATGGTCTCACCATAGTCAACCACATTTTAGTAAAAATGTACACAATAGAGAGAAACATAAATTTTCCGTTGGGAAACGTTCTGGCATGCAGTGTTGTTTTGAGTGCATGCAGATACAACAAAATGACTTCAATAACAATAAAACCTCTGAGTCTTATCTAGCAGCACACACACACACTACCTCCTCATGGAAAAAGTCACTCCAAATCTCTTAGCAACTAGAATTAAAATAACAAATTGGATACATTCCCCAAAACAAGTCAGTTTGATGACGGCGAGGCACTGAAACTCATCGCTGTGGTGCAGAGGCCTCTTCGTTTGCAACCATCCGCAGAGACATGCTTCTGAAGAATACAAAGACTCCTGGCATATGTCAACATTTCACAGAGGAGTTGAGCTAAAGTGCAGCTTTGATTGTCCCCCATCTCACATCCCCCCATCGCTCACCTAAATAAATAAATAACTTAAAGCGAAGTGCACCACACAAGCTGCATCCAAGCGATACGACGAGCAAACAACGCGTTTGAAAATGAAAGTGTCTATTTCTGACGAGGCATGACAAGCCCTGGCGATAATTGCTATGGAAAGTCTCAGGGTGGATTCCACGCGAGGAATTTCTACCGACGTGTTGGTTGTTTTGTTTGGATACAGGCAGCGCAAAGAGAATTACCGGTTCATGTTTGGTCTTTACCTACAAAATGCTCATCTTATCTCAGAAACGTGTGCAATCATAATATATATACATATATATATATATATATATATATTGATGCCCAATATGCAAGAAGTGCAGACGCTACAAGCTCCACTAACTATGTCGCCCAATGTTATTTCTAATCCTCCTAGCTCCATTTATAGAATGTGCACAAATTAAGTCCTCCAGAATACTATTAAAGACAGTTGATCTGACTGATTACTTCTGTTCAACGCAGGATGTTAAACGTGCCTGTGAGGAGAACTAACAGATAGAACAGAAGGCGTGACTGCGCTCCTACACAATCGGCGGCTGCTTTGCATATACTTTAATGCATTTCATTAACGTTGATTATAACTGTAATAGATGGGCGACCCCAACACTCATCCATTTGTCGTATTACGGATTAATGTTCTAGTGTCTGCCAACGTCTGCCTTGGTGACACAGCAGAACACACTTCATGTGGATGTCAACAAAGAAAATTGGTAAATATGTAACAATTAGCGATATTAACTTCAACTTTGTTGTTGGTGGTCAGGGCCAGCTGTGGCCGCCCGGCCCGAGGACACAGGTGTAGTGAACACAGCAAATGTATACGCATGGAGACTGAGCTGCACTCCTTTGATGCAACATGTTGATATCTATGAAATGATTATTTGATATCCATATATTTTAATCCATGACTGCCTGCTACCCACACATTACATTAACTTAACAATTTACTATTCAATTATTTCAAAATGCCACAATCGTGATTGGTGCACATGCCAGATGCCTTTGTGTTTACACGTGCATTGCTAACAAACTACTTATCAATTAAACAAACGGGTGACACATTTTATTTTATTAACAAGATACGCAGTCTGGGACAAACCAAATGCATTTTTTAAATGAAAAACAAGTTTGTCTTGTGTCACTGAATGAAAAGCTTACAGCAGGGGAACCAACATGAAACCAACCTTCAAACAGAACGTAGACCGCAATCAAATTCTTGTAATGTAATTCCCTTCATTTCAGAAGTCTCCTACATTTACCAAGGCCTAGGAGTTGCCTAGGATGGATACGTTCAGGTGGCATATCAAGGTCTGGGAACCAAAGTGGGTTAGGTTTTAGGTAGGCATAGGTGGTGTTCTGTAGCAGCTCTCACTCTGTTTAGGTTTGTGGCTATGCTGCTCATGTTAAATTCACCCGGAGGTCTGTATTTCATTTGTTTTCTGACACGTCAATTAAATCTAAAAGGTAACATAAGAAATTGCTCATTTATGCAGGCTCGAGGTTATACGAAAGGTAAATTGAGAAACCCCAAAACAGACTTTAAACTCTCTGTGCTCAGCTAACAAACAGCTGGAGGAACTGGAGACTTTCCCATTTCTCATTAATAAAACCAACACAAAGCACATTCGTATGATCGGAATACAATGTTGGACTGGTTTTCTTTTATACAATTGTCATTCTGTAATTGTACGAAGTGCCAGAAGGCTGTCCACTCCATGCCACTGAAGTCAGGGCTCCAGTCGCCCACTGAAGGCAGTGTGAGCTCGACTGGGGCAGCTCTGTGATTGGCACTAGATGGATGACTGAGGCCCCTGGTAGTTCTGTGTCGGTGGATATCAATCACTGCTGATAAACAGCCCTCTCTTCTTGGAAACAAAATGTCCACTCTATGACCACTGCTGATTGAGATGAATCAGCCAACCGATATCAACAATGAACCCCCGTCTGCCCGCTGTCCCACAATTGGCTGAAAACATCCCGTAATCGCCCCCCGAAAGCTCGATAACGGTGAGGTTTCGATGAGGTGGAGAAAGCTAGCTGCCTTCATTCGAGGATCATAAAAAGGGAAGAAACCCGCGTAAGACCTGATTTCTTGTTTGATTTTCTTCCTTTCTTGTATAAGGATGCTGTGTGATTTATTGATATTATTATTTTGAGCATTTCACACCGCTTCAGAATGGCTCATGGCTCAAGACATATAATACTACGTGCCACGCCCATCTAGCTCTTGACTCACAGCTTCATTCTCACTAGTAGCGGAAAGACTGTCCCCTAGAATCTAAATCGATTATTAGCAAGAGAGAGAGAGAGAGAGAGAGAGAGAGAGAGAGAGAGAGAGAGAATGAAAGGCAATTTCTTAAGTCTCCTATGCCAGCCTAAAGAAAAGAAGAAAAAAAATCAAGCCTTCACAGGAGTTGAATATTAATTGCAGTTTCACTGTTTGTTAGCTATGCAGGTTAGCATTAGAGGGTATTTTCATCAAGCGGTAATAATTAAGTCCAACAATTGACGAAATGCAGATTTTCCTCCCATCAGTCACCATGCTGCGTTTTTTCTTCCATTACGCGTGCTTACTTATTGACCGGTCAAATTGGAATACGCCTGACTCTGGTACCTTACTGCCCCCTATGGGCCAAAACTATGAGAAACAAGTGTAACAACTGGTACTACATTTCCCAACAATTTACTGGTACTATAACCTCCAGGCCACATCCCTGGCTCATGCACTTTGCATCATGAAGATGTTGTATTACAATCGCATCGTAACAGTATACAAGTGTATAATGATAATAATAATAATAATAATAATAATAATAATAATAATAATAATAATAATAATAATTAGGGATGAGCATTTCAAGAAATGTCCTTGATCAATCATCGATAAAAGTAACGATCAATTATCGATTTAATCATTATTTTCCTATAGGCTACTTAAAATATTCCCGTTGGTAGAAAATTCAAAATACTGCATGTTTTTCTCAATGATGCCTATGTGATGGTTGTAAAAGACGAACAATGCGCTCATAAACAAGGGAAACAATTCAAAAAGATAAAATCTGTATTACAGAAGAAGAACTTATCGCCAACAATAATCATAAAAACCAGTTTGAATGAACAACTACTTGAAAATCAATTAATCAATTAATCATGCCAATCCCTTATAATAATAATGCATTTGACTGATCTGTTATTACACTCATCAAAAAAAAAAATCGTTAGAGCAGAAGTTGAGAATTAATTGCATCTATGTTTGTGAAAATCTAGATGAACCACATTGTCAAAAATGTATCAATTGTATTAAGCTCATATGTAGCTGGACATTGTTGGTGAACACCAAACAGAAAGAAATAATCCACCGTTTTTTCAAGGTATTCTTTAAGCTAGGAGCCATTTGTCAAAGACAAATCACACCTCAGGTCGACAGATTGCAATAGGGTGTGTCTATCATAGCTTAGCTCACGCTAATCTTCACTAAACCTGTCTGCAGGAAAGAATGTCAACAACAACTTAATCAACTTTCCGCGGGGACAACAACAAACAAAAAAAAGACTAGAAACACGAGGTCAAAAACACCCCGTCTCGTCTGCGGTGAGATACCGGCACAAAGGACGACATGACAGCACTGACACGTCTCCCACTTCAGCTCCAGTACCAAGAGATATTCAAACTCATGGTCCTATCGATCACGGCTCATCCCTCTCCATGAAAGTAGCTGGCGGTGCCCTCAGCGCAGGGCGGCCAGGCGTCCTGCTCCTCCTCCGCCCGGGGTGGAGTGGAGCATCTCGACCCACTGGCCACAGACCACTCTAGTGGCGCCGGAGCTGGGCCTCTTCCCAGTGCACAGATGCCCAGGTGAGGAGAGGAGGTGGTCGTCAGTGAGGGAGGGATTGGCCACACATTCTTGGTGTCTCTCGCTCCCGACAAAAATCATGCCAGAGCCAGATGGAAGCGAAAGAGCCCCCCCCCCCCCCGTTTTCAATAGCCGTTCCTAATGAGCCACGTATGCCTTAACAAAGAGGCGCAACGGCGGTACTCAAGCTAATTATAGCCACTACAGAGCACGGCGAAATAAGTAACAAGATCTGTCCGAACATGGCCGTCGAACGGAGACCAAAATGGATGGGAGCAATTGCGTGTGTATTTGCAAAGTATGCGAATTGCAAATCTACGGGCTTTTGTGCGAGAGTGCGAACATGAGTCAAGTCCTCGCCTGCCGACAATAGGAGGAAGCGCCAGAGAAGTGGGTCTTTGGTGATGAAGGGCGGCCTCTCTCCCCGGGCGTCTTAAAGGCCCCCAGGGACACATCATCTCTCCCTGATATGTTTGCAGAGGCCGGCACCAGGCCCACCGACAGACGAGCGGGCGAGACAGAGCGAGAGCGATAGATCCCAGGTAAAAGGGCAGACAGCTGCAGTGTATTGTTTATTAATCTCGCAAACGACTTTAAGTCCTGGCTCTCTCTCACGTGGACTTCACAGGATCAAATAACATTTGATCCACTTTTCACGCCTTGGTCTGTGTTCTTTAAAAAGACCCAACACCTGTTTCACTCTTTGTCGGTAATGAAGAGCACATCCTGCGGCTCTGTGTTATCTTTCTTCTGTAGATAAAAACCAGATCTTACCTTCTCTCATCAGCCGACAAACGGCTCTTTGAGTAAAAAGGAAAATCAGTGAGGTGGCAGGACAAGGGGTCTGGGACACGATTCGTCCTCAGAGTCGAGGTAATTAGCACCTCTTCCTTTTCGACACTACATCACCACTTTCCTAAATAGTTGTTTCTCTTTGCAGCCCCGGTGGACTTTATACAGCCCACACACACACACACACACACACACACACACACACACACACACACACACATGTACCCACTCCTGTACTGACTGACCTATATGGAGAAGAAATGTCAAGCGTGAGGCGAGAAACAGATGAGGGAGGCACAGGGGAGCACGCAGGAGACAGAAGCAGACCCAACCAACGGCTGCCCTTGGGTCCAGTCATGCAGGAAATAGGGAATACAAAAAAAAAGAGCAAAATAGCAAAGCAAAAAAAACCACCATATATTTCCTCCACACCTACCATCCCTCTTTCTTCCTCCCCGGGAGAGTTCACCTCTTCTCCACAACACTGAAAAACGGTCAGGTGCGCCGCGGAAGTCCCGTCCCCTCCCTGATTGTGAGCCAGATCAAAGCCTAATTGGAGGCGGAGAGAGGGAATATTTAAAGACGCGCCCCCGCCCACGACACCGCCCCGTTGTTCTGCATACGCTCCAGCCCCCGGCCGCCAGACGGGAGCGTTCGCTTTGAAGTGTCGAGGGATTCGACCCCGTGACCTCCCGCAGTGGATGTGAAAGTGGGGACAGGCAAGAGGCCACTTCGGTATTCCCTGGCCGTTGCTTTCCAGCGGGGCCTGTGAAACACGGGTAATTCTGTTATCCCGTAATGGCAGACAGGAGCCGGGGGCCCCGCGGCTGCCTTGGAAGCATGTTGTGAAACACGGGGCTGACAAAGACGCCGCCCGCAAAACAACGACAACTTATTAGTTTGGGCTTGCGCGCTCCAGCACTCATTACAGATGTGGCACGGATTTGCCGGCATATTATTTTGCCGTCTTGCGTGCGCGACGCCGCGCGGCAGGACGCATCCGTTTCGGAAGGCAAAACTCACTTCGTCTCGACGTAGCGAGGCGGCGGGAGAGCTATGACTCCTTGTTTTGGCGCCGGGAATGGATTTTTTTTTATTATTATTATTTTTTTTTTTACCCCTGTGCGTCTTCGAGACGCCTCGTGTCAGAAGCATTGCCATCTGTAGTGGAGTCGCTGCGACTGCGCCCTCGCTCCCCGCGTTCGCTGTACACACCGCGATGAGAGCCGCATTAACATAATAATTGACAGTCAATCTAAGGAAGCGTTTACTATTCATTTTATCGTGTCACTCAAGCACGTCGGGAGGTGCTCCTCGGGAAGCTCCGCGTAGAGGAGGAAGCGTTTTTTATAAAGATTGACAAGCGGTTTTTTTTGGGGGGGGGAGGAGGCTGCGCCCGCAACGACACTCCTCTAATAAAGAGCGGCGGCCTCGCGGGGGCCTCAGAATAAACCTGTCCTCCTCGATGATTGCATGGACAAATTTCAACCAGGTGACAGCGGTGAGTGGGTTTGCAGGACGTGCATCTGGCCCCTTTTCTACCCCCCCCGTCCCCCGTCCCCCGTCCCTTCATATCGGTTGTGTACCACTTAGAGCTGCGATGATCATTTTGATTATTGTTGATTATTCTGACGATGATTGCAAGTGACAGCCCTGTAATAACCTTTCCCAGCCACCCAAGTCACACTGTTCGGTCAACCGTCCAGAGCCCCCGCTTGAGTCGATACACAACCGGCAAGACGCGTTCATGTCAGGACTGTAATCAACAAACACTCAAAGTCGAAGAAATACACGACTATGGATTCATAATCATTGTACTTGACTTATCATTTATTTATCATTAGTCTACACACAAAAACACAGCAAAAATATGCTCTGGCCTTTTTAGCATATTAGACACCCGATCTGGATATTGCGTAAGCCTCATTGCAGGGCTGGAAAGTTTTCCATTAAAAGTTATTGGTTGACGCAATCCACCCAAGGTGACAGCACTACCTCACTCTTATGGACAGTCAAAAACTCATGTCTTCACTCCATTTTCTTTCTCCACTTATACCTGATCAGGGCTGGGAGAGGGGGCCGTCGCGCCGGCTGACTGTCAATAGGCAGCAGACGGGAGAGACAATTAGAGGAGGGGGAATTTAGGGTCCAATTTATCCTCTAATTAGCCGAGGCCGGCACGTCTTTGGAGGTGAGAAGATCCAGACGCACCTAGAGGAAGGCCATGGGGCTAGTCAGTGCTACGGATAGCGGCGCTAATGAGTGGTCCACTCTCTCTCTCTCTCTCTCTCTCTCTCTCTCTCTCTCTCTCTCCCTCTATCTCTCACTCTCTCTCTCTCTCTCTCTCTCCATCGGTGGCGATGTGGGTGTAAATGTTGAATTGAACCGTCCACTGGAAGCTGTGACACAGCATGCTAAACATCCAGAAGACATTGCTAGTCACGAAGCATGCCGCCACTAAAATGACGTCTTGTGCGCAGTTATTAAATATGATGTTGCTGCAATATATCCTGCCTCTAAAGAAAGCCTACTATTAGTCCTAGGATTTGTCATAACAGTGTAGTGTGCGGGTAGGTAGTTCATATTGACCGGTCTGCTTTCCTTTAGGTCGTCTCTGACCATTTTCGCAATGTAGGGATTCATTCAACTTTGATATCTTGGTCCCATTACATGTAATTACCCTGCACATAGTTCAGTAAACAACACGGTTGCACACAGCCTGTCCTCCAAAAGGTTTTTCTGTTTCAACGTTACTTTATGATTTATGGTGCCAGGGAAATCTGCCAAGGTAAAGGAGCAGGGAGTCACATAGAAACCCACACAAATTGGAGGAAAACATGCAAACGCTACAAGACGGGAAGCACAAACAAAACACGGCTCTCAGGGGGAGACGGTGTTAGCCACTGAGCCACAGCACTCACTGCATTTCAATTCAGTAGCATGAGGGTCCTCTGCAACACAAAGGCTTTTAACAGCATTCTCCATCCACAGTCACTGCATTTAGCTGCAGATTTTAACCGAGTGACTTGGGGAAAAAGTGAATATATATGTATATATATATACAGGTATAGATACTTTTTTTTTTTAAGAAATTGATGTACATCTTTTTCAGTATGGTGAGAAAATGGCTGATACTAACCACTCTTCTGCCATTTCATTGAAAATAAATGTGTGTCCCCTGTTGCTGTGACTATCGATGACACCATAACAGAAAGCAGTAGATCATCTCTATTGGTTCGGATCTACAATAGCTTAGGACAGTATTCACCAAGAATATTCTTAATAATGCATCCCTACATAAAAAACTGAAATCCTGTATATTTGAGGCTGTTTCAGAATCTGCAAACATAATCTTATCTTGACCTGACACCAAACAAATGTACTCAGGCATAAAAAAAACAAATTGAATGAGGTAGCACTGCATTCCCATAATAATGTTATTACTAGGGCTGTCAAACGATAAAAAATATGTAATCGCGATTAATTGCATAGTATTAACTCACGATTAATCACATTTTTTAAAATTCTATTTAAAATCCACTCCAATTGAGGTTAAATGGAATGACACATTATCATCCATACCAAACTAGACCAAGTGATCTTGAGGTGTTTTATTGATTCACTCAGTGTGGGTTGAATATGAAACTTACAGAACACCAGATTTGGGAATTGTAAACATGCAGTTACTTCGTACAATTGTAAACCAACAGATACTACAAGTGTAGTTAAATTCAAATAAGTAGCACCAAAGATTTAGGAATTGTAATCAGTCACTTACTGCAAGTGTAATTGAATGTAAAGTAAGTGGAACTAAAAACAAAAATTTATTCTGATATGCAAGGTTTTGCTGTGGGCAAAACCATGTGTTAATGCGTAAATTGAACACAACAGCCTTATTTATTACACATCATCAGTCTAAATATTACAATGCATTTAATGGTATTCAGACTGTAACAAAGATGCAAAAAGTTTGACTATAAGTACGAACTGCGAACAAATATAAATGTTTAGGCAAGAAATGATGAACATAAACCAAAATAAATGTTTGTTTTGACTTGTCAAAGTTTGCGAGGATGGAAACAAAACACATGGTTGCCCTTTTGACCGCGAGGATTCTTCGGAATCCCTCGTTCCGTCTCTCTGGGGCGTGACCTTTGACTGGTGCCCTTTGGCTCGTCTATTAAGCAGAAACAACAGGGCTCGCAGAACAAGTCACCTCCCTGCATCCAGTATCGACCTGCTCGCACATACTGGGAGCCACGCTGGGACCGGGACCCCAGTTAAGGCAATTTGTCACCTCCATAAGTAACTGGCTCCAAGTCCACTGAGGCTACATGCATCAGCAGCCGGGCCCCACAGCGCCCTGCCACTAATGTCTCCAGAGCCCGGGCCACACTCTGTCAAGGTGCTGGTGGACACTTGAGGTCAGCACTTGTACATTTTCAGCTGGGCAAAAGGTACTCAAGTTAATGACGACAGAGAACGAATCCCACCTCCCCCTTCCTGTGAGCCCCGCACAGGAATCAAAGTCACCCTGGAAAGGGAGTGTGTGTCTGTGGTAATGGGGGGGGATTGTTTTGGCCTGTTGACTTGGGCGTAAATCAAAATCACAACTGCCATCTTTGGTTTTGGCCACGCCGGGTGAATCCTCCCCGCTGGCAGCACCTCAGCTGTAGGTGATTAGTGGACCTACGCTAAGTGCCTCTTTGCCTCCATTTTGTGTTTTCCCGGCTTCCTACCCACAAGGATAGCACATGGCGCCATTAGCTGCATGGGAGGGTTTTCAAGACTTCTGACAAAGAAGATTCAGATATACACAGGGAAACTGAATGGATTGTTGTGAAAAAAAAACACATACAATAGCTAAAATGAATACAACGGGCCTGAACAACAAACAACCTATCTATTCTTCCCCCAACCCACACTACAGACAATCACACACAACAGAGACACAGACACACACACACACACACACACACAAACACACACACACATAAAAAAACAAACACACACACAGATACCAAACAACAACACCCATTAATAAAGATGTCCTAATCTGAAACTTTTGTATTCTGCTCACAGTAATTTAAACCGGTCTGTACAACTTTGAGGCCCACATCACCAGATAACAGAAAAAACTAAGCATCAAGGCAGAACAATTATGCCTGAACTCTTAGTTGGGTTGGACCAATCGATCCCGCCTTGTTTTTATTTTCCAAAAGCAAATAGGCCCAGCGATTTGGGACGGTCAGCAGTGGCTCTACAAAGGAGCATGTGTTCCTTCTCCAGACTCCCTCCGACACACGGCCCATTGATTTTCTGTTCATTCCATCATGTGATATCTTTCTATGTGAAAAGACTGTGCTTAAATAGGAACCAAACAAGTTGTTAAAGATGCAAGTGATCCTTATCCTATCCTTTCATTGCGCTGCTGTTTCGCTTTGAAGATGTGGGATGAAAGGTTGGAATACATATGTATATATGACATCAAGATCCTTCTGCACATCTGGTGTTCTTGAAGGAAAGAATACATGTGTCTGTGTGTGTGTGTGTGTGTGTGTGTGTGTGTGTGTGTGTGTGTGTGTGTGCGTGCGTGCGTGCGTGCGTGCGTGCGTGCGTGCATGCGTGCGTGCGTGTACCGTTTCTGCCCCTACAGTCTTGTGTTTATCTATTCTGTGCCATTGGCGACGGCATTCCTGACAAGCAACAGGATTACTGAGAGATGCAATTAAGACCTCGACAGGGATCCGGGGTCTGACGCACGCGAGATAGGATTGGGGGCAGCGTCTCCAGACAGTCGCGCATTACGCTCCGACTGCGGGGAGGAAAAGCACACCTTCAGTCACATTTGATGACTCCATTGTTCATTTATCAGTCTGTTGGGTGGAGTTGGATGTGTGGGGCGGGGGAGGGGGTGTTCCTGAACAGTCCTTACTCGCCGGCAATTACATATTCACTGTTGCATACCAATTACCAAATGCAAATTATAAATACCAGCACAAGAGAAAGATTATCACCGGGATAGCTCTCAGAAAGTAGGAGGGAAAAAAAAGATGAAGTGATATGGAGGCTTAAAGCCGTCAATAAACACAGGAAATGGTCTATGGCTCATAGCACATATCATATTAACTATTCATTAGGCAGGAACAATGGCAAACTAAACCAATAAAGCTTAGTGGAGCCAATGAGTAAGACTAGTAGCATCTCATTGGGAATTCAGGCGGGGATCCATGCGACGGAATCACTGCAGATCACTAGGAGCACGGAGCGACGGAGGACCACAGGGCCGGACGTGACGGCCTGCTTGATACGGCTGTATCTTCCGCATTCCGGCCCCTCTCAAAGGAGCGTCTCAAAGAAAGGCCAACGCAAAAAAGTGCTGCAGCCGTGAAGCAAACAAGCTGAAATGTGGTCACCATGAACAACAACTGTTTCAGGGGGAGCAGCGGCTGTTCCCGTGACGGGTGTTTTAGCAGGGTTTTAGCACCTGCTTTCTACTATGGATACACGGCAGCTAAAGGCCCAGGTAATGGTCAGAGGTAACATCCATCCCGAGTGTATAGTGTTTATTTTCCTCTTGTTCCAGAAACCCGATTTGATTGGCCCATCAGTCGACCATGTTGTTGGGACTTTGTTTTTCTTTCACTTATGTTGGCCTGACTGACATGATTCAATTGATTCTCCCTACCATCTCTTGTCTCTTTTGCTGCTGATGCACACAACTTTACTCTTCGTGCACACACATGCATGCACACACACACACACACACACACACACACACACATACCCCCACACACTCTTTGCTCCGGCTACGCTGACAATAGATGGTCCGTATTGGAGAAAAGCACTCATTGTGGTTGTAATGACCTCCTCTGGGACAACATCCTACGAGCGGTTTGCCACGCTCCGGCTGTTGGTGGAGGGCTTCCACCTCCTCCTCCTCCTCCTCTTCCTCCTCCTCCTCCTCCTCCTCCTCAATGAGGAGGAGTTCACAGGCAAGTGAAGTGCGAGCTGCATCGTCTGGATGAGGAGGTCATTAGCCCCGGCGCTCTGACGGCCGCCGGTCTCCCGGCGCCCGTTACGTCTCCGGCCCTCGGCCCTGTGATGGTGAACCGACGTGAGGGGGAGACTCGGAGGCTGTGGAGTGAGCCGAGGAAATGTGGGAGAAATAGAAAACCCTAAAAAGTTCATGACTCAGTGAATGTCCCTCTGCCAGCCGTATGAGCCTGTCCAGAGCTCGCCGTGTTAAAAGGTGCTGTCGGTGAGATGAGAAAGCTGTAAAAAGGGAGAGCAGAAAAGAGCAACATTTTGAAACTAAGCAACCCGGAAAAAACGTCCCCGTCCTCTCTGCCCCCTCTCTGTTTCTCCTCCACTCAGAAGGGTTGGCTACACGGTGTGTGCAGATGTGATTGACAGGCCAGGTGGATTCCCTGAACCAATAAGGGAAAAAATGCCCTAACTCGAAACATATATTCTGACACCACATTTCACTGACTTACTCAATGCTCAATGATGGCTAAGTAAATGCTCTTAAATCTTATCTACAGCACATTCTACATCCATGACTTATATAATATAGGAAACAGCCAAAGGAGAAGAATTCATTCATAAATGTGCTTCTTCTTATTTCACTTATAATTTTACATAAAATACTGTAGGCACAGACCAATTGCAAGTGTGGAAGGTGTCCATAATGATGTGCTGGTAATACGTGTCAGTGACCATACGCCTTCACACAGACAAGGGAATGAAATTGTCTCTCGTTCTACCCGTTTTGCCTTGCCTCCTGTTAAATC
Source organism: Trisopterus minutus (assembly GCA_027122715.1). Lineage (NCBI taxonomy): Eukaryota > Metazoa > Chordata > Actinopteri > Gadiformes > Gadidae > Trisopterus > Trisopterus minutus. The sequence continues at coordinate 7,746,748 of JAOPUD010000090.1, forward strand.
AGCCATTCAATACAATAGCCATTAAATACACTGGTGACACCCTGGAGGGGTAGGACTGCATTATTGTCCCCTATTATATGTATAAATATATATATATATTTATATATATATATATATATATATATCCATTTCCATTTCCTCCCTATCCGTCAAACATTTGGCATTGGGAATCGGATTCACAGTCCTCTATTGTGCTTAATCAAATGTCCTTTGAGGAGAAACCTTAATCGCCAAAGAAAATTGCCATTCCCAGTCAGGCTGTGTAAATATAGTTTTTGCCTGCATTAGAGATCAATTAATAAAATGTTGTTATTATTTTCTTGTTTTCCAATCATGTGTGAACAAAATGGATGACCTTGAGCAAAGCTCCATCCACATGTTTAACTTGTTATTCATAAAAAAGGATCCAACACATTGTTCTGTTCAGGAAAGGCCGTGAACCGGAATTTCAGCCATGCTGCCGTCCCGTTGCCCTTACACCTGGTATGCTTGTTGTTAATGGGAAGCCTAAGCAATACTAATTAGCATCGGGTAACGGCTGGAGGAAATGGTTCTCATTATCGTTATTTATTATCAAGCCTCTGGACGCGGAGTAACACTAAATATCACTCAGCTGCCACTAGCAGTGACCCCTCGTTCGCTTGCTGCCTGTTTAACGGTCGTCATTACAGTTGCGATGATCGCGTTGCATTTTACAGCCCTGGATCTGCTGTGAGTTAAGCCCACTGGTGGTTGTCACACGAGGGCTGTATCCGAGACAAATTGTTGTCACCATTCGCTCGTAGGGTTCTCTGTCCATGAATGTAAAACACAACTGTAAATGTCCACATGCTCGCCGAGTGAGTAAGGCGAAGAGAGCCATTCAATTCTCTCAGACCTGCCCCGGTTAACCATTGCATCTTAGCATGCATTGGACCTCTGGGCCTTTTGTCGGAAGCAAAGAATGTTCCCAAGTCTACCCTCGATGCCTTTTCATTATCCGAGAGTGCTAGGAGAACCATGAATATGTAGGAAGAGAGGAGGAGGAGGAGGAGGAGTATCCCCTCAAGGGCTCATAAAAGGCTGCATTAAGCTCCTCTAATTAAATTGAACTCTCCCCTTCTAAACAGCACCCGTGGCATCGGGGGGCTTAACTTAGCCCCTCTTTAGGGTTCTCTCGCTCCCTGTGCCTCACGTTGCGTCCTCCTTGTCAGTAGTGCTGGTACATTTAGCCATGAGCCATCAATAAAGAGCATGCATCATCGATGGCATACATCTCCAAACCATAAACACTCCATAAACACTCAAAGGCTTGATTTAACATGACTGGAAAACAGTGCAGTTTATGAACGATAAAGGCGGTACCTTAATCCTTTGTAATGACCATAAGGCCAACAAAAAGTTCACACACGCTACGCTTTTCTTATAAATAATGCAAAGGCCTGAGAGCACAGAATAATTGAAATCGAGTTGGAATGAAGACAAAAAAATGAATATGGTTTGTGGTGGGATTTTCCTATTTAAATTGTGCTGGCTATTTTATACAAAAAAGTATAAACAAAGACAGCAGTAAACCTTGTCAACATCACTGGGTTTTGAATTGACATTTAAATAATAATTTAAATAATTTAAATAATGTATCTGCAGGAACTCTGAAGGAACTTTAGCTTCCTTGCAGAGTTAACCTTATTTGAAGCACTCAGACGGCTATTTTTGCACCAGAGTGCTTGAAAGATAGGATGTAAAAACAGCTAATACTCAGCCTTCATCTACAGTCTTCAGAAAATTCTCCCCGCCAGAGATAGCTTTTCAATAATGCACAGTAAGTATACAGACTGGGGTCAACTATGTAAAAGAAAAACACATTTCTGACCACCATTATTGGGGTTTGTCAGGGTTCGACGTTACTGGACAAAGAACCGTCAAACTATTGCAAGATTAACACGTCCAAACCAAACACATGATGTCATTGTTATGCCCTTTTTCCACTTCGACTTTTTCGACCGTCCATTGTCTAACGTTTTCTTCGTGGTAGGGAAGAGGAGAGCTGCCCACCGACGGTTGTTTATATCAAGATAACTGTGATATGCTCAGTGACATCACGGTATCTCCAGGTGGAAGACTGGGCCCCTCCCCCTCCCCCTCTTCTCCATCCACTTTATCTGTCAATCTATCTCTCTCCACACGCATGTCTTCATGATTACTCCGTCTTTGCGGCTATCAGTTAATGATTTCTCCCCTGAGAACGGGTCTCGGCACACGTGAAGCAGCGCTGAACCAATCTGGGGGACACGCATGGGGAGTGGAGTGGAGTGGGATTTTAAGCACAGTGGGCAGCAATGCACTCAGCAGGCTAGCCAAGACTCTGAGGCCTCCAGAGCCAGTTTGGGGAGCTGATAGGATATCAGGCCCTCTGCAAGCCAAATTGGAAAACTACTTATCTAAATAAAATATATATAAATAGGTTGCCCCACAGGTAACATTGTAACATGTAACAATGTCAACATTGGTATGGGGATCGGCACAAGAGCCATGAATAGTTAAGTGCTTTGCAGCAAAATTGGTTTGTTATTGGCCTTATCATAAGAGTTCTGAACAAAGTGGGTGGAAAGCGATTGGACGATGGAAGGAGGATATTCCCATGGGTTCCTTCCAACAAGTGAAAGAAAGAAAGCAGAAGGAAGAAGTATGAAAAAGCGTAGCTGACCCTCGGGTGCTGGAGTGCAGCCGCGTATGGTGCAATTCACACACGGTGCAGGCGATCCGAAACAGATTCCCCGTGCTTAACTGTCAGCGGCAAACTCTTTTTTTTTCCTCCATTTTCTTTCTTCTCCAGGGGTAATTTGTGGCGCGGGCATAGCGAGACATCCATTCCAACTGACATGGGGAGAAAATGGGAACATTTAAAGGCCTTTGTTCATCATCATTTTCTCCCTGAGACGTATTTGTTGCCATGCAGAGGCTGCGGACCTTGGACACGCCGGCTCGCACTGTTCCCCACTTCTGTTGACTGGGCTTTTTTTAGACTCATTAACCGAGACATTTTCATCTGGAGCCCATCCAACATGTAACAGAGCGAGTAATTTGATTTACATTCCTAAATAAATACAAAGTGCTCACCATTTTGCACCGCGTTCCACATTTATTTGTCGGGATTTTCTTTTTTTTCCGCCGTGGGTAATTATGTTTAAACACTCGGGGAAGCGAACAAATTGGTGTGTCGTATAAAGACTCGGAAGAACTTCGGGAATACGTATACACCGAGTATAGTGACACATTAGGTTGCATGAGGGGAAACTATCCTGAACCATCAGCTCGCTATTAAACAACCCAGCGATTAATGCTGAATACACCAACTTAATATACATGGATATTTGATTCAGGCTACCTGGCGCAGAGTACACAAAAATAATGCACAATCTGTCCTCTTGTTGATCTCACCAGCATCACATCTAACCCCTCTTCTCGTACAACATCAAAAACCACTGCCTGGGCGGCCTGGCACGGCGCTGCAGAGGAGTCCAACCTCGTCACCTTGCGCTGAACCGCGTTCAAGGTGACTTTCGCAATGGAATCATATAGCATTTTGTTTAGCTTTCCCACTTCTTCTCGCTTTACTGACTGCACACAAGGGCGCACAGGTTCAATCTCCTGAGGCTTGACAGATTCCCTTGCAAGTAGGCTATATGCAGAGACACACTTTTATTATATAAAGTGTGGAGAGAGAGCAAGAGAGCGAGAGAGAGAAAGAGAGAGAGACAAAATTGACAACAACACACACGTATCCTTCTACCCTATATAACCGGACAGAGTAGAGGAGACTCACATATGGTGCGATACAGCACCGGGGATAATGCCAAGTGTCTTATTAGTGGCTCAGTGGAAATGGCCGTGAATCGATGGTCGACCCTTCCCTCGGTCGCACAGCCCAACACCCTTAGAGACACCCGTCAGGTCAGAACCACCTATCCATCATGTCTAACAAATAACAATAATAACATAGTCTTCCTTTGCCTAAAACCAGATGAATGCGTTTCTGTCCCCTTCCCCCCATGCAGCCATCTGCTTTGTGCTTCAGCGGAGGCTCGGCAGTGCTGTAAAGTGGCGAGACAGAGACGTGAGGTGATCCCTCGTTCTCTTACATCCAGCCCGTCAGAAGCCTGCTCCGCTATAGTCTTGCTCCAAAAAGCAGGGAGCTCCTTCAACTCTCAGCTTTCAAAAACAAACACAAAAAAAAAGCTTCTGAGCCGGTTCCCCCTTAATTGAGGAGTTTCTCAAGGGCAGCAGATTTTGGGTTTAGCATTGGCGGGCGCACAGAGGAACACATGTGCAATAGGAGGTACTTTAAGGCGATGGGGGCACAAGCTGGCGCCGTTCACTACAAGCGCCGCAGGGTTGGAACTAGCTTGTTCACGTTCCTTGTTTGATTGTGCTGATGGCATGTAAAGCGCAAGTACACATCATTAGCCATTCCTAAACCTGCAACCGTACAATTGTTTACTCCGCTATCATGTTTTTTTTAAGAATATGTACTTGGAGACAGCTTTTTAGGCCGTGGTGAGAAAAGGGTGGGTTGATGCAAGGTTGTGAATAGCGGCAGGTGTGCTGACTGCGTGGGCGGATGTAACAGACATCCAAACAGCTGGAGGCTAATGAGCTTTCCAGTGGGGAGCGGCTGGGAAACTGACCATCATCAGAGCCAACATTGAATTATGGACGGGTTTCTGGGTTATTTTGTGGAGATTTTTAAATTTCCGTATACATCCCCCTTCCACCACTAATATTTCAGGGCATTCCCCCCACCCCCCACCCCAATTTATACTTCCAGGGCTCATCATGACTTCCTGATTAAGCTCCATCCACACACGTCCACCGAGCCAGAAAACAAGCCCTTAAAATGTCTAGGTGGCTCCAGGGGCCCATTTGAGCCTTACCTGGTAAAGTATGGCCGGTGAAATAGCTGCCTGTCAAGCAAAAACGACAATAACAACAGCCAGAGAAAAAACGACTTAAACACAGAAATTCCTGTGGCTGCTTCTAGACAGAGGCTCCACGTCCTACAACTACAATGGCACGCCTTGCTACCTTGCTGCCCATCCTTGATATAAGATACAAGATACAAGATGTTTATTGTCATATACACAATGGAAACATAGTCTGCACCGGCAAATGAAATTCTTAATTCGCAAGTTCCCTTCACACAAAATAAACTTAAACTAAACAAAAAATACACCTTACCCTAACCCTAACAAAAACAATAAATTAAATATAATTATATATAATTAAATATAAGGCGCTGTTTAGCATGCGCAATGTTCACATAGAGCAGAAGCCACTGAAAAACATTGAAATATAAGAAGTTTGAAAATATACATTGGATATTGAATATTATTATTATTATTATTGATAGACTGTGTACGCTAAATAATGGCATCTCTCCATTCTGGCCCTGCTCTTGATTTTATCCGAAAGGTCCTGGCAAAGCCGGCAAACCACATTTGCGCTCTCGGTTGAGTAAAGACTATTCATATTTGGGTGGTTTAAGAAAGTAATGATTTGGGGATTGGCGGTTTGTTTTTTGACAGACATACCCCCCTGATGATGTCTGTTGGTTCTGAATCGATTTCTCCCAGTGTGTGTTTGCCAAGAACTGAAGACACTTCCCGGCCATTAAGGGGCTCTGAGTGAGCAAGTACAAGGGATGGATACAGTGCTAAATCCTACCATAAATCTGACTTAATTCCACTGTATAATCAATATTCCACACAGGGTCCTTTGTCACGCAAATTTACTCCTTTGTTGTGGTAATCTTTTAATGCTCCTTAAAGCATCTCGCAATGCGAGCTTATTTCCTCCTCATGTTGGCTAAACAGTCCTGTTCGGGCATATCCTTGTCGTGCCCCAGAATGTGGCCTCACCTTGAACTTGGAACAGTGGACACAATACTTAGAGTGACATTATACTTCAATATAGATTTAAGAGATCATTATTATTATTAAGAGATATTGAAGTCAACAATAACACACAATTCGAATTTAACTAATCAAACAATAAATTAATGAATTAATTAATCAAATTCATTATTTTAAAATGAATCTTAACCTGCTTGATGATAATCCTGGAATGACCATTAGCTTATAACCAAGTGACACATATGGTTAGAGGTCCAGAAGGTCTATACCACACCTACTCAGATTCACATCCATGGCTGTGAGTTATGGCTTAACAACTATGGAATATTACCTGTTTTATCTGAGAGATCTATCCCAAAAGGCTGCTGCAAGGTAGCAAAAGGTAGGAAAATTAATTGGAGCTTCAATAACAATAGCAATTCACAGAGCATATGCACTTGACTGCTGAGACCCAGCGTGATTTAGACACACGTTCAAATCACTGACCTCTCAGCGCAAAGGAGCGTGAGCCTTTCTGAACAATGAATGAAGAAGTGGTGCTTATAAAGTTTATTTCTGAAGCTGCCTGAAAGCTTGCGACAGTTAGGCGAAGAGCCACAGGCATCTAATTGGTGTGCATCAGTCATCTGTTGCAACAGGGGCATAATTTTTCCACTGAGGTTTTTAAATGAGACAATTTGTCAAGCAACCCTTACCTTCCCCCTTTCCTTCAGCCTTGCCAATGTGAGGGCAAAAGAAAATGTGCCCACCGTTCCTAATGATTGTTTTCCTAGATTAAATGAGGCATAAAGAAACGGCTATAAAAACATGTCACACATCAAAGAAATAAACACTGGGGCCAAACAAAGTGTGGGTCTGAGTGCTCATCACCACTCTTTTACCAGCTCTATATGTGTGCATGCCTTTTTGCTTTTACATGCATGCCTGTGTGATTTAGTATGCATGTGTGAATGTTTAGTTAATGGTACCCCGTATAAAAAGAGATGTTTGCATAATGAAGGCCTGTGCAGACTGACAGGTTGGAGGCCAGGCTTTTCAGCTGCTGTCCCCACCTTCCCCCTCTGAAGGACACCATTGCCCATGGCTGGATTTGATTGGCAGTGACTAAAATGCCAGTGAGGCTTGTGCATCACGCCTACTCCGACAGTCGGTTGTATCAGTGCTAAATCTCTGCAAGGTTCACCCGAATCCTTGAACCTGTCGTGCGATACAGCACACCGCGGACCATGCACTTTACAGTGGAAAGTTAAACAAATCACATGGGACACCGTAATTGAACGAGGCTTCATTCAGCCTTTTGATTCAAATCCCGGAGAGAGCCGGGCAGAATTCATACAACAATTGCCCTAGCAGGAAAACTAGTATGATTCTCAGCCAATGCACGGCCCACTGTTACATAATTGCCCCCTAATTTTCCCGTCCGAATGAAAACCATATGCAAATGTGCCCGTTTTCCGACAGTCCACTGATATACCTGGGGGAGATTGTTACAGAGGGTCGCGCAGAAGGCTGACCCAGAAGAAAGGCGAGTGGTAGACGGAGAAAGCCGCTGATTAGCATGGGGATGGAGAGAACCCCTGAATTAGGGCCAAGGCTTCGGTAGTCCCACAGGCAATGTGGCTCTGTCCCTGCCTCACCAAAACAAACAAGGCGGACAGCGGCGTGGAGGGAATCGGAGCAGCGCAATTTCCACGCACTCTGTAAACATGAGCACATCAATTATGCATAGTCCAGCTATACTGTAGGAGTCAGTCAAGGGTATGTGTTGCCACAAACTATGGGAGGCAGACAGCAGCTGCACCTGTCGCAACGCACACTTGCCCAATCATGCTGTCAACGGCTTACACCCATTAAGTTTCCAACGGCCGCATCAGCCAGCAGCCCTGGAATTATGCTAATTTAATATAACCTCTATTGCCGATTTCCTTAACGTGCTAGCATACAGTAACCCTTTGGAGTAGCTGCAACTACTACAGTAGAGGCACAGGCCCCACAAAGATGAATAACACCACTAATTGTGTGTGTGTGTGTGTGTGTGTGTGTGTGTGTGTGTGTGTGTGTGTGTGTGTGTGTGTGTGTGTGTG
>JAOPUD010000090.1:7788842-7800618 GCA_027122715.1 Trisopterus minutus
TACTAACAATCGCCAGGCTAACCCCATTCCCTGTATACAGCAGTGATAGCTAGCTACTGCAGATGCTACACAATTAAATACATGCTACACAGCATGCATGCACAACACAATTAAGTACATGCTGCACAGCATGCATGCACAACACAATAACTACATGCTACACAATTAAGTACAATGAATAAATACAACATGCATTAAGTTTGTTCATTAATGCGTGGACTCTAGTCATCTCCTTCTCACCTGTTTCCTGCCAATTCAAGGCGCTCCAACCTTCTGCACTTAAGATGCAGGAAAGAGAAATGTTGTTTCTCCCATTTCCGATTCTGAGACCCACACCATGCGATCATCTCCTTCAGGTGGGTTGCCAAATCTTTACAAGTAGTAGCTGATTGGACCTGTGCAAGGAAAACCCCTTCCTGCTCACTCTTCTGCGTAAAGGAAGATGACATGGGCTCCTGTACGGGAACAACGAATGCAAACAGCAGTATAAAAAAATATATACTTATTTTCCTTTTAGTAATTTCCAAAATCACAAACACGTGGACAGCAGTTTAGCTGACATACCTGTCTAACATTCTTGAAGATCTTAATGGAACGATTTTGATCACCGTCTTCGTCGTGAACTGAAAAGTAAACATGAAAAATTCATTGCGATTCATATGGAAACATTCCTACGTTCAGGGTCCAATTCACACTTTAATTTGGTTTCTATGCCCTTCTCCACATAGTTTCATTATGCTAGCTATTAAAAATGTGCTGTAGGTACCGCATTTCAATAGCAGACCGATGATTGGGCCATTTCTAACAAATGACACTTCGATAACAGCTCTTGAATCTTACCTACAGCACCTCTACATGTTTTAAGATGGACACGAGGAATACCAGGACTATTCTGAATAAAGCAGAACATGTAATCCAACCACCTCTTTGGAGTGCCACGCCCATATCGTCACTATTCTTGTCAGTGGGGGGGTTGATGGCGTTTGAGGGAGCGAGCGTATTGGAGAGCCAAGCCGCGTTGAAGCCCATGGTTAGAAGTGAGGACCATGATGGCCCAATGAACTCGGTCAGGTCCGTGGGCAGGTGGCAGCCAGTGAGGAAGGGCATGGGCTGTGCCTGGGACACTGTCGCAAGCAGAATCTGAATCTGTCCATACAGTGGAACCAGGGCAACGACAATGGCCCTGAAATACACCCTGTTGTGGGGCCAGAGTTAGAGGACCATTAAATAACATAGAATTATACTATTATTACAAATAAATACAAATAGATAAAATGTTGATGCACTCACCATAGACGACTGACCATGCTGGTGATTACCACACTTAGGACTATAAACTCGTCCTGTTTAAGCTGCTGCCTTGCACGGCTATCAGTGATAGAAGATAGAAGTTAAGGCAGAAACCTTCACAAGACCTTTGGGATTCCAGTATAGTTCAATAGTTCAGGTACAAATGCATATACCCCACAGCCCATAAGGATACGTGAATGATCTGGTGCAGTAATCCATCACGCACATCAAAAGCCGGGCAGCTCCCAGGACCTTGAGAGAGACCCACTCCAGCATGGGCTGACTGGGACATGAGCTATCACACGCAGCCTCTGACCAGTAGACCTTCCTACCAAAAAACACACAAAAGGTATTTCCAGTATGTTCTGCACAAATAACATTACAGCTGATCAGGATGAGGGGTAACTACATGGCTACACTGTTGTCAAGTCTGAAGATACTTAGATACACTCATCCATCACACTGGCCAAATACCTTTTAAACCTGCCTGCACAACAGTCTGCAAGATTTAGTAGGGCGGCATCAAGCTTCATCTCCTTCAGTCTGTTGATGGACTGTTCCACCTTTGGGAGAAAACTAATGCAGTTATCTTTTTACGTGTCAAATCCGAAGTATACTTTAATTTCAAGTGTCGAAACACAGTCCTACCTGCTTTAAAGCCCGAAACGTCAAGTTGGTCCCATGGTTGTTCTTACAAGTGAACAGCAGCTCATAGAGAACCCTTATCTCCGTTTGAAGGATGTGGCTTCTGAGCAAACCCAGGACCGCGTCGTTTCTCGTCAGCATAAATATAATATTTGCATCTACAAATGCAATGATGAAAAAGCATTTTCAAATTAAACAACGAAACAAAAACAAATGTCACACACTACTGCAGGTTATTTCCACAGGTCATAGCCTCGTGGGTAACAAAATGCACACATGCCACTGCTGTTTACATTTTCAAATTCTGTTAGATTCATACATTATTCAGAAAAAGTTAAATACCTTCTAAGATTCTTGAATTTATTCTTACAGAAGAAGCAGCACTTGGAAAAGGAATGTTTACTTTATTCCACAGTTCCTCCGCCATGCTGTCCACTCAAGTCCGGCAAGCGGAACTCAATAAGCCTATCACGATCCAGCAAATGCTTACGTCACCGTCCTTAAAGGTACCGCAGACTATAAAGCATTCAGCAGTACAGGGGGCAAGCCCCATAGACATCATATAAGTAGACGCAGCATCGACCGCTACCGCCTACTGGCGCTGACGAGACGCGGGGCCGCCATCTTGGAGCGGTGATCCGCTCCGCTCAGTGTAATTCATTTGGCAGGAGAAATTAACTGTCAGCGCATTTAATTAATTTTACCGCACTGAATACCACTGATTTTCAAGCGGTTTTTTGTCATACGTGTAGCTATGATGAAGGACACATGTTTTGGCGTGTTTTATTATTCATAGTTGGCTTAAAAATTATATAATATTCTTATATGCTATAAGTGACCAGACGTCCGAGATCAAAACTGGGAATATAATCCCCGAGAAGGGGAAAAAAAACGGTCAGCTATTTTTAAATTGAAGAAACAATATGATTAGGTTATATATACATATATCCTACATAAACAATGTATGAATACATTATACATTAGATATCTATATATCTTAGGGACCTATAGACTGTATCTCTGTTGCTGCAGCAGCAGAGTTTATTCTGTCTTGACACTTTGTATTGATATTTTGTATTACATTCTTCCCTTAAATGATTATAATGTTTACAGTGATTGTTTTATATGTATTTTTAATGTATGTCGCTTTGGATAAAAGCGTCTGCCAAATACTTAAACATAAACATATATACACACCTGAAAGTTTTTATATCAGCTAAAACCACCAATCTGTTTCACTGGATTCAGAATAAAACCAAATTCTGTCTTACCCAACAATGTTAGTATTTGAATATTCTGGAGGTAGACGTAGCCCTGCCCTTTACCAACTGAAATGAAGAAACATTCTGCATAATACATAATACAATATATAAAAGGATACGTTTGTTTGATAATAGAATACGTTAATGTTGTTACTGAACAGTAATCCCCTGATTCCTATTGTCGACACTCATTCGAGCAGGAAAACGCTGAACACCAGCCCGGCATCCTTGTTTTCTACCTCTCAGCTATCAGTTCGTGCTGCTCGCCGGCTCCTCATCACCGCTCCAACATGGCGGCCATTTCTCGCGTCACAGCAGCCAATGCTGCTTCTACTTGCGCGTAAACTTGTCTATATGATGTCTTTGGCAGGCCCCAACACTGGAGAAAACTAGAGGGACGGACAGGGAAAGGGAAAGGGACAGAAAGAGCAAGCAGTGCGTCAAAAGGAAAACCGATGGGTAGATGAAGATAAGGGACGGCATCCACAGGCGGAGCGGCAGAAGTGAGCATGGTTATTGTGCAGAATACGTGACCAATAGGACCAATTGACCAGCACACTGGGTGCACCACAGCAGTATTTTAATTTATGTTAGCAACATCATTCCTTTGATTATTTACTTTAGAAACATCTTACATTTCATAGAAGTGAATGGTTAGTAGTTATTATAGTTAGTTATAATTATTGCTCTGATAATATTCTTTACAAGGCATTGCCTATTGAAATAATAGTATGAGTGTGAATGACAACATACTGAAGCTATTTTTTTTTTTCTAAGTTTTTTTTATACATGGTCAAAGACATTTATTGAATGTTTATATATGTTTATAGAAAAAAATGTAGATTGTTGTCAATTTTTGCTTTGCAATGAATCTATCTACGTTTAATTTATTATATTAAAATATACTTACAAGTGCAGGTCGTTCAGCTGACTGTTTGGAACACTGTGGTTCGGAGGAATGAGGTTGTAGTTTACGGTCAGCTCTTGTCACTGGTCTCTTGTAATGTATAGATAATTTCAAACTTCAGTTATGTGTCACAGGTTTAGGTCTGATACATTAACTTGATCATGTTGAAGATCTGATTATTTTGAAACGGTGTACAATAATTTGGTGACATGTGGCGACCTCTGGTGGTCACTTTTGACTAACTTATTTGGGAACAGGTTTGTTTGCAGACAAATTCACATTCACATTGCGCACGTTGTGAATCTATCACAAACTTTTTGGATGATATATATTTCATGTGTAAATGAATATTACAAAACAATACAAATCTTTTTTGCTGTAGCCTATGTTGGCCTGTGGATTAGACGTCCTTCTTTAGACCTTTACTGTCTCCTCAAACTAGAAATGAAGAAGGGAATCATCAAAAGGAAGATTTTTACGAGTGCTGGTCACACATCCTGTTTTATTTGTTTACCATGTAGTGCCGGTCTTGTTAGCGACAATGGTCAGTGAACAGACCTGACATGGCTACAACAAGCCCTGCACAATGAAACGTACCATTTGGGATAACAGGATCACTACAAAAATGGTAGAGCATTGCCAGCCCCTTCTATCCAGTCTGTGGGACAGTCTGTCTGTACCCCTGAATGAGTTGTACTGTAGTACGATGGTTTACTATATCACTTCACACATGCATGCATGCAAAACATTAATGTAACAGGTGTTCGTTTTGCCATGAATCATAATCTTCATAAACATATATATTTTTATGCCCAAGCTCTAAGATCTTCATCGAATACGTTAAAAAGATAATGTATTTTATTATTTTATACCTAATTAACTTTAGGTAGGTCCTACAATGCATGTCAAATGCACTCATGCATTTTAGTTTCAAATATTTTAAATTAGGACTTTTTCTTCTGCTGAATAATATAACCAGAAGAATATAAATCCAGTGTTCCTCTCTCTAAATCAATATCTTGTCATGGCACTGTAGCATTAAATGCAATCAGTGAGGCAGCGCAAAAACATGCCTAAACATGCACGATGCAGAATCACGTTAAAATGCTATTGATTAGTATTTTTCATGATTTTCCTCCCAACGGGCGGCCTGTGGCTGTTCTTGCTTAACATCCATGACGTGACCTGTTGCTGTTCTTGCTCGACGTCCGTGATGCTTGCTGACCCCTGCAGGCTCTGAGGCTCCACGTCAGGCACGAGCTGTTTCGGCTCGGTGCTGACGTCACCGCACTCCCATAATGCACCGAAACATATGACACTAAAAAAGTAAACAAGGAGAATTCACGATGGCAGCCGACAGTGATGTGAGTTCTTTACCTCATGTATTTCTACCATTTCAGCAATATGATCCCATGCGCAAAAACGAAGACCGAAGTGACAATAATGTCTTTCCCCGCAGCCCGAGACGGAGGTGTTTGAGATCACGGACTTCACCACCGCGTCCGAATGGGAAAGGTGCTGTCAGCAGAGAGCTAGCTAGCTGTGGCTCCACTTCTCTAATGATGCGTCTAGCTACGTTCTTAAACAATATTCGTCATTGATAATAATAAAATTAGGTTTTCCGTGTTGTGTGACCTAATGTTCCACTTCATGAGAACCATGCGGATAACCAAGCGGAAAACATGGTTGAAAGTGCAAGGGTTATAACTTGCTTGCACAATAATCTGATGAACGATTACATTTTTCTATGTTCAGCCTTGCGCTATATGACTGAACTTTTCAGGAAAACAATATTCTTCAACCGCTGTACTAGTATGTCCTAATATGAATGCAATGTATAGCATCACATCTAGTGCCTCGTACATAATTATATATGTACATGCAGTGAGCCATGAGCGTACGTTAGATTCTGTCTCCATAGAGTACTTGTGCTTATTGCAAGTGACATATGAAGCTAGAGTATAGCTAGAATAGATGTATATGAAAGCACAGTAGACAACATGATAGATTATTTGAAACTCTTCAAATTAATTTAATTTAAACAATAATCCTGTTTAGGATTAATCTTGACTCACATACTACTGTTGAATACATCTATAGGATGGATGTTTGCGTGGTATGCTTTGCGTACATTTTTCTGGTACATTTTTTTTGGTACATTTCAGTTTCGCTGATCGTTTCTGAACCTGCAGTTTATGCTCTGATTGAAAGCTGAAATAAAACAGATTTTGTCCCTCGGCAGGTTTGTGTCAAGAGTTGAGGAAGTGTTGAATGACTGGAAGCTCATTGGCAGCTCTGCCGGAAGGGCTTCTCCAGAGAAGGTAAACCCACGTTTTTACTGGCCCTTAACTTTTCCCCTCTTTTTACCTATATATATTTATCTTCTCTATGTAGCATTGATGATCACTTGAACCTGATTAGTCAATTACTTTCCAAGGGTGTCTGGTTTTTCAATAATGAGACACCTGCCTTTAAAGACGCCCAATGATTGTGCTACAAATCCAACAATAAAAACAACGGTCAAATACAACATCCAACCATATGTTACCGTGACGACACAAAATCAAAATGCCAAAGCATTGTGAAGACCATGAAAATATCAGCTCATTCAGTAGATAAAAAATCAAAAATGTTAATGATGAGGTATTTAATCATTGTTGATAACAGTGGTATAGATGGAATAATCCAGGACAGGGTGTCCTGTTTTTGGGAATGAATGTACAATCAGGCTGTTGATGCAGCTAAGGCGAAGTCGTGGTGGCTTAACGATGCCAAAGTTACTTACCTAAAGGACTAACTTATTCATTATTATCAGGGTGAATACACCAGTGGCACCTGGGAGGAAAAATCACAGGAGATCAACTTCGCGGACTTCAAGTTCTCTATAACCCACCACTACTTGAAGCAGGAATCAGACAAGAGTGACCTGAAGGAGGAACTCGAGGAAGGTGCAGTAGTCATTTAGTTTTCCTTCTACCGTAGCGATATGGCAAATATCAGAATAAACCACATTGATATGTATACTATGGTATTTGTTGCACTTAATATGGGTAAATAGGTCACAGTTGATAACATTTATATCCAGAAAACTATTCTGTTATGTAATTATAGATTATATTTATTTGAGTAAGTTAGTTTACAGTTAAATTGTATTAAATTGAACTTCCAAAATCTATGATGCTAATAATTTTGTGAGCTTTTCTTGCCCGTGCCTTGTTTATTTGATTGCAGTGCCTTGGCCACCTTGACCGAGTCTCATTCCCTCTGAACTGATCTGCTCTGTGTCTCTAGATGCATTTCCCTTGGCTATGCAGGACCTCCTGTGTATGAACAATGATTTTCCTCCGAGGGCGCACTGTTTGGTGCGATGGTGAGTGCCCCCCTTTTCACACACAGTTAAGAATACCAAAATGTGAACACGGTAAATGTTAGACATTAACATGACGGATGCAACATGCCCAGAAGATAATCTTATGCATTTTGTCAAGAATTTGCCATGGCAACTTGGCCGTTCCAACAAACTCTCTACGAGTATATAAAAGATAGAACCACTTATCTACTAATACTGATACTACTACATGATAAAATGTCACTTTGTTAAAACTAGGGTTGGCATTTTATTTTAAAAGTATCTTTTGCCATATTTGTAGAAATCCCTAACTTTCCGACAGCAAACAAATATATCAAATGCTATCACAAAAAAAGAGGTTGTCACCAACCTACCCCGTCCAATAAATTAATTCACCCTGATTGAAATCATTGCATCGTTTACCTCTCTTTCATCATACCTACCCAGCTACCTTTGCACACTCGCACCGCCTGTGCACTCACTGTGCACTCACTGAACATGACCAGCGTCTTCCACGAGGCTAGGCAGACCTATTACTTAAGCTACCCAGGGAGGGGGTCCTGAAGAGAGAGAGGTGGGTTTTTTGGGTTGGATACTTTCAAAATCTAGTTTACTCTGGCTGGTATCTCCAAATTGCCTATCCTAGCTTTAATCCCAGATGGGATATTTAGCCGTCTCACAGCAAAAAAAAAAAGACACTAATTAAAATGGAGAGAATGGAATTAGGGGAAATAACAAAGCTGTGCTCTGGGGCGTTGAGTTTGATTTCCCTGGTCTGCTCTGGCAGGTATGGCATGCGAGAGTTCTTGGTCATCTCACCGGGGACCAACTGTGAAGCCATCACCAGCGAGTCCAAGTGCAACTTACTGCTCAGCTCCGTCTCCATATCTCTGGCCAACAGCGGCTGGTGAGTCCCATTTCAATTTAAAATTTGAGTTTCAAATTAAGAAGCAATTTATACTCTCTGTCCCCCTTTCTGCTCCTTACTCTGTATACATTCAATGTCATAAGTTGACCTTTTATCGATATTTCGCGACGTTCTTATTTAATTTTTGAGTGTCAACAAAACAAAATACAAATGCAAATTATTACTTCATGCTGTAATGCTCTTGTGTAAAGTATGCTGTCGGTATATACTTCACTCTTTGGGTAACCTGTGGCTCTTAATGGTGGTCCTAATGCGAGCAAATGTCTTCATACGTCGCTGTAGCTCGGGCTGTGTGCGTTTAATGGCAATCCATACCAGATGGGGGAGCCTGCGAGTCACGCTAAGGAGGAGAGGAGCAAAATGGAAACGATGGCGCACCACGTGACGGTGGTATCAAAACCATGATAGTACAGAGGACGTTCCGTTTGCTCATCATCTGATAGCAATTTAACGTGGTGCTGCATGCATGTTTAGGTATTTAACATGCGCTCCCTCCCACTGATTGCATTTAATGTCACGGTGCCATGACCGGTTATTTGATTTAGTGAGAAGAACACTGGATTTATATCCTTCTGCTTATTTTCTTCCGAAGAAGACAAAGTCATCATTTTAAATATTTGAAACTAAAATGCATGGGTGGAATAAATGTTATTTAGGTATAATTATAAATGGTCATTTTAAGGTATAAGAAGAGGACTTTGAGCTTGGGTAAAAATAGATAGAAATATTTTTTTAAGAAGTAGTTTTTTGTTATAAGATTATCATATCGGAAATTAAATAATGTTTAGTTATTAGGTTTGAGAAAGGTACGTTAGCTTTTAATTTTTAGCTTTGAGGTTTAACAGGTTAGTTTGATCTAGGTCTGATGTGTGATTGGACGTGGGTTAAAATCAGGGTTGTGCTATGGATCAATCTTCTCTGCATATGGTGTGTGAAGCACAACGTAGACGGTCACATAACGGAGATGGTAGATGTTCAATCTGATTCCTTGTGAAATAACTGCAGTTACATTCCAGAAGGAAGACGTTTTATAGGTAATGAGTTTTTGGCTGTGAAAAGTCATGTGGAATGGGCATGCCACTGCATTGGTGTGCAAAGTACTATACACTAAACCACAGAAGAGACATACTATTCTATTTTCTACTATTCCAATGTGCAATTTCCATGGAATAGTATGCGTTGCGCATCAATCGGTTAGCACACAAAAGCAAAGCAATGCAGAGATGAGCCTTGACTGAGCCCTGATGACAGATGTAAAGCAGCCCACAGTTAAGCCTTTAGTTTGTACTATTTTAAAATGTGCTGATTAATTTGTGGCTGCGTTGCCATAATGCAAGCAAATGCATTTGTCATCACATTTGTTTTCCAACATCGTGGAGGAACAAATTCTTGGTTCCCAGTCTCTCTCCTTGCACTTTGGCTGGCTGTGCTCAGCTGGCCACCAATTACAGAGATGAATGAGGGGGTATTTCATGAATATCCAATGCATGCGCTACATGCGCTGACAATTCAATAAGAAATGAATGAACTTCTTCTGCTGTTGTGAGACAAAATGACGGATTCGGTGGGATCGCGGCGAGCCGGTGGAAAACGTGTGGGTGATTGACGAGATCACATCCTACCATGATCCTACACTAGCTGATGTTGATGTACCCATCACTGAGTCAAAACTCTAAAAGTTGTTGATTTTTTATTTTTTTTTGTATTAAAAAAATTAAATAAAAACGAGACCAGAAATATTGTTTTACAAACTTCAGGTAATTTATTGGTAGTTCCCAACTGGCAACCAGCAGTCCTTGGTGGAACCCCACCACGCCCCTTCACTGCCACTGCTCCAAAAAGAGAGTCTGTAGTTTGGGTGTTTTAGTAGACTGTCATCTTGTCCTCTAACGGTTAGCTTGCAGGTTAAAATACTTCCGTACCTATACCATGTCGTTTTCTATATCAAGATACATTTTTTGGAATCTTTATTTTACTTGAAAATGGTACGCCGTGCTTTATGGTCGTCTCTCTCAGAATAAATGGTCAGCCAATATTTAGTTTAAATGCTAAAAATGAAGGCATCTCTTCAAATTGTTTGCCAAATTTGGACTGTGAGTAGATGCCATCATATTATCATAAACAATTCAAATGAAGGGTAGAAATTGTTTGGCGTCAATAGAGCACACGCAGATAAATGGGGAGTGTTGCTAATTTCAATGAACTGTCATTTGTCAGATAGCAACTTTCCCGTCCTCTGAATAATTTGCCAGACGTTACTGACATGAGACATCTCACTACAGGTGTAATGACAATGGAGAAGAGAATTGCTTCACAGCGTCATTGTGCTGCTTTGTAATCGCTGCCAAGTTACTGTGCAATCTTTTGGACAGCTTATGCACATCAGCACGTCTCGCCAGCCACGTGTATCCATGGTAACATCCCAGGGATGGATTACTTCTACATTTATTAATTTGCAGACACTGATTGGTGTGTGCGTGTGCGTGTGCGTGTGCGCGTGCGAGGTGTGGGGTGACTGGGTTTGTTTGTTGCTGGCTGTGGCCTGGTGGGGATTGTCTGCTGTGCTGTTGTTCTTCAGCTGCCTGGTTCACGTGACCTGGTTCACAGTCAACTCCTCAAATGAGTGAGACAAAATCCTACATTTATTTATTGTTAGTCCACAAAGAGGATGCCAGTGTAGACTTGATGTGAGGGAGAAAAAAAACCCAACAATGTGTGAGCACGGCAGATGTTATTTTTTTCCTCTGCGTCCGCACGTTGTTGTACATCAAGCGTCCTTTTGTTTTTTAAATAGAAACATGGTGGGCGTTCAGAACTCTCGCTGTGGCGTCGGATCACGTTGGGTCAATCAGTATCCATAGCAACTGAAATGCCGGCAGCAGGCGGCAACAGCTCGGGTCACCTGCCCCCCCTCCCCCCCCTTCTTCTTCTCTCCCTGCTGCTGTAGGAAGAAAGGCATCGGGGGACATACAATACATATCAGTCATGAATATGCTAATTATATTGGGTTTAAATGACATTGGACGCTAGCTGTCTCAGACAATGAATGTAATGTTCACAAAACTGCTCCTATGTGGCATTGCAGTGTCATTAATGGGTGAGCTGTCTCTCTCTCCTCGCGTTAAAATGACCGTCGTTAACTAAATGAACGCACCATCCCGAGGTTCTCACCGTTTATTGGCTGCACTTCCGCAAGCGTCCACCAGGTGGCACTGTGAAGCCACTGTCGAATCCGCGCCTGCCCGGAGGGGGGGACGGAGGGGGGGTGGTGGCGGGTGAGCAGCACAACCTGCTACACCACCTCAACGGTATCTGACGGAACATCCTGACACGGACTTACGATACTTTCTTTTATTAAATCCCTCCCCCCCCCTCTCCCCCCCCCCCCCCCCCCC
>JAOPUD010000090.1:7890197-7907567 GCA_027122715.1 Trisopterus minutus
AATGATTTTGACATTTAACCTAAGTGATGGTGACGACCCGTGAACTGGATTCCTCTGGTGTGGCGGTTTCAGAGGTATGACTCGGAGAGAGGTAAAGGTTCAGCACGTGGTTTATGCATAGACACAAGGTAAAGGGAAGAGCACTCTGGAGGCGGTTCATGAGGCATCTCTGGAATCCAGGTACAAATTCTGTCTATATTGGTGTGGGCGGGGTGGTAAAGACGCCACACCTACAGGGTCTCATTTACCCAGGTAAACATTCTGTCTATATTGAATGGCAAAGATGCCACGCCTAATGGGTCTGATTTATCTCAGAACCATAAAACTTAAACCATAAAACCATAAAACTGTGGTTTTGTCTGGACCACTCTATGTGTAGAAGCAGAAACAAGTCTTGGAATGTGTGATGCCATGAGGTAATAATGTGAGCTTTAATATCATGTGGTCTAACGAGGTAATAGAATACATTTATTCACATCAAGAGGCATTTCAACAAAAGCCTATCAACTTGTTTCCTTTATTATTTTCTTTCATGTTGATCGCAGGAGCGAGCAAACAAGACGCCTTGGCAAAGACAAAGCTATTATCAGAAGCCTGTACTGTGTTGAGTGTGGGAGTTCAGTGGAAGATGGCGGTGGAGATTGTTAGAGGTGTGATTGTTTTAATTTGTAGACAACAAGTTGATTGTGAATGTTCCAAATGAGAACTGCGCTATCCCACACATTGGAACGCTGCTTATGGGAAACTAGGGTCATTAGGCTTCATAATTAGTTGTTTTTGTACGTGTAAACTTTGTCTTTGTAATTAAAACTATCACACATTCCCTTGTAATTGGTGAAAAAAATGGAGATGAAAATAATTCTTGGTAGCAAAACATTAGGCTGCTTATAAATATGAAAAAAGTTTTTTGCTTTTGATCAAATGATAAGTAAAGGGATGTGTAATTTCACTGACTAGATAAATAATATAAGGGCAATGCGCAATATTAATGTTATATAGTAATAACATTATAAGATATATCTAGGCTATTCATTAGGTGTAAATTAAACAGATCAAATCATAAAGTCAAACCAGAGTTCTTTGGCAAATGGTAGCCATGGTAGCAAGGCCTAGACAGGTTAACTGCTCTGCTGAAATGAAAACTCTCCATGATTCTTTGCAAACAACAACTTAATTAGTTTCCTTTAAGAAAAAGGGATCACTTTCCAATCAATGAACAACGGAAAACCCAATAACATTTTCTCACTCACATTTGAGGTCATCAAACATTAGTCTGTTTAAGGAACAGTTGCCATTCTTCCAATACGCAAAAATGAAGCACCTGCTTTAAAGAATCTGACCTCATCTCATTCCAGGTTCACAGCAGGTGGGTCACTTTGGATTCACGCATTTAAAAGAGTCATTCATTAAGAGGCATCACCTCTTTTCACTGCAGTGTTTGCTGTGCATCTTGGGCCAGGTCGATTGTGTGGCTGAGATGGTTAGTTAAATAGTTAAGGCAGATATGACTTCCGTCTACAATGCTTTTTTATGGTCATTTTTAGCCAGCACCCCCTGTGCTGTTGCATCGGCGGTCATAAAACATTCAGTATAAGATAGCAAACAGGGATTGCACCTGCTTTTCAAAAAAAAGATTCTGACAAAACACCGGGGGATAAAAAGTGACGGTGTAGGGGAGGGTGGCGGCACCACATCAATCTTTCATAAAGCCAAGTGTCAGCGGTTTCAACGTTGATACTGTTTTGGGGGGGGCTCTCCGCTGACAAACGGTGTTCATGTATATGTGTACGGGCAGCCCCCCCCCCCCCACGGGGGTGAAGAGGGAGGACAGTATGTGTGTGTGCGTGCACTTGTGAGTGTGTTTGTGTGTGTGTGTGTGTGTGTGTGTGTGTGTGTGTGTGTGTGTGCAGGTGGGTGTTGGAGTTGGAGAGACAATGATGAGGTACAAGCGACAAGGGTGTATTTTCCTGACCTTTTTTGTCAAGTCTGCTTAGAGCGATGAAAAGCCATCGTCTGGAGAGATTCGCGGCTGTGGATGTGTTCCAAGCGATTCCCTTTACGATACGCTGCTCTTTGGCGCTGGGGAGGGAAGAATCACAACATAAGGAGGTATAGGGGTCTTACCGAATAACAATAAATCCCCTTTATTGCTTGTGAATCGTGGTGCTTTATTCCTGCTGCAGCCGGGTAGGCGACCTCATCCAGTTAATATGAAGAAACAAGATAAATGGTTTGAGTTCTCTCAAATGAAACTAAGTTTTGCCCTTTCTCAATGCACAAAAACCTCAAAAATCTCACATGGTTTGATATAAAAATGAAAAGAACGATAAATAACCACATACTTTTGTACATTTGTAAGTGTTTTAAAAGTACGCCTTTTAGCAACCATTATGTCTGATTTAAAATGTTTCTGCATTGAACCTGCAGTTAAAAGCACAAACGTTTGAAGATCTTCCAACTCCATTTACGGGGAAAAGTGGACATGTCCGTCTACCCTTATATTTAGGAATCTGGTGCAATTTCTGTCAGAACATTTTGTTCACGCACAGAGTGCATTAGTGCATCACTTTAATATGTTCATTTTGGATCGACATTGAAAGTCCCAGCATGACAGCTAAGCTTGGTTTTATTGATTTTCCTCCCCCTTGAGACTACTTCTCCTAACAATCTTTACACAATAGAAGTGCATGCACTTCTATTGCACAGACGCACATACAGCAAACACACACACACACACACACACACACACACACACACACACACACACACACACACACACACGTACACATACACAGATAAATACCCCCCCCTTCCCCCCTGCCTCCTTTTTTGTCTTTGTAAAGATGTCAAAAAGCTGGAGGGATGGTGGAGTGCTGTGTGAGCCAGGCGCTGGGCGAGGGACTACAGCAACAGGCGGAGGACTTGCGTCGGCAGCTGAGCTCCATAATCTGGCCCCAGCGATTTGTCAGAGTCGTGCCAAGACAAGCAGCGGGCCTCTGCGAAAAGACTGGCAACCTGTTAGCGCTTATACCGCTCTCGACGCTTTGACCAAGAAAAACCAACAAAGGGGCCGTCTTCACTTCATGAGCGTGGAGTAGGCTAGCGTCGAGCCCTCTGCTGCGTGAGGAGCTCACACCACCAGCTCTCCGCTCTCTACTTTTCAGACGGCGGCGGATAACATTTTAATCTGTGCAAAGGTTAATTGAACGACCGACAAAAAAAAAAGAAAGGAAAGGAGGAGACGGTGTCAAGGACAGCTTTGCCACCGCGCCGATGGAGCCGGAGTCGACGAGAATAAATGTCACCTTGCCTGCCTGGGCTTCCGCCGAGTGCCTGACATTTTGCACTGTCATTAATGAGGAACACTTGTTCTCGATCTTTATTTAAAACAAACATCAAAAGTATAACGCTAGTCCGGGATCCTTTGGTTCAGTGTGACTGTGCAGTTATTTGAAACAGAGAAGCCAGGCTTTGTTCTTGGTAAAGATTCCTCGGGCCGCGCTGACCCGGTCACCCCTGTTTCCATTACAGGCGATGCAGGGAAGTTCTGCAGGCTTTTAGTCCCCTGGTGACATACTCCTAGATGTCTATCGACCACTATTGACACACTGGTGCCTGAGCGGCAGGACCAAAGACTTGCAAATGGTTTGCCATTTAAAAATGGGTTGGATTCAGAAAGCAGCCATTATGAACAAAGAGAAGCGGGGAGTGACTTAGTGTAAACTCAAGGCGTCGGAAAGCCCACACTCGCCAGATAATGAGGAAATCCGAAATCCGACATTACACATCATTTAAAAGGAGCTTTGTTCTGTGAAAATGGGCCCGCTTGTTAAATTCCATTGGAAGTTTCTAGAGTGAGATCAAAAGTAAACCCCCTTATTGTCTTACCTCTCTTCTCTCTCTGGTGTACTTTTTTTTAAGTGATCTTGGAGCGCTAATAAGATATGGCAGCACTGACAGCCTCACCGGTCCGAGTTCATAAGAATCCATGCAACGCACAGAGAATATTAATGTGATGATTGGACTTAATTACGGTGAATACAGCGACCTGTCAAATGGAGATTAATCAATTTGGATTGTGAACAGATTACAAAAGGGCCATGTTAATAAATTGTGTTTCTGGAGGCAAAATCTGTCCGTAGCGGCGAGTGACGGCTCCACATTTAATAAAGGCTCAACAACACTGGGACAATATAGGCCTCAGGACTGGAGATGATCCAATAATCTCAATGAAATGTCCTCTTCAGCCTCTGCTCTACTTCCTATTATAATGAATGTACTAAGATTTCTTCGTTATTTCTCTAAGTCTCAGGTCAAAATGTGAAATGTATTCGCACATTAGGCTAATGATGTTTTGAACATTCATTTGTCCATAGTGTTTGAATGGAATGAAAACATTTTGAATTTTTTTCAAGGGATTCCATATAAAAGATAGACAAAAAAATAGTGTTGAAAGCTTTGGCGCTAGGTCAACACTCAGGTTGTTTCTTTTCATGTTTGATAAGTAACATGACTCCTGAAGACACCAAAACAAGAAAGAACTCAAAGTATGGAGGAGGCAGCATCCTCACTATTCTATGTTATAAAATAGAGGTGTTATAAAAGGAGTGAGCTTTCAAATTCTTCATTTTCTTCCCCTCCAGACGGCGTTCTGACACCTTATGTGTAAAGCTCTCGCTTTCTTCATTATCACTTCTTGTTCATCGCCACAATTAAACGCACCACGAGCTTCCGGAGCTAAATCATCTCTGGAACAAGTGTGATCATAGCATTTGCACAGCCATGCCTCTTCTCTTACATTCAACTAGTTGAAGTGGACCGGAGTAAAGCTGAACCGTTGAATCTGTGCCTGACACGAAACCTCTAAGCATAATGTACATTATCATTATCATAATTATTTCTTATCAGCCATTGTTATCCTCCCTTTCACCAGACGGCAATCATCTGTTTGGCAAGGATCCGCTAAATCAGGGCTGGCGGCTTTATTACCTTCAATGGCGGGGTCATTACCGCAGTTAGTTTTGTACTTTCCGCATCAACGTCCTTTAGCTTCATTAAACAGCATACAACCATATATATATATATATATATATATATGGATATAGTTGGATTCAGGGAAAATTATTATTAGGCTATTTTCCCTATCTCTTGTCTGAGGCTCTAGAATCAAGAAACAGGACCATATTTTGCCGGTCGTTTCTTCACGTTTGGTTAATTGATGAGACTCTAGGGACTCAGCTGGATGTGCGAAGCAACAATGGATAACTCTCACTCAGGTGACGACTGCCTCCCTGAGCATTAATCATCTCTGTCTTCCCCAAACAGCAGGCATACTGCGCCACAGTTGCCTGACAACAGCATGCAGAACTTCTAAATGTTATCTTCCCAAGACACGAGGGCCTGGCTTTGCAGAAACCACAGTGCGCCCGGGTCCCATCTGGTGACAACCACTCATTGAACTCTACAAGATAATCGCACCCCCTGAGGAAAGACAATTCATTAAAGGCACAGGGCCTATAATTCATCCGTTGTCTCGGCCTATGATACACTTTAAAATTCTGTGACACTGCACTTTGGCGTGACGTGACGGATCAATTGTTGCGTGGACACTCAGCACTGTTTGTCGGCCCGTGATTTATTTCTCCCTGCAGAAAGAAATGATAAATGAAACCGGAGTGTGTGTGCCGTGCTGAACTCAACCTGATACGGGACTGGGAGAGGGCTTCTGCTGGCGGTGGAGTTAATGGTGCTACATGAAATCAGCAACTCACTTCTGCCCCTGGTGCCACTCTAGGGTTCTTTATTAGCCTTTTGTGAAGAGCCAGGCGCCGGATGCTGACACCATTGGACAGGAAAAGCACAGGGAAATAAGATAAACGCACAATTCAACATTTAAATACACCCTCTGCTACCTTAGGAGCCAGTCTAAGTCTGTCATTCTGTAATGTCCCAGACACGCTACAATCCATCAGGTTCATCAAGAAGATAGCCATTGATGCCACGGCAACTCAAGCTCACTCCTCAAACTAATTACTTCCTTTAATTGTTGCTGAGCGCGTGGGTCTGTGCAGTGCTGTTCTACCGAAAACAACTCTGTCTATACGTGCCTATTTCCATTCTATGTCAGTTCCATCACTTATGCTTGCCACGTTGGGTCCCAATTTGCATGTTCTCCGGTAATTGCTAGGCAGTAGCTCCATTTCCACTTGGCTTGGCCTCCACAAATGTAATTGTATCTCTCCTTTGAGCACAGCTGCCCTTTACCTTCCCTTCAATACACCTTTCTCTGTCTGGTTCACCGGCGTTCCTGTCATGCTTTATTGCAGCTGTCTTGTCATTCGATTTGTTTATGCTGCAGGAATCACTGTGGTGGGCTGCATCGTGTCAAAAACGCATGGCCCTTGTGGCAAAGGTGCAAGGCAGAAATTTCCAGAGGGATGGAAAGAGACCCATTCATTGTTTCTGGACCTTGACATGGCCTCATTCAGAGGAAGTAAAAGGACACAGAACAGATGAACTGTGAGACTTGGTGTAGTGGCCAGAGCACCCTAGGGGTGCTTGCTTGCTATGGCTCCAAGAAGCAAAATCAATGGCTGTTGAAAGAAGCCAAGCGCTCCAGTTCCTGGTCCGTAACTTGTTTTAAGAAGCTTTGGCAGAGAGGGAGGTGGGTGGGTGTTAAGAGTGTGTAGGAATGCGGGGGTCTGGGGGTGTTCAATTCCTTGGCAGCGTGATCCCCACACAGCTTTCACCATCAGATGAATCACATTCATGCAGTGCAGCGTTTTCTACCGTGGAAAGGTTAAAAAGGGAGAAAGGTGCAAGGTGTGTGTGTGAGGGCTGACAACCATCAAGTTTTGAGAACCTTGACATTGGCTATGTTTCTCTTTTATCCTGTTGAAGTGTCTTGATAAACAAAGTACTAACGTTCTTAGAATTGTGTACACATTTTTTTATTTTTCAATTCTTGGCAACTCCCTTACACAGCCCATTGCTTTCTGTGTAAGGCAGGCAGTGCCAATCCACGGACACCGGAACATTTCATCAGAGCGTAAAGGGATACAGAGAGAGATGTTTTATTTCCGTCCCTGTGTACCCCCCCTACTTATCCTCCTTTTACTCCTTTTATGTGCATTAACTGCCTGAGGGGCAACACAGCTATGGAGAGAGTGGGCTGAGGGTGTAGGTGTCCCGATGCTATCCTGGCCCTCACCCAGCGGAGGTGAATCACAGCTGGGGCTCCACACATAGAATACATTGCTCCCACACTCCTACTCACCCAAAACATTTCCTGGCTATTCCTGTAAAGGTCCTGAAAAATGCCACAATGAAAATGCCTGTTTAATTGAATTTTTGGGGATTCAGATTTTTTGCCACCAGATCGCTGTTTTATGAAATTAAGCATGCATTGTTAAGACCAAACTTTGCCAAAAGGACCGACACAGCTTGGCAACACCATCTGATGTATTTTGCCTCGCAAATCCACTTCCACGGTCTGTCATCAGTTTCT
Organism: Trisopterus minutus; assembly: GCA_027122715.1. Taxonomy (NCBI): domain Eukaryota; kingdom Metazoa; phylum Chordata; class Actinopteri; order Gadiformes; family Gadidae; genus Trisopterus; species Trisopterus minutus. The sequence continues at coordinate 7,897,705 of JAOPUD010000090.1, forward strand.
ACTGCGTGTTCCACGATAGAAAAAACGGTCATGCAACTAGTTCCAATAATGACGATTAAATGTGCAGGAAAAACACTGATTACCATGTGCTCAAAAACGGCCCAAGCCCACACATATATAAGGCAGCGTTCAAGACTAAATGGATCATCGGGCTGCGTAAACGCAATCTTTAGTCTTCAATGAAACACCTTACTCTTGCATAATGGTAGGGAAAAAAAAGTTGATATTGGTATTGGAGCATAATCTGAATCCCCTTGGCAGTGTGGTGATGATACAAAACCTATCAACAGTGAGGTAAATACGATCAGTTGGGTCAACCATTTCTGAGAACCGAGTCGATTCAGGGTGCCAATATGCTCGGAATTTCTCTAAAATGACAACCCCTTGCAATAGCCATCACGGGTTCCATAAACACTCAGAGGGGAGTAGATTGCTCCATTATATGAACCTAAAGCGGCTCCAAATGAGAGCAGGCTAAAGCCTACCCTCGTGCGATGGGGAGGAGGTGTGGGTGGTGAGGGTGGATAGAGGCTTCCCAGGAATGGGTAGCCGATCAATTTACAGATAAATAACGAGGGCTGTGGAAAGGGGTTACGGTCTGTCCGTACTGAATGCCACAACCACTGGGACCCCTGGAGCCCCCGAGGGAGAAGACACATTTAGGAGAAGGAGAAGGGGCATCAGAAATCTGCTCTGCTGGGGTTTGTTGTGAGCGCTCAGGGAGGTGACAGCCCAGACATGGATTTGCACTGTCAGTGCAGGATCAGGAGACAATAACTGTATATGGGGTGTCAGTCCATTGGGCTGCAGCTGTAAAGCCAGGCTAGCCATCAACATGGTGCGGCGAGATAAGCCGAAGGCTGTCACATCCTGTTGATGACTGTATTGTTCTGGGACACAAAGGGGATTTTTATTTTATTTCTTTATTTTTTGAACCGCCGGTGTGTTCTATCTGCACTTGAGCAGTGTGTGAACACATTAGATCCACATCAATTGATGCATGCCTCGTATCTCTTCTGCAAAAGTGGATGCTATTGCAACGAAAGGACAAAATAGTTTGTAATATTCTACAATTAACCTACTCAACCACCTAAATATAACAAACTTGTATTTTTCAGAAGGATTAACAGTGGAAAAAAAGGACAATCAAACTAACCACATATTTCTATATTAATCCAAATGCTAACCCCATGTGTTTAAGTCTTTCATGTTTGTTCTCTTCACATACTTCCCCGTGTATGTCGGAGAGGTCATCACATTATCTGGTTTTGGTTGCGTTAAAGTAAAACTTCAGCCAACTTGACGTCACTAGGATGTGTTCCAATATGTTTAGTATCTCACTTTGCCGAGACATTGCTGCATTAGTTACCATGGGGTGTAATAGTAGACTATGTCTTCAAATCATCACTGTAGCATCAACCATAATTATCAGATAATAGCTTCATTACATTTCGGCCGCACCAGCTGCCTTGTAAATCCAGAATGTACTTTGCAGGATTGGGCTGTGGCTATGATTTCCAATACAGCTGCAGGTATGGCCTTGTTGGAGGCAAGGAAACTGCCTGTTATTCAATGTTAACCTGGCCGATTTGGTCTGCTCTGGCAGCGGGGAGCCCAGATATGGCCTGTTGCATCTATGTTTGCTCAAAATAATGAATCGGGCGCATCACACAGCACATCCCGCGGTCGTTTCATGTTGATACCATTCATTTTCTTCTGCCTGTGTAGAGGAGAATTAGATAAACCCATCAGTCCAGGGACTAGGCAGGGACCATCGAAACCCTTTTTCAAGGACAAAACCAGCGACTACAACCCGAGGCCAATCATCTGTAAAGAGTTGATGTTGCCAGTGTAACAGGAGGGAGAGAACATTGAACTATGGAAGGATCAGGATGAAGAAGAGGCTGCCAGGACAGAGACGTCCTCTTCTATCATTGCCAGCTGGTAGGAAGTAAAGCTTCACTTCTGCCCGGTGAGGGGGAGGTGAAGGACTCCCCGGATGACATCCAGGATAATCGCCAGAGCGGGGGTGACTCTCCGATCATACCAGTAAAGGTGAATGGAAACGCAGTGAGTGCCCGTCTGGATTCAGGAAGTTCAATGTTGCTAATTAAAAAGAGTCTGTGCCTGGATGTATTGACTATGGACTTCAAACCGTATGTGTTGTGTTCATGGGGACTGCAAATCCAAACACCAAGCAGAAATTATGGTGGAGGAACACAACCAGAAGTATCTATTCACCATGGCGGTAGTGGAGCTTCTCCCAGTAGACATGCTTTTTGGGCAGAGACTGCTGGTCCGGGAGAGCTTCCGATCTTTGCCTAATTCAACAGAAGTATGAGTGGGTGAAAGAGGACCCCCAGTGACTTGGATACCAGTTCGGGCCAAGTGGAAGCCAAGCAACAGGTGGATAAGGTGGAATCTACCAAGAATTGTTTCCGACCACATACAAGAAAGGGGCAGTCATTCCTGGGGTTCCATTCAGAAGGAACGCCTAACCATTAAGTAGCCATTGGACAGGTTGAGGTATTATCTCCTTTGCAGGGAATCAACCTCCATACTGACCATAGAGCCTTGACCTGGATCCAGACCATGAAAGACTGGAACGCCAGAGTGACCCTGTGGTACCTTGACTCTAACCATTCAGGTTCAAAGTGTGTCATCCCCCAGGGAAAGACAATGTCAAAGATGACGACCTGTCATGGCTGCCATCCAGTGGCATCTCAGGAGAGGTACTGTGGTGCAGAAGACATACCCTTTAATGGTTATGAATAGGGTTGAGTTAAAGCATACACACACCTTTTATGTTACTCGATCGTAATCGTCTAACAGTATGCGCCTTGCTATGGTTACCCTCGATTAAATCTGAAGTCAAAACATATAGTCACCCATAATAACAGTCAATAACTCAATTACAACGCAATTTCCAAATATTTATGTTACCTTTGGGCAGTCAGCAGTAAAACATATCAACTGATCAATAACTTGCAGTGCTTTGCACGTCTCTCTCACTCTGTTTCTCTTTGTCTTAGTTTTGGGTTTTGGGGTTAGACTGATCGACAGAGCTCTCACAAAACGTCCATCATTGTGGAAAATCAATCAAGAAATGTTCCTTTTAAGTACCACCAAGATTTTAGTTTTTCCCCCCCTTTGTACACAGTGCTGGGTCCACCAAATAAACACCCTTGCACTGAAGTGCTTATCGTGACTGTGCCATCATTTTTAAAGAGTGAAACCCACACTCTATGACACCATGCCAAAGTATTTTTGGGTAGGTGACTGCCCACACACACATCTCCTCAGCTCAAAAAGAGAGCTCTTTCCGCACTGTGCTCTTATGATGAGCAGCGGCCTCCCACACAGTTGTTATGTAAAATAACAGTTACAGGACTCCATATTGCTTTACTCATCCTAGAAGTGAGCATGTCAGAAGTTGCCCTCTGATACAGCGCTGTTATTTTGGGGAAAAGTGGCATCTGCCCTGAACTGTACATTTGGCTTTGCTGAGAGGGCTGTGCGTACTGTATCAGTGAACAGATTTGAAATTACTGTGTCCTTGTCCAAGTGTACATTTTTTACTTCATAAATGAGACAAGGTCATCTTGACTTAATGTTTGCCAACCATATCTGAGTGAAGTTTTGTCCAAACAACAACCCTGTGATATTTAAGGCCATTTGTGAAGCTTGAAGTTGACCGCAAGTTAACCGCCAAATTCGCTCTTGTAAACATTGACGTGTGGAATTTCAGAGTAATGAAACATTACAACATTGAGGTTTGCCAGATGTACATAACTTAGGAAGGCCACTTTAGATTTTTTTTTAAATTTATTATAGCAGTTCTGTGTTGTTAAAAAAACGTTATTTAAAAAAATAAATTAACACAGCTCCATGTTCATTATGAATATATTATTTATTAATAGAGTTTCAAGGGGGTAATTTTTCCTTTGAACAGCAAAGCTAATTGCCATTAAAATTGTATAAGCCTATATACGAATATAAACCAGGACGACACTTAATGTGTCAAATTCCCGCTTGATGAGCTGGTTACTATTGCAAATGTCCCATCTGGGCTCAATACAGTATTGTCTAATATTCTCCTAAGCAAAGTTGGGACAGTGCTGTTGGGGGGAGGGGGGAGTCCCACCACCTCATTTATTAAACGTCATTGGGTTTTGTGCCATACGTTTTTGCTTACACACAGTTTTGTTGAATCAAAATGAAGCAATGAATATTAAAGTATAAACTATAAGGATTGTCTACGAAAGTGATTGGACAGGAAAGATGCCATTCCATATGTTTTACTCTTCCCCTCCGCCCTCCACCGGCCAGCTGCTGCAGACGCTCTGCCTGCCCTTCGCTATGCTCTAATGCTGCCGATTCAGACTGTAAAGAGAGAAAACACAAAGCCTCCCACCGCTCATCCACTTGTAACACGGGCAAACAGCAAAGGTAAGCACATCTTGTTTGTATAACGAGGACAGTCAATCAAACCATTATGGCGATATCCTGTGATCGTGAACATTAAACGCGCTTGTGGCTGTTAGCCTAGCTGCGTTCATACATTAGCCTCCGTGCTAACCCGGGGAGCTAATAGCATGTACCCGATAGCATTCATGCATGGCAAAGTTTGCTTGTTTGTAACGCGTGAAACGGCTATTCTGTGTATATTATATTACAATCATCGATACTCTGACGTCACCCCCCAACCCATTCAACACACTTGGGCCAACTCCCGTGTCCCGACCGCACCAGCATCATGTAGAAAAGTGCTGAGTGCTGACATCTGATAAGTTGAGAGGTTTTAAGCTCACCGACTGACTTCTTTCACTAACTCAGCCCCCGGTGCTAGTGCTTGTGATAGTGATGTCGCCACTGGGCTGTATTGCGGTTTCATATGAACCAGAACGGTGTCCCACCAAAGCGTTGAGTGCGGTGTGGGACACGTTGTTGACACCACACTTGTGCACTGTGTGTAGTTCGGTGGCGTGAGGCCTTGTGCTACCTCGGCTAATCGTGATGGGCTAGCACTGCACTAGATTGCTAACCAGCGAGTCAAATGAAAACAAAGCTGCTGTCAAAACTGACACGTGTGTTCAGGATATGTTCAATGCTTGTGGTGTTCATTGTGTTCCTCAAGGATCGTCAAACCGTGTGTAACATATGTTCCCTGCGGTGTATGGCCTCCTACACCTGGCCGGCCCAGATGATACAGTATGGAGCTAGCTAGCCGGGAGAGCTAAACGTATGTCCTACCATGTGAGGCCTGCTACGCTTTTTAGGGGTTCACACTATTTCAGGCGGCGTTACATCATGTTTGAGAGGTACTAAATAATACTTGAATGTTACAGAATACATAATCTATTTCTCAAAAACGAGGGTGTCTGCTTACAGTTTTACTGAAGATTAAAACTTTGCCGTTCCTACTCTTAATACATGTGCATGACATACAACAACACTTGGGTTATAGGTCCCTGGTCTGTGTACAAATTAGGATGCTCATTTTCTATCGTGGTCACCGAGTTGTGTAACCCTTTTATTGTAACTATATGTTTATAATGAAGGTTGTTTAGTATACCTCTAAATGCACTGATATGTTTGTTTATCTACTTTTCGTATATGGGCAAGTGTCCCCAACAACTACTTGAAGGCCCTCATCTGATCAGAGGAAGTCCTAGTGGAAACACTTGTTGATTTCACAGAAATGGAGAACGTTTCTCTGATATTCTATCCACAATTATTTGGTTGTGGAGAGTAGTTAATTTTTACAGTATTTTAAAAAATATATTTAAAAGGATCAACTTATGTTTCGTAACAATGAGAGGTCAAAGAACATATAGCATTAGGAGTTGGGGATGAACTCCTTTTTGCAGAAAATGTCATTATTGTTGCGTGTTCTGCTTGGCATGGAGACTAGACGCATATCCGTAATATAAATAATGCCAGGCCCATGAACATGTTTACACTGACGGTGCTTAGTCCTCCTGTTATATCAGTGATATTCAGGGGATTAACCCTGGTCAGTTTTTTCTTCTGTGCATGTTTACAGTTAGTATGATTTGAATACAAGCAAGGTGAAAGTTATTTGAATAGAGACTCTTTATAAGTAGCATACACTGTGTGTCTATATCTCTGTTTAAAGCCTGTATATGGCACAGGATTACCTAATCTAGACTGGAAGAATATAATAAATTAAACCTTATTAGGGTACACAAATGCACCTACTATCACCTCTCTAAATTTTCTCTTTACAACTTTAAACCACTTTCTTAATAGGTGTTCACACCACCAACAATTCTAAAGTTCACAAGACCTGCTCTAAGTGTGATTTAAATTGAACTATGGGAGGATTTGTTATGGGTGTGAAACGTAATCCAACCTAACTGTCGAATGCGTCCTATCACAAAACACAGTGCATTCTGTGGTGTGGGCTGTGATTTCTATGATAGGACAGTCAAGCCCATAGTACCTCAGCTGTCTACACAGTTAACATGTCATGCATAACCTACCCAGCTCTCATTGATACCCTATAATAGTTTTGCTCAGATGTCCTTTGTATACAACAAGTGGTCTCACTGGGCACTAATACTCATTGCCTGAACTGTTCTCATTCGGTAGCAACACCAAAGCATGATAAAAACCAGGATCGCAATATGCTGTTATTGCTGTATTATTGACCGCGACCGGAAAGCAATATGTTGAGTTGTTCCCCACAACATTTCTGTCCATTTGATGAACCACCTTTGTTGTGTTTTATGCTCCAAACTTTCTAAAACAAAGGGGCAAATACATTTTTGATTGAGAGGTTTTTACCTTAGTATTCATAGATTATCTGGACAGAAGTTAACTTTTTAAGTAACTGGTACGACTGTCATGACGTAGAGGATGGTTAGAAGCTCAGACTATCCTATTGCTGAACAGGGTCAGGTGTCACTGGCTAATCTATAAGGTCAACGCTCTTGCTGGTAGGCATTTAAGCCAATTTGCAAAGCACTGCTGTTGATGTGAGTGCTTTTTTTGTTGGTTGAAGGTGAATCTTAATACAGTGGCCTGCAGCTTACACAGCTTGCATTATGGCTGAGAGAGAACCAGATTGAGTGTATAATGAACCGTAGTGAACTTTTGGCTTGTGGCAATTGAATTGAAAAAAACGTGATATATGCTGTACATTAGAGGTGTGCATGTATCTTAACTCATACTAGGGCTGCAACTAACAATTATTTTCATAGTTGATTACTTTTTTTTTTTAATGGATGGTAAATGGTCCTCGTTTACATAGCGCTTTTAACTTAAGTGCATGTACACATTTCCACACAGACGGGGCGACAGCCAGCTCATCAGGAGCAATAAGGGTGAGGCGTCTTGCTCAGGCAACCTTGTGGTTACCAGCCAACCCTCTCTACCTCCTGAGATAATGCCGCACACAATAGATTAATCCTTTTTTTTTTAAATAAAATGTCATAAATGATAGCAAATGCCCTCAAAAGTTACCCGAGTCCTAAGTAGGGCTGGGCGGTTAACCAAATTTTGATCGCGATTTCGATTTTAGCATGAAACGATCACCAAACTAATATAATCGAGTTCAAACTATTTTTTCTTTTTCTTTTTTTTTCTTTCTATATAGAAATTGCAGAACAGCTGGATACATATCTGAACATTATTTTCTATTTGCCCATTTTGTGTATTTCTTTGAGGGGAAATTTCAAAGTGCTCATTTGCAAAGTGTTTTTTTTGGAGAGAAATTATGAATAAATGCAAAAAAATAATAGTTTGGTTGATGATTTTTTTTCCATAATCGAGCACCCCTAGTCCAAAGTGATTTGTTAAATGTGCTTGCTTTATCTGACAAGCAGCCAAGAAAAACTGAACTATTCCTTTTATAATGATCCATAATGTAAATATATGAATGGAGGATAAAGCAACAAATCTTTATTTATTTGTACTTGATAAATAATTTAAACTGATCAAAATATGTTAAAAAAAGATAATATTTTCTGTCCATTTACTAATCGACTAATCGCCGCAGACCTGCAAAGGATTTTTGAGTACTTGTTGTTTAGCTGAGGTATCACCACCTGCTTAAAAAAAATATACAATCTTCCTTTTGGTGACAAAAAAAAAGTGAGGTAAAGGCAGCACTAAGCGGGGTGTGCATATCTGTCTCAATGTGTAAACAAATTTTGACATTGCCTGGCAGTGCTATTGAGGTTTGCATGTTTCCGTTTCAAGTAAGTTAACGTGTTGCCAGAAACACAATCGGCGCAATGCTGATCACCTTCCTTGACATTCTCCATAGTTCTTCAGTAGTCCTATAGGCTGTTCTGAAAAAAACCTTGAAAGGTTGGCATGGCCACCATCCTTCGTTTGTCTATGCTTTAGTCACAAGACAGTCGCAAGATCGAAACTGCGATTTGTGTGAGGTCCAGTTTTGATATTCGGACTGGGTTGTTGGGGAATGGTGAGTGTGTGTGTGGTTGCTGTCCACACGCTTGTGCCAGGCACGTATAACTCAATATGTTCCACCTGCCACCAGTTTTGTCATAGACTGACGTGCGCCCTATGTTGGTAAAGATCGTTCTACCGGTACTGTTCAGAGTTGGGACTATCAAACCGGTTTGATGAATGTTTGACCAGCCCAACCCGTTTAACCTTACCGGTAAAACGGGAACTGCCCAACCAACTTACATTGTTATAAATCTGACCTGTCAACGCTTTATACATAAGAATGGCAGTTTTTTTTGCTACTAAATGTTTTGAATTGATGCTGCTGCAAGATAGGGGTGTAAATCTCTGGTTTAATCACGATACGAAATTAAATAGATTAATTGAACAACAATTCGATATTTGCCGACATCTAAAGTCTGCTGCGATACAAATTCAATACAATTCAGGGGCATGAGATCGATATGAGACAATATCATATGCCCATTTAACACAACCTCTTACATTAACATCAACTCACAAAAAACAACAATTTCATTTTATATCTTTGCTCTTCCAGGTATTTAAAACATTTATTTTAATACGAACTATAAAGTGCCACATTGCATTTAAGTGCAAAAGGTTTTTTTATGGCTTAACTTAAAGAGCCTGTAATGGTTTTTCATTTTGAACATGGACCATTCCCCACCTATCTGTAGATAGTTTTCTTCTAAAAACAAAACATACTCCGAATCATCTTGGCTGTTAGGATAAGCCGTCCGTTTTGCCAGATTGGGCAAATCTTCCCGGCCAATTGGGCTACTTTACACTCGTTGGGCAGATGTCCCGTCTTTCCAGCCTAATCTGGCAACACAAACCGAAACTAGACATCCTTGCGCTCACAAATGCGCACGCTGTCGCTGCTTGCCTTGTTTAACTGGTGAACGGATACGTGAGCGGCTTGGCGCACCTGCGCAGAAATAGTTTCACAACAACCGCGCAAGGATATTGTCAAAATAAGTGTATAATACAGCGATATGCATCAATGCGTTGCAAAGATGCATTGGGATTGTTCGCCAATCAATCGATGTAGCCGTATACATCGATGGATCGTTACACCCCTACTGCAAGATATGGTTGTATTGTTAGTGATTATTTGCATGTTCTGATAGGGAGATTTACTTCTGTTGTTGCTGCAGTTAACGACCAACAAGCAAATGGTTTGGCCTATCTTGATACAGAGTCTGAACATCCCCTAGTGCTTCAGCTGGTTAATCAAAGAAAAAAACCCTATAGAATTGGTCTTTGGTTTGACTTCTGTTGTTGCTACTAGTGATGATCTCTCCTGCTGGTTCCCTCTGATGTCCCACCCAGTTTTTTTTTTGAAGGCTGTCAAATGGCATTACAACTAATCTGAACCTTGGTTTTGTTTACCACTGACCCCC
>JAOPUD010000090.1:8120382-8136572 GCA_027122715.1 Trisopterus minutus
TGTGTGTGTGTGTGTGTGTGTGTGTGTGTGTGTGTGTTTGTGTGTGTGTCTGTGTGTGTGTGTGTGTGTGTGTGTGTGTGTGTGTTTGTCTCTCAGATCTGCATCACACACAAGGCCAAAGCTTTGGGTTTTGCTTTAGCTGGAGAAGAATTCAATGCAGCCAAGAAACCTGTTAGGCTTGTAACAGCCTCCATCATTCTTTCATCTCCTATCTAAACACACACACGCACACGCGCACATACAAACACACACATACAGTTACACAACCGAACAACAGAAAAATGTGTTATGAGTAACATGATTCCCAAAACATTGTACAAATAATCTTTGGAGCCTGGAGGAAAATCCATTAGACTTATTGTGAAACAGAGCACAGCGATACATTACGTAACAGCAAGATTCGGTTAATAGCTCATCAAAGTCAATTAATCCATCCAAAAAGATACTTTCACCACATCAATATATAATATATGTCGTAACATTTGTATTCACTGTGTATGTCTTAAAGCAGTGTTTGAATTTCAATGTTAAAATCTCTCCCTCTCGCAAGTTTTGCCTCTAAGCAACCGGCTCTGATGTCAAATAGAAAGTCAAGGGCAACGTCCTCAGGTAAAGGTGTGCAAAGTGGCTAGAGGGGAGGAGAGAACAGAAGTCGTAACATTTAAAGTGACAAGACAGACAATACAGGAAATGAGAGGGGAGGGGCTACACAATAATAAATGATACGAGAACTGAAAACCCTTTCCAGTATTGCTTAACCAAACAGAAAGACCCCTGGATTGAATATTGCGGCTCCATGAAGCATGTCAAATAATCAAATAGCCTTACTGTAGATACTAGTTGCATCTTATAACCCTCACCTGGGCCCTTGTGACTTCTTTAGTTCATTGTTTGCCTTAGCTTTCTCCAGATATCCGTAAACAGTGTCTCCCTCAGCCTACGTTAGGAGGTCAGCCAGGCAATTAGTTTAGATTCAGGCTTCCTTATCTGTGGAGGTAATGAGGCCAAGAAGCATAGCCAGACACCAGCTATTGATTCAGTGATCCCAGAAGATGCCCAGATGCATGATGGGTAGGTAGTGTTAAGCCTCCTACTGATGGGTGATAATGCCCAGATGCTATCAGTCACAGAGACGTTTCTACCCGTCCAATTGCCTTTGACATTCACCACCAACACTGTGAACTATTACACAAACCATGCGCAGGTGTGGATTTCCTGGAATCATTCAAATCAAATCATTCATCACGCTTTGTTTGTCAAGGTTAATACCATTGGAAGAACATCTGTATCTCTGGAGAAAATAAGATGGATGCGAAAGGGAAAGCAAAAACAACGATTTATCATTATTTCTAAGGCTTGTTTTATGTTGTGTTGTTTGTGTGCCTATCCATAAAACCGAAAAAATACAATTGCAACTCTTCTATATCGATATCTATATATTTATATCAGTGCCTACCTGTGCCAATCCATTGGCTACGCCCCTACATGATTGACAGGCATCAAATTAAGCTGGAAGCCTATTTTTTCTGCCAAGAGTCAGGGCCAGTAATTTACTAGTCACGGTTCGAGCAGCCACCTAGCTTACCAAACCAGCCCACAAAACCACAGCAGGTAGGCTATACACACTGCAGCCTTTTTCTCATCATACACATTGCTTGGAACCAAAATATGTTTCTTGTTTTTTTTCTCTTACTGTTTTTCAAGCCTTTTGCTTGTCCCTGAATCCATAGTGATATTGTTTAAGCATTTCTTTCCGTGTGAAAAAGCACTTTTGTGAGCAATTCTCTGAACACAAAAGCATGTATAATTTGATTGATCATTCAAGCTACACAAAGATCATTTGTGCTGGCCTCACACGGAGGAGTTTCCTTTTCCTTCTCTTCGTGCAATAGAGAGTTAGGCTGAGCATCCATTCACCCTCAGCCCATGGGGACAATTGATAGTTAGAAACCCATTAATGCCCTCACAGAAAAATAGGCGTTTGGTTGGTCTTTGTTTAAATAATCACAAAACTTCACTTAAATACCCCTAAAGAAAGCAAATTATAGACCTTCAGGAGCTAGATACAATGCAAAAAATGAAAGCAATTTCGACAGACATGATACAGCTCAACAGTCATGCTATATCCCTACAGTAGAGAAACAGATGGCAGGGCATCTGCTGCAGGGGGGGGAGCATACCTCCTATGAAATACCTCCAGGTAATTGCTGACAATTTACAAGCGCATTACTTTAATCAGCCCACTGAGTGGTTTTAGAGCCAGCAGCAGCACTCCCCCCACCGCAACTACACCACAGTCCACGCTTTAATAATGAATGATCCAAGATCCAGGATGGATGACTTTTAGGTTTGCAAAGGTCTGCGTTTATATATCACCTATGCACATTGTGGTGTTTCATCTGGTTGGTTTTTAATTATCAGTGTTTCTGTTGGAACGCATTCATAATGTTTACTTCTGGGAGTTGTTGTCGCTGGATTATAAAAACACATAGTATGTTTTTGTATTTGCAGATTCAAGGATATTTATGCTTATGGGCCATGAGCAAGGCCCGTCCCGAAAATGGTATGGGGTATACAGTGTGACGTTTCATCCTAAAATGCCCAGTCATACACGTGTGTATGTGTTCTAGAATGACCGTTAACAATAACCATTAATCATCTTCTTACGTTGGGCCTCAACCAATTCTAACTAATCTGACATATTTAGACACAAATATCAAAAGTACTTTAGGAAAAATACATTCTTTTGAATTATTTGATTAGCCCTTTATATCGTGTTGCTGTAGGCATTCGAGGAGTTTCCTAAAACATGCCTGACATCATACTTTAACTCGGGCTATGCGTTGATCATCTGGCCATTGTCCAGGCATGAGCTCCCTCAGGAACACATTGTCCGAGCGGAAGGTCAAAGCGCCACAATGGTTTGTCTCAACCTTTCCGCTGGAGGTAGACCATCTGCACGCCCAATGACGCCGTGTCCCCATCGCCTGCTTGTGAGCGTAACGATGAATGGAATGGAGGCAGGGGATGATGTCATCATCTGCTGTCAGATTGTGACCCATGCCATGAGTCATGCAACAGGTGGGGCAGAACGCAGCGGCTGGAGCATCTAATTAGCATAGCAGCAGGAGTTACATTCATAACGGCGAGCGGAAGACTACACGCTGCACGTTGGAGATTCCAATAGTTCAAGTTTATATTTCGGCAGAAGGCGGGTTATGTAAGATCTAAATGAGCATTGGCCCGTATTCAACCAACGGCATTATAGGCATAGTAATCCTAAATGTCTCAGGCAATAAGAAAAACGTCAACCTTAATGATTAATAGGTCGATAATTGATAATAGGTCGATAATAGGTTGATCAATACTTCACCAGAAGAGCTTGAAAACAAAAAAAGAATAGGCCCACTATCAATTCAATTCAAATAATAATCTTTCTTTGCATGGTCCAATGTTACAGTTCATGTGCAAGACAAATGAAACATAGGCCTACGAGTAAGCTACAAGACAACGAACAAGGAAATGCGTATCTACTAGTAAACACACATGCATTGCCTTGATCAGAATGCTAAAAGGATGACTACTTTGAGTTGGTACTGCGTGGGGTTGACCTATAATGAAAGGAATTCTCTGATAACAGAAAGTGATGTAAGTGTCTTGTTTGACAGGAACATCTCCCTTGCTTTGCAGGGGAGAGGGTATTTCAGGACGGATTGGCTATTTCACCATATCAGTGGATGACAGATTTCCTCGCTAATCTTCTACACCATTTACATACTAAGTTGATGCGGCATAGGATGATGAAGATAAGATCGTTTTGTGTTGGACAAATAGCCTAAAATATTCATTTTATGAGTTCGTTTATTATATGCAAATTTTTTTGGTAAGTATCCACTATTTAAAGCCTTCGAGGTCCTCAAGTGGATGATAGTAAAGTAGGATACGTCTTAGAGCAATGTCCTACCTCTAACTGGTACAACAACGCCACCTAGCGGTACCGGTTGTAACAGCATTACTATTGGAAAGTGGATTCTGGAGCGTCGTAGGGTTTGTCCTTTCAGGGCACCCGTCAGAAATGGCGCATATGTAGTACGCCACAAGGTGAATGAACTGCTGTTAACCACCTTACTGCAAGCCAGTTCAATCTATGCTGTGGATCTATGATATCCCGTTCAATATTACCGTTGAATAATCTATTTTCTGATCGGTACGCAGGTATGTCTGGGTGCTTTCTAACAGGTTTTTCACTTTCCATTTTAATGTTACACAAACGTTAGCGGTGCCCTGCCTGTCAAAGATGTACACACGTTTGTATGCATATAGGAAGTTCATATGATGCGCATAGCAACTATTATAGAAGGCTGAACGCATAACACCTGACGATCAGCTGTCTTCGTGTTACACGCTTTGCGTATTGGGTCGTAAGCGGCTCATAACACTTCATAACAAACCACAGAGGAAGGGTCCATGGCGACACTGCTCAAAAACATATAACATGCAAAACGCTGGGCATAGTTAATCGAAAGTCATTGAACATTGCATCTGTTACAGAGCAGCACACAAGTGGATCACCGGAGGGACAACCCCGCCAGAATGGCCAGTGTAAGTCTCACTTATAATGATGGGCTAACGTTACATATGATAAATTATTAGGGATTAAATATGTTATGTATTATCGGAGGAAACGATCTGCCTGAGGCAGTGGATGATGCAACGTGAGGAAGCCCGTCGTGCCTGTTTGGAGAAGAGACCGCATCCTTACAGACCTGTTACTATTATTGTTATTATTATTATTATTATTATTATTATTATTGAAGCATTGTGCAGCATCTTATCCTATATTTGTTTTCTAAGGGGAATGGGTTAAAGCTAACAATTGTTATTGCATTGCCCTTGGTTCTATGAACATCCTTACTATACCGACAGCGACATATTGTTGTTTCTCTTTCTCCTGACACATGTACTTATTGTAGGTCATTTACGATAAAAGTGTCTACTAAACGCCCTAAATTTGTGATGAAAATACAACTTTGCCTTTTTATCTGTATGGAGGGGACTAAGGCCCCTCCTACCCCTTCGCGGGAATGCGCAAAATCTAGGGTTAGAGCTCAAATCTAGGGTTAGAGCTCAAATCTAAGGGAAGGTGGAGAATTGGAGCGGGCCTAAAGCTTTCGCTGCCGTCCCTTAGGTGCTCCGCAACAGAGCCAGGCTGGTGAGCTACCTTCCAGGGCTTCATGTTCTGGTGGGGCGTGTGCGCATCGCGGGGGCCCGGGCCTTCTCTACGGCTGGTTCCTCTGGCTCTGATGAGCCCCACGTAGCGGTCGTCCCTCCTGATATGGGTAAGCACACTCACACACTGCTCTCTGGAAGAGCTGTGGCAATACGACATTGTTTGGATTTAAATTAAATATGATTTTGGAGTTTCTCAAGTGTGTGCGTGTGTGTGTGTGTTTCCGTGCGTGCATGTGTGCATGCGCGCCCTGCCTCCAGTCAAAGAGATGGATATGTCACACATCAACCTGATAGGTTTCCATTTTCCTCTCCGTTTCTTACCATACTACTGACTGTGATATCTATATTTCCAAAAGAGCTCCCACTGCCGTCCGTGATGAAATAAGCAGTTTATATATAGATCTGTAAAGATAGATCTTTCTATCTAGAGATCTCTATCTATGTCATGTTTCAGCCTATTGAGGTCTAGGAGAGGTGAGTATAATGATTATTGATAATTGATGGTTCCTGTTCAATTCTAGGCCCCAGGACGGTGTGGCCGGATGAGTCCATGGGTCCTTTCGGGCCTCAGGACCAGCGCTTCCAGCTGCCTGGTTACGCAGGGTTCGACTGCCACATGGAGGGGACGGCGGGCCAGAAGAAGACCCCAGTCCTCAGCACCGTGCCCGACATCCTGTCAGTACCGTCCAACAGTGATCGCCACGAGTTCATCCTGGCCCAGTTTGTGGGAGAGTTCTGTGTGAGTACAGAACGGAACTGGAAGAATCCGCTCAAGGATGAACAGCTCTCCTGATCAATTATTGACTTAGTGGATGACAGCATTTTTTATTAATCTCGTCATTGTTGTCCCATAACTGATCTTTTTTTTCTTATTAAACATGACCTCACTCTGTAAATAAGTAACTTTCAAATTCAGTGGCATGGGTCGGTAGGTAGAGAAGATCAAACCAACTGTAATTTGAATACCTTCCCCCTCTGCCATGTTTCTTCTCCAGCTTCTTATGTAACGTGTCGATTTAAACAGCCAGTTGAGATTAGTTTAGTTCATTTCAAATGAGCTAACTTGGTTCATTTGTTGACTAAGGTCTTCCTTCCTCTGATGTCGTTGGTGGTTGTTTGTTTGTGTTTCAGGGTAGTGACAGCCCAGTTTCACCCCAGCTGGTAAACAGAGCCGAGCAGTACTTTGATAACTCCAACGTGGAGTGTGCCATTCAGTCCTGCCCAGACCTGCTCAAGAAAGGTACAGTTACACTTGTGCTGCTCAGCATTATCGTCGTTGTTACTGTTGGTAGCACTGAACCTAAAACAGTACACATGGGAGACAAAAACATTTATAGACAAGATATAATTCAAGTTATATTGATCTATTTATATTGAATGTATTGATTATATTATAGCTATACTATTACAGGTACATTAACACAGATCCTTACATTGACCACTTTGTCAGCGATGTAAGGTATCAACCAATCAGGTTCACCCTGACCAGTGCACCTGGAGCAGTCTAAGAGGAGGAGTTTTGCCCACTGTTGTATTAAACATCTTTCACACATTGAAGAGCTTGTTTTTAATTCAATCTTAAAGAGCCAATAGAAACACTTTATCTCGTGGTTAACATTCAAGGCATGTCCACAAGGGGGAGCCAAATTACAACAATGCATACCGCAATGCTAATTTCTCTACTATTTAACTGCTAGATTTCCAGTCCATGTTCCCTGAGGCACCAACCAAGGGCATGATGGTCGTCACGGTTACCCAGAAGACCAAGAATGACATGACTTCCTGGAGCGAGAAGGTAGACGAGGAGAGAGAGCAGATGCTTGAAAATGTAAGTTTAGTGTGGCGTTCTCTTATGATTTGTGTTTATTCACACTACTTAAATCTGTAGATGACTTTAACTGACCTGCCTGCATTTAATGGTTTCTTCTCATTCATACATTTTGCACATTTTCTCTAGACAAATTTCTTTATCATGATTCTGGCTGCTGTTGCAGCAAATGTCCGTGTGGACTTGGTCACTAGGAGCCGTCCAAGCCCTGCAGTGGCAAGACATGCTTGAATCATCACCTGATGAGGTTTCTCATCGTAATATATGCATTTTACTCATGTTCCAAAAAATGTTTAAATTGCAACTTCGCATGTTGGTCTTCGAAAGCCAAAGCCAAACTTCCAACTTCGAAAGCCAAAGCCAAAGCTTGTCATGTGCTTTCTGGAGCGGTCTCACCATGATGTCCTGCTATGAAAACCTCCTCATAGTCATAAACCATCACATAAACCATGTTTAGAGCCCTGGGAGCCCCGATTCTATTGTAGTAGTCGGAGCGCTCAAAGGTGAACCTGTTCTCGGGTGATTAAGGACATTCTGCTGACATTATCTGGCATGTCTTCCCTTTGGCGTACGGCGTCTCCCCGTGTGTGCGCAGCCTATTAGAGGCAGATTACAGGCGTGTGTGAGAGCAGTGCGCTGCGTGTTTGTGATAAAGAGCGTTATTAACCGTCTGCTTCACATGCCGTGGGTCTGGGAACCGGTCCTGGTGCACGGCTGACCCGCCTTGACTGCACTCATTTGCATCATTTGGCCTTCAAACGGCTCAGAGCAGCATGTGGAAAAGCAGGGCCTGGAAATGAACTGTTTGCTACGAGCCGATGGGACGCCAACCCGCCGCATGAATAGCCTAATCATAAAAAGTAATCATGGGAGCTAGTGCTGTGTTTCCGCCAGCCTGCGCCCGAAGGATTGAACTCCGAAGGGCCGGCGGACATCAAATAACAGCCTAGTGGCTATTAAGTATCAGACTGAACGAACGAGTGCACGGTCTGCCCTGAGCCAGACCCTAATCGGCTTGTGACGTCCGCTCATCAGTGTGAAACAGGGGATGTCATTTGCCCAGCACGCTATAACAGAATAAAGTCATTATTATTATTATTATTATTATGATTATTATTATTAATAAACGTTTTCCGATTAATCAAATGTATGGTTATGTTCCAGAACAGTAAAAACGCTTTTGTTGTTGGTGTGTGCGTTTGTTCCTGTTAAAATAGCCGTAGTTTTCGTTTTTAGTTTTTCAGTGCAGAACCAGTGGGTAGCCCTGTGGAACAGGTGGTGGGCGTATCTTTGGTGTATAGATTCAGATAAGTAGGCTTCAGAAAATATATAAAAAGATGAGTGCAGGAAAAAATCAGCAGCTAACGCTCAAGGCTCAGTTGTGAGAGTTCTTATTGGATGGAAGCAGAAACGAATGTTGAGTCTGGAGGTTCCCATAACATTGACACGTTTTCCTTGTATTTTTTTAGTTCATTGCTGGAGCCAAAGAGATCTGCTACGCCCTGCAGGCCGCCGGCTTCTGGGCTGACTTCATCGACCCGAGCTCCGGCCTGGCGGTGAGACGGCACAGCCCTGTGGCCCTTTCATTAACCTCCCCCCGGCCAGGTTCAAACGGGAGACTAGAACAGAAGCCCAGCTGAATCCCTGATCAGTTGGTAGATAGTCCAGCGGAACAAAGAAGCATTTAAGGGCTTTGCTTTGTCACAAAGATTACCGTCAATTGAAGATTTGGGTTTTTGTTATTGAGAAAAAATGTACTGCGTGTGAAATACATCTATTAAAAGTTATTTTTATTATAAAAACTGTTATAATTTATAATCAACCTCCCAGAATGTAAGGTGATATATTCATAATGTTCACACTGCCCTGGCCTGTTCTACGGTCGTCCCCAGCGGTCCAGAGCATTCAGGACTTTGTTCCAGAGGAGTCCGGACCCTCCCCCGACTAACCCCCTTCCTCCCCTCCAGTTCTTCGGCGTGTACACCAACGACACGCTGTTCGAGACGGACGAGCGCTACCGCCACCTGGGCTTCCAGATCGAGGACCTGGGCTGCTGCAAGGTGATCCGCCACGCGCTGTGGGGCACGCACGCCTTCGTGGGCACGGTGTTCACCGACGCCCCGGCCGACAGCCCCGTCATGAAGATGCTCCAGGGGAACTGAGCGCTTTGTCCTACGAGGGGAGAGTGCTTGGATAAGAAGACTGACCTTGTATGTTTTTGTTTAAAGTCCACTTGTGGACCATGATGATGCCTCTTTTGTTTGTTGTTGAAATGGGTATAGCTTCAGATTCTTTTGGGGGATTTTTCATCAGGAGATTGATTGAGTTACCGCCCCCTAGCCCCCCACCCCCTGTTTATTAAGGCCCCGAAATATATATATATATATATATATAGGATGAAAACAATTATGAACTTAAATTGAAGTTGCCCAAATGTCAACATTTTGTCAATAAGCTAATCAATACAGTTGGCACCCCAACTCACACCTCACCTCCTCTCATATTTAAATATAATTATTACGACTGTGACTGACTCTGCCCAAGGGCACATTCCTTATTTAGATAATAATAATTTGCATCATCATCCGTTGATATTTATTTAAGAAACTGAAGTGCCCTCTACCTCCGGACGGTTGGTCGCTGAGCTGCGTCCTCCCCTCCCAACAGGTTGAGTGACTGTTGAGTTGAAAAGGGAGCTGGTTGTGTTGAAATGGCCGCGTCCTGTTAGTTTGATTCACGTGTGGATGGGCTTTCGCCCCGGTCAGACGGGTAAAAACGACCTTCCACAAGCGCCATCTATTCATGTTGCCTTCTCTTGCTGAGACTGAAGTAGAGTCTAGTCTATTATTTTTTTTGGAAAATAATAATCACTAGTGATGTCTCAATGGTAGAAGCAGCGGTGGTGTAAAACAAAAGGATGTAAATGAAATTAAGTTTATTTTTTAAATATGAGTATTCTTCTAGCCTTTTGTTCCCACATGAATTGCAATAAAATATTGTATCACATTGTGGCTGGTATTGTTTCTTTTTAAATTGAATCCTCTAGTTTTAAAATTGGATTATAACATTTGTCATTAACCATCAGGTCGATGTGTTGATGACACCAGCAAATTAATGTGACTGGCTGCCATAGAAATCTAGACTGGGTCCCCCAGCCCGTTCTGCCGGACATTTGAATTCGCCTTGCAGAAGGTTCTGGAGAAGAGCAATACATTTCTTTCTGCTTCCGATACATTTTTGCGGGAGCCAATCACCAAGCTGGCTTCTCCCCCTGGTGCGCTGTTGGCTGGTTTAACAAAATGAGACAGGGAAGTGACAGCAAGCAGCCAATTGCGTACAGAGTCAGTTGAACTAGGCCCGTTGATCACGCCTCTTGTGCTGAAGATAATGACCGCAGCCTCCCCAGACCAACATGCAATCTATGATTGAGCTTGGTCTGGCAATTGCCAGGCTAATGGAAATCTACAATCATTACACATCAAATCAAAGTGGCAGTTTTAATAGTCTTGTGAAATCAATTTAATGCAATGCTTGTGACATATAAACTATTCACTGGCTTTTCATCCCAATACGAATGAAGACAAATGCATTCAGGTGTATTTTGAGAACTTCAGAATTAAAGAACTTCATGTACCCTTATTGTAAACGTGTTTTGTTCGGGCCGGCACACAGCAGAAGGGATGTCATGATTTTCTTTCTCTTAACTTAACCTTTGTTCACATATTTAAAAAATCAACACAGGATTCCACCCACTCTAGCGGTGGCTATCACAAAAGCTAACCATTTTGGACATAGCGGAGCAACAACAACATCAATATTTAACATAGAAATACCATCAACAACAAAAAAGGCCTCTAAGATTGCCCACATTCATTTTAGATTTTTGCTGCCAATCAGATCGCTCGATTTTTTACAATTTTGTAGCCAATCAGATCACTATTTTTTTTGCCTATCCGATCCCTCGAAAAAAGAAAAAAATGCAGCCAATCAGATCGCTTAAAAAATAAAAATAAATGCCAATCAATATCGCTTGAAAAAATACCTTCAAGTGTTGATCGCCCGTTTTTAAACAGGCGATTGTGATTTAACCAAAATATTGCAACCACTTTGACCCGAAAGCCATTATATGCCTCGGCCTCAAAGCCATGCAGTCTTCTGTTTGTTTACATTTGTTGCTTCAACAAAAAAACAGCATTTAAAACACCCCATTGTCCCACCATCACAACCCCACTCAAAACGTGGTATGTTACTGCCAAGTGGTCCAGCACTTGACATGGGGTAAACATCGCATGAACGCGTCATCTGTTTCCACTTATTAGTAAGAGCATAAAGACAGCACACAAGTGTGAGCAGAAGCCCAAAGCCCTCCGCGAGCGACGGCGGCCCTGCATCGCCCAGACATGAGGTCATCCACCGCCCAACAGGATGTGTGCGCTCTTGAACGGGAGTTGAAAAGGTAAACGCAACAAGGTACACAAAGCGCTCAGCGTGCTGACCAAGGAGGAGGTCTCCGCAGACAGGAGGGGGCCCTCCCTTCCTTCCTGTGTTCCCAGCAGGAGTCCACACGCAGTGGGCCAACAGACCCTCTGACCCTCTAATTAGAGCCACGCAAGGGTCACTTAAAGAAACGAACTGGCACACGAGACTCGCACACATGCTAATGCATGGGTCTTTGGCATGATTGAGGGGGGAGGGAGTCGTCCGGTTGAGCTGGCTTCATTGTTCATTCTGGGAAAACACCATGTTTGTATGTTTATCCATGTCTGGTGTTCACTCACAGGTGAAACATGTATTTTGTAGGCACTAGATGGTAACCTATACAATACCAATCAGACACCTAAATACTGTTGAGAATATTATAGAGCATAAAGGCATTACTCTGTGCCTGGGGGGTGTGCGTTCATGTGAGTGTGTGCTTGCGTGTGTGAGTGTGTGCTTGCGTGTGTGTGTGTGTTTGAGAGAGAGAGAGAACAGGGGAGCGAGAAAGATAGAGGAGGGGGAGTGTTGCATTAAATATGTTTGTGTGTGTGTGTGATAGTGGTAAAAGAGCAGATAAAATACCTAATGAATGAGTCTGTCTGAGGAGATGCTTGCATCAACGCATCGTTTTCTGGTCACGCAATAGCACCCACTGATTGACGTAACCCTTAACTGGATCTAATTGGCTGGGAATAAACCTGACGCCCTCTCTCTCTCTCCCCCTGAGCATCTGCTGAAAACAACTGTTGAAGTCCATAGCTGTAAATCCAGCCAGGCAGGCCTCTGTGCTTTCTGTGTTTCAAGCTCTTAAATCTTCTCACCACTCATCACATTTGCAGTGGGAAACTGAATTGCCCCAAAGTAGCTGTTTAACAAAATGTTAGCAATCCACCCACTGACCCAGTGTGATGCATACAAACTTTAAGTCATTCAATAGTAGGCCTACTATAATACTCTTGTGCAAAAATATGTTTAAAAAAACACAAAAGATGTGTATGTTTTTTTGTAAAGTTTGCATTACAACAAAGTCAGTATTGGCTGTATTTTTTAGTGGAACATTTGTTCAAAGCTCTTAAACATAGTCTCCTAAACTATGGTGCTATTGTCCCCGGGTATATTTACCTAACCCGACCTGGCACCGGGGAGGGAACCCTGTTTTGCAGGTACAATCACAGGAGGATGAACTTATCTTGAGTGTTTTGGTGGAAGTTTCCTGTCTGGGGAAGATAAATTGGCGGAGGTTTCGAAGCGAATATTGTGTTTTGTTATCTTTACCCTAGGTTTGATAGAAGGAGTTGATTTCTTGGGGAGCAGTGTCGCCTCACAGCCGGCGGAAGGAAGGGAGATGGACGGCTGTTGGTTGAGATTGGAACCCAGGCACGCTCTCTGATGAAAATGGAAAATGTATGTTTGGGCAGATTTAGTCAGAGGTGGTAATTCTGTACAGGGGGGGTGGATTAAACACCATAAATATTTTATCGGGGTTGAAATCTAGGTCAGAGTTGTTAGTTTGCATAAAGGATGAATAATTAATTTCTGGCTCCGGAGGATATTTGAGCAAAAATATTAGGCTCACAAGAAATCACTCTGACCTCTAGTGAAATTGCAAAACAGGTTCCAATAGGAGTATACTCTCATTATAGCCAATAGCCATAAAGAAGTTTGGAAAAGCTTGCTATGAAATAGAAACAGCTTAAAATCTATAAACAATAACATACCTAAATGTAAATAATAATAAAATAACCAAAAAACAAGGTTTGATATAGGACTAGAGATGACTATTGAGAAACCTACTCGAGAGTATTGGATTAAACTTAAGGCCATAATGGTACTGCATTTTATTCACTTCACTCTCCACGTTCCTATTTTCAGTCTATGTCGTAACGACACACAATATGAGGCACAATATCAGTGTGCGTGTAGCTAGTAAAGATACTGTAGGGCCTGACAGGTCCCATCGACACATTTAATTAAATACACTTTCAAAAAATACTTTTAAATAGCAGACCTTTGTCATCGTGATGATGTGTGTGAATGCACCTGGACTCCTATGGGTCTATGATTTCATACTTACATACCAACGCATGCTGTCCTTTTAAAAAAAATAAAAGAATAATACGATTCAACCGCTCTGGAAGAGCAAGCAGGTGTTGAAAACAAGCTCACATTAACTAAGGCTCTTTAAAAGTGACTCCTCTTTGAATCAAAGTGGTCACTATGAACAAACAAACTTACCCTAGTGGTGTGAGCACCAGCATGCAACAACACACACACACACACACACACAGACATGCACACACAGACACGCACGCACACACACACACGCACGCATGCACGCACACAAACACACACACACACACACGGACGCGCACGCACGCGCACGCACACGCACGCACGCGGCTACTTTTAAGTTTCAGACACTATGTAGCCGGTGGTGTAATCCCGGCGCGGACCATGCTGCCCCCTTCATGCTCGACCACGGCTCCCCGCTAATCCTGTTAGCCCCTCGCACCAGGAATTCCATTCAATTAAAAGTCAGATTAGCCCCAGGATTTGTAACGAGCCACAGCCCACACAATAGGGCTGTTGGCTAGACAAGCACCAAGGCGTCCAACTGCAGGCCAGAGGGACGGCCCGGCGGCCCGGCGGAGATACATCAGATCAGTCTTGATGTTGGTGGTGATAATGCAATGGAGACCTGCTTAGTGATAATGTGGACGGATCTCAGGTCCACAGGCCGCTGCGCATGAGACCACTCAGGGGCCTTCGTTCAACAAGTACACACATGCACACGCACGCAGGCACACACACACACGTACGCACGCACGCACGCACGCACACACAAGCACACACACACACACGTACGCACACACACACGTATGCACACACACGTACGCACACACATGCACACACACACACACAAAGTACGCACACACACACATACGCACACGCACACACACACACACACACACACACATACACACATACACACACTGTATAAAGAATTTCATACATACATACACCAAATGTGAGGAGCATTCTCTAACCTACCTGACTTTAAGATTTATATTCACTGGAGCACATTTACAGGATAAAACAAAGAGACTTTTCCTCGAGGGCTCCCCTGAGCTCCCTAGGCTGTGGTGGAGACTTTATTTTGGGATCCTTACATGCTTTTGCCTGTACTTTATGTCAGCCTCCATCTTTGAAGCAACAATTCCCAGGGACGCTTTCCACGGTACACAGATGAAGGTACAATCTGTAGGGTTCGCCCCACAGAAAAACACTGTGCTTTGCCTCGCCTCAGCAGGAAGCGCGTTAGTCACGACGGAGGCAGCCTGCTGTGTCTGTCCCCTCATTCACCCTGTCACGCTGTCCCTGGATCCACCTCCGCAAGATCCACTTCAGGGTTAGGGTCTCTGCAGCAGAGGGACCGTCAATGTTTCTTGATGTTCTCGGGCGTTTTCCCATCCCGCCCGCGCACAGACTTCCTGTTAAGGAAACCCCTTGTCCCAGTGATGCGTTTCCTGTCCTGCGTTCGGGCTGCGCCGACACGACTCCTTCAGCCCCGGTTCCCACGGTGACGGGCGCCATTTGATGAGCGCTGATTATGACCTGTGTATCTCAGGGGTCAGATGAGGTCCCAGGGTTTCATCCCAGCACTTCCTGTATGAACATCAATCATAATAATGCTGCATAGCCCCTTCACATAGTGCTGATGTACCCACACGCAATATAGTTTAGCGTGAAAGTCGTCATGGTTGGCAATGACATTTTTGTGTCCCAAGCTCTCCTTAAGAATGCAATAATATAAAATATTAAATAATAAAATAAAATTAAAAATAGTATCAGATAAGAGTAAAAAGCATAACAAAGAGCTAAATAGACATAGCCTATACACACAAAGTCGCCTAGTTTGCTGTTGCAGGTTCTGGAGTGTAAACCTTCGGACGGGCTGTCGTTTGGTTCTCACTCTGCGGATGAGGGATTAAAAAATATATTTGAAACCATTTTGTGGCTGTTGTAAACTGTTGTTGTTAGGGTTGACTAAGGCCCTTGATAATTCCTGACATTGCTCTATGTCACAAACTTACACCGTTACAAGTATTCCCATCTGGAAGCTGCCAGAAACTAACTCAGCAGCATCCTCAGAGAAGCAGTTTAGGATGACTGTGGCAGATGTTGCTGGGGGCCATTTAGAGCTTGTTTACATGACACGCCACCAACACCACAGCAAGGTAATGTTTACACGAGTATAAAAACATTAGTTTCCTTCAAGAGGCATGCTGTTACCGCTAAGCGAGATTTGTTGTGCATCAATTATAGGTATTAAGGACAATCATTTAGACCTCGCCTCGAGTAAAGCATCAGTCTTTATGACGTTAAGCTCTGTAGATCAAAGTCAGAATGACTCATTTAAGTCATGGGCAAATAGCACCGCAACCCTATTTATATCACAGACCATATAACTGACCTTTTCATACGGTGCATCGATGTACAGAAACCTTAATGTAACTCAATATAAAGGGCAGATAACTCCCTGTGCTCTCTCTCTCTCAAACACACACACACACACACATACACACACACACACACCACACACACACACACACACACACACACACACACACACACACACACACACACACAC
>JAOPUD010000090.1:8234043-8248140 GCA_027122715.1 Trisopterus minutus
GGGGGGGGGGGTCAAATGAGAGGTAAAGATAAACATAAACCATGTGTCCATAAGCAAAGGGTGAGGAAGACCCATCACAATGGAGTCTTGCTATGGAAGGATCCAGACAGGCATATAGGACCATCCAAGCATCTAATGTTGTAGGATTTAAATTAAAACAGCGCTAGGTAACACTATTAAAGAGGTGGTGTTACATCTATAATCTAAAAATAATTAATTTGATTTAAATAGCGCTTTTCTAGGACTCAAAGATGCTGAAAATCATAAACTAGGGATGATGTGCAGATGATGTGAAAAAGAACAAGGGTTAAGAAATGAATTAGTGACACGGAAATCATATATTAGACAATGTAATAATGAGAGGAAAAGAAAATCATATTTTTTTTGAGCATTTAGATAAACTCAACAGCTCAGGAGTTGAGTAATTATCTATCAGAAAGACCTTCACCAGGACAAATTACATACAAATCAGGGGCAAGGCAAACGCGGAGTGGTTTGCCAAAATAAATCCTCTTACACTCTCTGCCAGTGAATGCAAACCTTACCTTTTCCAGACAGTCCCTAGGCTACCATAGACAGAAATAGTGTGCGGCAGTGTTCACAGAGCAGTGACAGAAGGAATCGGTGAGCTTTGCTGCCAAATCAAAAAGGTTTCAAAAACGGGATGACAAACCTCCAACAAAGGGGCCAGCATGATCCGCTAACTCGTGGTTTTGCGAAGGACATGTGCTGAATCCACAGAGCTCGGACGCCAAGTGAGTGTGATCATTTGTGTGGAGCTCCTGTATTGAGAGAGAAATGCATCCTACGTTGAGGTGTGCGTGTATGGATTTGGCTGCTCGGCGCTGAAAAGAGATCTGCTTTCCCAGGAAAACTAGGCTATGAACACCGACAAGTTAGGGACATTAAAAAGTTGCAGTTAGAGTTCAGATTTAAATTCCCCCAATGACATCTTTACCAATTCTAAACCCATGTATAAAAAAAAGTATATAATTTAAAATCAAAGAAATTTTCATCCTCGTGGAAAGACAATAAAAACTAAAAACTACAACTTAAACAAACAAATCCACCTTCTGCAATTAAGTACCTATATAAACCGTCACTATAAATGTCTTGTGTGTTTGCGATCATATATTCTCAGGCTGGCATTTCCCCTTTGAAAAAATGGATAACCAAGCCAGTAAGACCACTTTCCCAGGGTGTTTCAGCCCAGCGAGTTGCAGTGGTGATGAATATTCTCTCTCAAGTTAGCCATCACCTTTAACGAAACCTGTGGCTGTGTGGACCAGGAAGTATATACAAGAGTAATACACTGTCATATCACCACAACGTTTGTGGAAAAGTCTGTAATGTTAGCGTTACCAAATGTACTTTTTAGTGGTAGGAAAACTGCCATTGCCTTCACAAAACCCTATATGATCCATAAAAAATGATGGGAGATTCAAATTGTGCCCTAGAGTAGGGTATTGCAATGTTTTAAGAAAAAATGTAAATGATGGAATTGAGATGAAAACAGCTAGCACACAAAGACAAAAGGAGTTTATTCATAAACTAAAAGGGAGGGATTCGTTGATAGCTCAATAAAGGAGGGTAAAAATGAAATACCCCCAAAAAATATTTTATAGTTCGTATTTTTTTTTATTCCTTCATGTAGAAATTATGAAACATCTACAATGTTTTGGGCAATACCTCGGATAAATGGGTTACCTGATTCTGGGTACATTTCGAAACCACCATTGGACATCACCGGGGGAAATCCTGTTCCATCTTTAAAACCGAGGCTGCCCTGGGACTGTTTTACATGATGACCCATTTGTGGCTGCTGAGAGTTTTGGTTACATATGGACCCTTCCACTTCATGTCCGCCGTAACTTAGGGTCCTTATATTCCCGACAAAAGGCAGATTGTGCGTTTGATTCACTTGACGGGCAAACTGTTCCATGTTCAGGGGCTCCCCCTGGTCATCACGACAGTCTTTGCTGAAGTTCCGATAGCTAGCAATGTCTCTGATTTGGAGCTGAAGGGGTCCATGCGCATTCTGCATGTTTGACAATGAAGGCACACTCTCCTCAAAAAACAGCGGTTTGCCAGACAAGGGCAGTGGTTGACAGGCGTGGCCCAGTCCATTCTGGGCCTCCAGCTGATTGCTAATAGGTTGAACCAGTGGTGCCATTGACGCATCGTTGTTGGCCACTTGCTGCAAGAGCCTTTTAGTGGGCTCTGGATAGCCATGCGAACCGGGCCCGTGCTGCATGTTCATGTGGAAGGCTGTATTCCCGTCGGGCTCGGCGGGGGCTTTACGCTTGCGCAGCGCCCCTCGTTGCTGGGACATCAGTTTGTCCCGGAGCGCCGCTCTTCCGCTCTGTCCCTCGCCCAAGGGGACTCCGGCGCTGCGTGGATACTGGGGCTCCAAACTGCCACATCCGTCACTGTACGGCTGCCTGCCGCCCCCGACCAAGCCAGGGTGGCCCGAGCTGCCACCCAGGTTGTTTTGGTGGACTAACTGGGCTTTGGCCGCCGCCGACAGTAGACTACTGGCTGGAAAGGTGGGAGGGTTCTGTCGGTCGAGTTGGCGAGGCCCCGTCTTCAGAGCGAGTCTAGCTTGATTGAGGCTGTCGGCTCTGGGAGGAGGAAGGCGTATGGACTCCGAATGCACGCTGCCACCAGTGTTTATTGCTACTAGTGGCTGGATCACAGACTCGGCCATGTGATGGAGCGGCACTGAGGTCTTCGGGGAGGAAACGGGCCCCTGCAAAGACCGGGAAGGCTGCTGCGATGGCACCTGCGAAGCCAGGGCGACGCTACCGTAGTGTGAGGAGGAAACGGGCGTGTGTTGGTGCAGAGACAGCTCCTTTAACCGAACGGGTGCAGGCGGGGCTGCCATGTGTACTGGAGATCTGACGG
This sequence comes from Trisopterus minutus, assembly GCA_027122715.1. NCBI lineage: Eukaryota > Metazoa > Chordata > Actinopteri > Gadiformes > Gadidae > Trisopterus > Trisopterus minutus. The sequence goes on from JAOPUD010000090.1 coordinate 8,236,948, forward strand.
GCGACGATGAAATGGACGACAGCGCTGGGTGCTGCTGGCCCCTTAGGCCGGGCCCAGGCCCGGCCGCGCCAGACTTCACCGCCGGCATGGGGAGATTACTGGGCAAAGGGACGACGGCCGGAGGGGCGTGCACAGACGCCCCCTGAGGATGGTTATTGACCTGGAGTCTCGAGGGCGTGGGGGCAGCTGGATCGTGAAAGTCCAACAGGCTCGGTATCGGGTCGAGTATGCCGAGGGGGTCCTTCTCAGAAGAGCTCATACATCGCTTCTGCACAACGTAGGGGGCATGCTGTAGGACGGGTGGGTGCTGCTGCTGCTGCTGCTGCTGCTGCTGGGCGCCAGACGACAAGGGTGATTTATGTGTGTAGTCTGTGTTCTGAGGGAAGCTGCAGGGCGAGCGCTGCCTGTTTGGGCTTTTGGTGTGCATGGAAGGCGACGAGGAGACGCTGGTCCTTCCGGCGAGGGCACAGGACAGCTGGCCGGACGAGGGCGGCCCGTGCACCATGACAGTGGGCGGGGAGAGGGGTCCGAAGCGCTCACCGTTCGCGTGGCCGGCGCCGGGACTGAGGGCCCCGTGGAAACCCAGCGCAGCAGACTCGGGGCTCCTGAGAAAAGGGGTCCGGTCGGCGTAATGCTGGGCGCTACATGTGGCGGTTGCTGGGGGGCTGAGTAAGCCGCTGTGATGGTTGCTGCGGTATGGCGACCTTTGTGCGTTGAGGTCCCCGGCACCAGGTCTCAGCCTGGACTGGTGTGCGTACGCGTCCCTCTGGGGCGGCGAGCCCAGTTGGTGTTTGTGTACGTAGTGCTGCGGACCAGATGGCGGCAGTTTGTAGGTATGGGTGCCGTCGGGGGGAAGCGGGTTGGAGGGGCCGTTGCGCAGATCCTTCCTCATCGCTTGAGGATTCAAAGAACCAGTGTGACAACCACCTGCAAGGTGAAAGTAAAATAAGCTTATCCAAAACTAGTGAAGAAAAAGGGAAAGATTGGCGAAGCTGTATTACAACCTGAGGGAACTTAAGCAAGAGGCTCCGTATGCAGGCGGTGCCTAGTTCACCTATTTCTATTGCGGTCTTTGGAAAGGTGTGTGCGTCATCTATAAACGTAATCAAATTTATAGACAATATTACATTCGTTTATACAATACTCAACACACAATTGTAAGTGAACAACGAACACGCACGCACACGTAAACATACACACACACACACCAGAGGTTCTACTGGAAATCTGGGACTCCATGCTCCTGTGCAGGGTTGCCACGGCGATGATCTTCCTCTTGTGTATGCAGAGCTTGGTGACGGCAGAGTCCGCTTTCACATCCTCGGCTGTCCGCTGCGTGACCGCCGCCCCGGGGTCAAAGTTGAACACCTGGGAGGAGGCGGGAGGGAGAGAGCGCTGACGACGAGGCGCACACACACACGGGTTTGGAACACAAACAAGTGCACAGAGGATGGCCAGCAGCATGCTGCTGAGAGAGAGGGAGCACCACGCACACACCCCGCCCAGACACACCGAGGATGGCCAGCAGCATGCTGCTGAGAGAGAGGGAGCACCACACACACACCCCGCCCAGACACTGACCTTATGCAGGATGAGGGGACACTCCAGGCCACACTTGCAGGTTCCGTCGGTCTGGAGGTAGCTCTTGGCTTGTTCCAGACAGGCGAGCACTGAGCCACTGGGGCTGTGGGGAGGATGGGGGGGGGGGGGGGGGGGGGGGGGGGGGAAGGGGAGTGATCAGCCAATCACAATGCTTATGAGCACAGCATGGCTGTGAATTAGTTTTTATTATTGGGATCCAGAACTAAACAAAACCGAATTAGGTTGGCACCGACAATGGATATCAAGAGGAAGTCATGCGAAACTATCTTCAGTCCTTATGATTAATTTTGCACGATAATAGAAAACAAATATGTCATGTGTCATGAAAATGTAATAAGCTGAAAGTATATAACTGCATACACTATCTTTATATAGCCTAAGATAATAGGATAATAAAACTTCTCCATATTAGTGCCACGACAATGGACGCATGTCCATTTACATCTGTGGCTATGGCATAGATGAGAACCCTCCAGAAGGCTGTGTGGGTCCGTCTGACTGCTCATGCAGAGAGGGACCAGCACTTGACAGGCTCAGCAGCCTGAGACAATACCAGCCCCAGAGCACGCTACCCCCACAGCCCGGCCGGCCCACAGCAACAACACCCAGGGTATTCTATTATATTTAGGACATTAAAGGAAAAGGTCAAAATAGTTCTTCTTACATGACAACCCCGCCAAATCGAGCTACATGTAAAAGGCGGATTAAAGGGCAAAGAGAGAGAGCGAGCGAGATTTGGAGAACATCCGAACTAGGGAGCTGTGACAGACGAGACAAAAGCCATTTCAGCCGCCTTTACAAAATGTTGGCTTCAGAGTTAAATTAAAAACCCACACAAGAACAGTTGAAATTGAGGGGGTGGGTAATATATGGAAATATACCATTTGGCAGCATCGTAGCTCATGACAGAGAGGGCAGTTTTCTAAAACCTTGTCCATCCGTCCAAGTTTTTTATTTAATTTTATGGTGCTTACAAAATGACCCCATTGGATGTTCCGGCCCTGGAAGATGATGGCACGCAGAGCGATTAGAGAAGCAGTTGGCATTAGAAAGGTCACAGAAATCAAGGTTTGCAGGGTTTCTTTTAAATAGATATATTTTTAAGTAAAGATGCACTGAAAAGACTGAATGAAAGAGAAAGCTAAAAAGGAAGACGGGAGAGAGAGAGATCAGTCAAAATGTCCCAGCGTCTCTTCTGCCTGCTCTTGCTTCCCTCACTGCCAACTGAATGCCATGCCTGGGTTAGTTACTTACGACCCGTCGGCGGTATGGCCATGTGGACATGAGCTCTGCAAGACTACTACGGTCCAAAACACCGTCCCAGTTTGGTGAATTATAAATGTTATACACTGTATCTTCAGCATTCGTCTTTAGGTTGAACTGTGCCAGGGTTTTCTAGACTTGCCCTACTTACGTGCAACTCTGACCGTGGAAGGCGGTGATAAAGCCAACTAACATGATTAGCCAGTACAGGCACCAGTTTGACTTCCTGGGGTGACAGTTGAGTCTTCACTGGGTGCATCATCACGTCCAAAAACACCAGGCTAACCAGCTAGAGGTGCTTTTAGAGGAGGCTTACTCTACATTTGACATAATGAGAGACACAAAACCAAGTCGATGATGAAGGATGGATCCATGCAGATCGGTGCCTCAAGAAGAAAAAAAAAAGCCTGCACAGAAACATACGTTCACCACATATCTTCATGTCTCTCAGATGCTTTCCCCAATTTCAAAAAGCCATTTCACAAGCGTGCGATTTGGTTCATCCCTGAAACATACAGTAGGACCATACTCCGACTCCCACACGATTTTGGATACATTTTAATGGTCCTGATCTAATTGTGTGAACACAAGAGATGACACACTGACGCACATCGGTCCCCGTTGAACGGGCGTCGCGTTCCGTAGAGCAGGCAGAGCCCTACCTGATGTAGACGACTCCGCCATGGTGGATCTTTCTTTGCCACCCGATGGGGACCTGGGCTGGCGGCTTTCCAACCGGGCAGTGGCCACCGCCACCATATGTCACTGTCCTGTCCATTGTCATGAAGGTCCACCCCGCGCAAACCGCACCACAGCAAATATCACCACCGGGTGGGACTAGAAGCAGACCGCCCGGGCCTCATCCTGGAGCATGCCGGCGAACCCATCCAGAGTAGACATGGTGGGGACGGGCATATTCATGGACACCCCGATGTGGAAACTTGATGCGAGATTGATATTATTGACAACAGAAAAAACATCGATAGCCCGAGCGATGTTCTTGGCCATTTTTCATTCGTCCGTTCCTCCGACTTTCACAGAAGAGGGAGCCGGTGATGGACGATCGACGGCATCGCCCTGGTCATGTCGAAAGCGTTGCACGGATTAGTTGATGTCCCTCTCTCTCTCTCTCTCCCCCTCTCTGGTGGTACTGTTGGTGGAGCCCCAACAGTAGCCCTGCTGTTTGGGCTAACCACAGTGGTCACTCGGTTAGGGATGACATCAGCTTCAATTTGACATCCCGTTCAATTTCTGCACTACGGCGAGGAACTGAGGAAGGGCCCACGTTTCACAGCGTTCTGATGGAGAACGTCAAACGTCCGCTCCTCTGTAAGACGGGTGAAGGAGAAGCTTTGTGATGGCCTCAAAACGTCCGCCTCTGGGTGGCACGCAAACCATCTGTGAAGAAAACACACACACAAAAACCCATCTTAATTAACCATGATAATTATAAATCATGCAATATCATATGCTAGTAAAGTTGGGATAAATACCTGTATATGAAAAACAACAATCTGCAACCTCACACCAGCATGAACAACAAGAAGTCATAAGGGCTCCTCAGATCCTCCAAGGCTGAAGTGGCAGCGGCTGACAGAAAGCCAATAAAGAATGCACTGGAGGAATATTACCATCTTGTTGCCACTGGTGATCTCATCATAAGGCTACAGCCAAGCCAAGGGCTAGATTAAAACGGGGGGGATGGGGGAAGACAGAAGGGCATTTTCTTTTTACAGTGGTGGTGACAAAGGTATGACTAAGTCCCCTGGCAGTTTGCTTTTTCATTCACAGCCAACAGCGGCTGGCTCCTAGGGGGAAATGGACCTACAGGGATCCATCACCATCGCGTAATCACATCCAACCCCTATTTACGGGATTCATCATTTGTTTGCTAATTAAGTCCTTAAAAGCAGTGTTATATATGATGTACATATCACCATGTTAGCCATACATGACAGAATGGAACCTTTTGCTCGTAGTTTGCAGATCAGATTAAGGCACATATATCCTATTCTGACATCCACCCATCCACCCCCGCCCCCCACACCCCGCGCCCACCCGCCCCCCAGCCGATCCTGCAGCGTGCTAAGCACAAGCCTTCTCGTTTGAATACTGATCCCCAGATGTATCGCCGTTCTGGTCAAATGGTTGTTTCGTCTGCTGATGCTCAGACTGGGTGGTTTTGAGTCAGTTATCTGCAGAGCTGTGCTTCCAATCACCTTATGCATACGTTTGTAATAGTATAACAAGCCAAATGTATATAATTATTATATATTGAAATATATTTGGGAAAATAGTAGTAATATGCACTTTGCTTTTCCATGTCATTCATGGTGCGCATTTAAAACCAGAACCATAAAAGCATAAGAACCAAATACTGCCATTTGATTCTTGATTGGGGTAAAAAGTCCTGTTCAAAGGTAATGGCGGAATAAGTGATCAAATTCATTTGGCATTAAAGATTGACCCAGAAAAACAAGGTGGGGAGGGGGATTGAAAATGGACGAAAAAAACACTAGAGATGTGAGATATCATTGCAAAAATTATATAAATATTCCCACCAAAAAAAATGAGTCACACAGTACCTGGGAAGTGTGCTACTGTGGCTCATCCCATTTAATTAAACATATTGTTACTTTACTGAAACAATATATATATATATATATATATATATATATATACATACACACACACACACACACACAATTATGGTCTTTCATAATACCACATTCAAACCCCACACAATATCTATTGATAATGGTATTATTATGCTACTATAATGCAGTTTTCACCACTACAACACACACCTGCTCACTGCTGCCTGCTCACTGCTGTGCGAGAGACTGATCCTTTAGGCCAACTACTAGGACGCCTGCCTGTGACTAACACTTGATTGCACAGAAGCAAGACAAGGCAACAGATCATAGTGTGTCTCGCCATACTATTTTGGGCGAGACACAGGAGCCACACGTGAGCAGAGCGAGCACCCTGGTGTCCTACCAGTGCTCAAGGCCTGGAGAGAAACAGAGTTGAAAAATAGGACAGGTTGCTGCCTTGGTTGCAAGGAAGGTAGGCAGTCCCAAGGGGACAGAGGAGGTGGGGAGGGGGTCAGTCAGAGATCCAACAGTAACTATTTTGGCAATGGATATGGTTGCAGAGAAACACTAGTCTCTATGCATGTCTCACAGAACAAACAAGCGATACCGTACAGTAGGGAAAGAGACATGGGGAAATACTAATAACACAGGGAAGGCCATTAAGTGCCACACAGAAACAAAATTAAAAACGAATTAATAATGGGAACACAATATTTGTAATAACTGAACTCTAGTTAAATACTTCAGACTTGGCAATCCATTTTTTTTTTAGGGGGGTGGGGGGGGGCAAAATGGAATGCAGGCGAAGTAATATTTTATCCAGATTAGAAAACCTACTGTCTGTCTAGCATGAGTGACTGCATCCAGCATAGCAACAACCCGAAGCCACCACCTCTTTGCCTTGCAAGAGAACAGATAGTGCAGCAAGCCTTGTTCTCTCCAAATCATAAATCTCAAAATTCCATTTGCTGCCAGAAGTTATGGATGCTGGCTGTGGGCTGTGCAGCCAAACTAGTGGCCGTGGCGAACCGGGGAGCAGGCGGTGCTGCCAATAATATACGACATGGCATTTTACAATTCCACGGATACCAACATAATATAGTTCTCTTTAACAAGGGAATTCTGTCTTTATTTTTTGTAATGGGGGTTTGAATAATTTAAAAGCAGAGACGCGTTTGGTCCCCAATAAAAGCCCCCCTGTGTATAAGCCGGGTCGACAGTAAGAGTGGCAAATGCATGTCGTTATACGATGTGGAATCCGCAGCTCTTTTTTTTTTCTCCCACAAATCAGAATTTGAGGCACAGTCGAGGAAATAGACCGACCTTTACTGGCAGATCAAGAGGGATCACGCAGCAACCATTACACCAACATATAGCCTGCTGCTGAAACACTCAGTTCAGTGCATTCACGAACGCAGTGGTGCAATATATCCGGACACATTTACACACAAACGCATGCATATGCATGTGGTAAACAAACACCTTTACCACAGAACCGTATTCTAAAGCCGGGCTAATTTGCGGCCAACGTTAGCAGGCTTAGCTAGGAGGAAAACATCTGCAATAGCGCCGAGCTAACCAGTTCAACTTGGGGGGCTGCTGGTTGAGATGAACATAACCAGGGACACCACGGTGGCGTTCCGGAGAGGACAGCCATCTTCGTATTTCTGAGTGTTGAACACTTGATGAAACTAATCACGGATCACGTAATCCGACGACACTGATCATGAACCATTAGTCTGGATCACCTCGGAGGAGGACTAGCCTAGCCGGACGGCTACAGGGACAACAAGCGGAAAGCCACCCCGGTCCCTGTCGGGTCAGGTCCTCCGCGCACTGCACCGCCACAACAGCTGAGCCAGGGGGAAAATAACACACAACTAGGAACAATTTAACAACCAGTCACGCACGTTATTACAAGAAGCCACAAAGTCAGGGTCCCCCTGTCTCCTGGCGCACAGACGGTGACCTCTGGACGATCTACCGGAGCGCGTTCTGCCCCGGGCTGAGGTGGACACACAAGTACAACATGAAGGCATTAGAGAGACGGTCACTCACCGGTCCAATGTGCCCGCTGTGTTGAAGAATAACCCCTCTTTCTTCCCATCTAGTCTTCGCTTTACGCGTAATGCTCTTTGTCAAGCTGTCGAGAATGGTCACGACGGCCGGGATTTTCAAAATAAGGGCGCGTTGGTCACAAACTCAGGTTCACAATATTGCCCATGTCATTGTTATTGCCCGTCTATTTCATTCTTGCCGATTTAATGTAAGTGTGCATATATATTAATATATTAATTATGTTCATATATAAAAAATAATATATATTTCATATTTATTTATATATATGAAAAATATATAATTTTCTATAAGAAAAATATGATTATATATACAGAATCCGTTGTGCCTTGCTGACGAACACAAAACAAAACTGTATATAAGGGTTGGACAAGGTCAAATAATAGAACAAAAACAACAAATCTATATTTTTTTCTGAGAAGCTCAATAGTTCACAGTTACGTCTGTGCTTATTTTACTTCAGATTCAGGGTTATCCGAATCGAAACACAATTTCGTATTTGATACTAATTCAAAGTTCAGCAGCCTGCAGGGAACCACCTATACGCATAATGCACATTAATGAGCGGTTGTGACAGACAGATGTTGCGGCCAACCCGGAGCTCTCCTGTACACGACTGTAGCGTCTGCTGCGGCTGCTGCGGTTTCTGACACATTGTCATGACATTATTTTAGTTGCACGTATATGTCAATGCAGCCACAGACTAGGCTTCTTGTTAGGAGATTGTTAGAAGTCCCAGAAGTACTCTGTGTCCTCCTGTGTGAACTTAATTAAAAAAAGTCCCGGAAAAGTTGTCAGATGCTTTTAAATAGCATTACTTAAATCCGCAATGCGATGCAATTAAATGGGCATTTGAAATCATAAAGAAACTATTTGTTTATTAATTTAAAGCAAACAGAAACGCAGTTTCAATCTAATCTTCTGTAGGACAGCTGCAGTAGTCCCATGATGCTGGTGAGAAGGTGATTGATAATTGAAATTCCGACTCACCACATAATACTGATGAGCTAGATGATGGAACCAGACCCTGCTGCTGAGACCCTGAGTCAAACTATCAAGCTCTGCAGAAATGTGCATCTTATGTATAGTGTATGACTGGTAGTATTCACTATATTATTTTATTTTCAGATTCTAATAATGGCAAGAGAGACAAGGAGGAAGGACAGGGGAAACGTACGCCAACAGCGAACCCTTTTAAAGCATTTTTTAATCCAACTTTTAATGTGAAATTCAAGATTCAATCACCGGAAATTGATTTACTAATAACTCCCGTTAAGGCCCAGGGAGATGGGGCTTTTCTAAGAAACTGATGGTATAAAAAAATAATATGAACTGCCTCCATGTAAAATAAATGCAGCGAGATGCACCCCATGGATGATCGTGCTGGACTGGCAAATCAAATAGGCAGATTCTCGAATACTGACATTTTTTAGAATTCAATCTACATCTGTGTTGAATTTCCCATTCAACCAATGGTCATATTGGTATAATGACATGTTTATGTGACGACCTTTGCCATGTCCAACTATTTTAAACAGTCACTTATTCCCAACAGTAGGTTCGTGGTTAAGTGGTTTCATAGTAAAGTTAATTATGAAAAGCTAACTAATATGAATTAAGGTTGAGATTGCGCAAATGCTGCCACCTAGTGAGGAAAAAAGAAACATGCATGGCAAGATAAATTATTTCTTTGACATCTTGTTTATAATATTGGATTTGTTTGAAATTAGAATTTATGAGTCATAAACAGGTAAAAAAATAGGTAGCATAACAATGAATAGATTATCATCGGAATCCCCAGGATACTTTCCAATTAACTAAACAGATTTATAGGTCAATGTTTGAACTCCAAAATGATGTTCAAAAATATATATAAGGCCGGCCTAAATTACACTGGACCCTGACCTAAGGACATGGTTAAGACTTGCAAAATAATATATTGAATACCTGGAAAACGATATACACCAGAATTGAAATTGTACTTCACAATCTAACTATTCGGATTGTAATTTTTTAACATTTAGCACCAAAGGACACTACTGAGTGAATAGTGTGGCTGCAGCAGGGAAGTCACTGAAAAACCAATCCCAAAAGACAGTGTATAGAGCAGTCACTATACTTTATTTTGGGAGAAAGGGAGATGGGGGGTAGCATACATTTTCTTCTGTACAATATTCAACAATCACTTCCAACCAAGCCCTGAAACAAGTTTGTTTAATACTTGCAACAAAATGAAGAAAAAATAAGATACAAGATGGCATGTTTCCTAACAATGGGCATGGCCATGTATAAGACGATTGAATAAACTCCCTGTGTTTAGCGAAGTTCTAATTAGTGTCTCAAAAAAAAGTGTTGTGTGAGAGGAGGTGGAGGGCGGTGTCAGGAAAACGATGAACTAAGAACGGGTGGTCAGATGTGGCGAGTTGTTTTCTGATGTGGCACCGTCCTCTGCTTACGATGCCACGAGCATGGTGAGCACCAGTAGGGATAGATGAGGTACGATGAGTCCGTTCTGGAGAGCAACAAAACAAAACCACGCCAACCATGTGGAAACCCCTGTTCCACACAGCTCCCCCTAGAGGAAGATTAGTGTTTTGAGTCTTGGACATAAATTAATAAAAAACATTTGTATATATTTTTTTTTCCTTTTTCTAAAATACCATCGACTTATAAAATAAACAACATAATTCTTTAATATTAACATTATAAAGATTTTTTTGCCTTGAGACCATAAAAAAAAGAACCTCATGCTAAATTCACAATCTAACACAACATTCATATGTACATACTGTGCATTGTCCATCCAGTCATTTACTAATATTGTCAGGAGAGAGAAAGAGGGGTCGGGGTTTGGCTAACTGTTGTACTGTGAAGGCCGTGACACAAAAAGCATGTCACACACTCCCAGGTCACATGAAAAACCGTGCGTCGACACACAGGACTGATTGGGGGGAGCGGGGAGAGGTGGTGAGGGGGCGGGGGGGGGAGGAAGGTTTGGGGAGTGGCAGCAGTTTGTGTGAGCTGTGAGGTGAAATACGGAACACTTTTCCTTTTCTTCAGACTGTCAACCTTTTGCATCCGTGCTAGGAATAATACAATATTATCATGAGTTATATGACAATGGCAGCAGTTGCAAAAAAAAAAAAAGAAAAAATCAAAATACAACTCTTTCCTGGATCTTACAAACTTGTTGGCTTTTCACCCACAATTTCACCCAGCGGTTCTGGTCACAGGGAGTTTGAAAACGCTAAGCTAGCTCCCTGTGAGCTTCAGCAAGTCTTGTGTGGCGGGGTGCCACGTGTAGTGAATCTCTTGAACGAGCAAAAAAAAACACCAAAGAAACGACATACGTACACACACACACTAAACGATGAGGATTCCTCGGTGCTGCGGTGGCCATAATCGAACCCGGCACGTTTGCTGATTCACGTCCAGGTTTCCATGAAGCTGATGCTCTGTACAACCAGAGGATGTCTACATGTCAACGAGTTCGCAGAAAACCCAAAGAAAATACAAATGAGAAAAAAGAAAAGAAAAAGAAAATCCGATAGTGTAGTGAAAGTTGGTAGGATTCAGTTGGCTCCAACCTTTGATTGCATACAGTGGAGGAAACTTGAGCGTCAGATCCCTGAATATCTCCAAGGTTTTCAACGTC
>JAOPUD010000090.1:8539298-8552999 GCA_027122715.1 Trisopterus minutus
GGGGCGGTCCCCTCAGTGGGACCAGGGGCTCCCAGCCGCCGGCAGATGTTCCAGCCCTCCAGCTCCCTGTGATGGCTGTCTACCCAGCGGCCCATCACTGTCCTAGCCCCCACAGCAGCAGCAGCACCACCACCACCACTGCCCCCGCCGCCCACACACCCCGGCCTGGCCATCTGAGTGCAGGTGATCCCCGCGCCAGTGTCCAACGCAGCGTGCTGTTCAGTGGAACTCAGACATCAACCACGCCTGGTGACGGCCCACTCTGCCCCGGAGGTGCAGCTGGGGAACGGGAGGCGGGCCGGGAGGGGAGCGGTCACGGTGCTCATATGTGAGGATGTGCTTGTCATCGCTGTCGGTGAGGCTTGTTGTGTGCCAACACCGCTCGGCCCCATGTGTTGTGTTTGGGAATAGGAGCGGGATCATTGAATTGGGTTTGGTTTTTTTTCCCGCTGTTTTTTTTTTGTTGCTCTTATTCAGGTCAGGTTTTTTTGTTGTTGCATGAATTGTGCAAATGGAAATAAACACCCATAGAATAAAAGCATGGAACTCATGGACCATGTATTCAACCCGAGGGCGGTCACTATATAGTTTAATGAATGTCATATTTTTCTCTGCTTCTGCAACACCGATTCACTATTAAAGATGCAGAGGAGAAATGATTTTATTTTTTAAAGGAGATCCTGTTAATGTTAATATCGCAAGGAGATAAATAAATGAGGTTCTGCACTGAATTATTTTAATATAAGAAATGTTTTGACACAACCACATAGTCTTTAAAGATTTCACTGGTTAATTGGGCACAACGAAGAAGAATGTCAGGCGATTCTCCATTTCTCCCCGGTGCAGACATTTTTAAAACTAATATCTTTGGTATGGATATGCATGATTAGCACAAGAAAGTCAAAGGCTGCCCTGGAGTTAAACACCTAAAGCCAGTTATTTGAGAACATTCTTAACAGTCTGACACAACCGTTGACCAACGCAGTCTAAAGCCCTTTGTTCAGTAGCTAATACAGGGGAAAATCACCAGTATACTTAGGTGTGCACAATCGAAAGAAGGAAACTCTCCTCGGACAACGAACAATTCATGGAGCAATGGCTGCTCAGTGCAACCAAGTGCAAGTTGGTCAGAATGCTTCAGGCCAATTTGAAGGATAACTCTGGAGCAAGAAAACCAAATGTTGATACTTCATTGTTCTTCCCAATTGGTGTGTTGAAAAGGGCGCCGTTTAAAATGCAGACAAGGAGTGGGACAGTTGAAATGTTTTGTGAGTTTATGACAAATTTGTCATTGTTATCTGGTTTTGTCACAGCTGTGTCTTCTTTGCCTGATAAAACGGATCCATCATAACATTATTTGACAAGTACATGAATGAATACAACATGAACAATAATAGAATGTTAAGGGAACATTGAGTTCCAATTTACTTCACATAATCAGTTATCCAAATCAGAATAAAATAGGGTACAATTCAAATGAATAGCTCTAATGAGACAAGTATTCAAAGGTTAATTCAAATAATAGGCCTACAATGAGGGACAAGCCAAGCCAAAAGGGAATGCATTTAAAGCCTGAGGCCCACATCTCTACTATAATAAGTTTACTGGCAACAAAGGTCAACAAAGGTCATGATGTATGACAGTAATGACCTGTAAGCATCCATCAGAGCATTTAAACTAGCAACTAGCATCTCATTGGCATCAGCTACAAAATCACATTGAAATGGCTTATCCCTTAGGCCCTGATGTTAATGGAACTGCATGAAATTTTGTTGCCACGCATGAAAAGGAACATTTAACTGTCGGAAACAACACTTAAGCAGGCGTGATTAACATATTTTTCTAAAGATATTATGCTCTGAAAATGATCAAAAGATTCAGCACAAATAACTGAACGTGAGCAGGAAGAAATTACCCATTTTTAACACATTGTAAATCGTTAAGTTGTAAATCATAAACTAACACTTTTTAAATGTTTTCATGAACCATTATCTCAATATGTGATTAATGATTTATATGATTAATATATAACGATTCATATATTATGATTACTAATGAGAATTTGTGTCAAAAAAATGCTCTATAAATGAGGAATTCACTTTTTACTTCTAAAATGCTACAAAGTACTTGCAAAGAAGCTAGGCAAATTGGACCAATAGGTCCAAGCTTGAAAACACTTCAAACCAATGCAAAGACACAATATTGCATTTATTGACAAATTATAAAAAAAACATCCATGCTTTTCCTCAACCCCTTTGTTTAGAGCCACTGTTAAATTATGTTGTGTATCTGTCCAGAACACAAGCTGAGAGTGATTACCCAGTTTATTACACAGAATTACGAGCTATGGCTGAAGAGGACGCTGCGCCAGTCTCGCAATCATCTCTGGATAACCCACGCACGTCTTTGTGGTGGCTCTTCAGCACTGGTCCTCATTATGGGTTATTCTTCATGACAGGCATAAACACAAATCTCACTGGGTAGGCCCTGCACAAATTGCGCCAATGGCGCTACCACAGGAATCATGATCATGAAGTTGTTATCGCCAGGTTTGAGCCGCTATGTAATCACTGACCGACGGTTATTGTCATTGCAGAGTTTCTCAAACATTCTTCAGTTTTACTTCGATTTTATCTTGTCCATCGAATGGGAGTCATTTGTTGATGAGAATCTTGCCATGACCAGTGTGAGAGTGTGGATGTGTGTTTGTGTGGGTGTGTTGAACACCTTTGACGACATGACATATTTGCATCTCTTTATCTATGCACACAGCACCCCCCCCCCTACATCCCCCACAAAGATGTCTGACTGTTTATTGACTCTTGCTGCAATCACACTCTTCTTCTTCGTGATCAGGGCTTATTCTAGAAGTAACAAACAACCTCACTGCCACGGCCCCGTCGATTTGAAAAGGTCTTACTTAAAGAACCACAAAGTTACACTGCGTTCCCTTGACTACAACTTTAAATGTGCCTCCTCCTATTTCCTCCTAGACAACTTGTGCTTGAGACTTGATGAGATAATGATCGTGCATTGTCCGTCGCCAGCCTAGCACACACGGGGTCCCACACCTCCACCCATCTTCCCATACTGAACGCCCATTAGCGCCGCGTGTGTGTGCCTATAGCTGGCAAGGACGCCCCATGAATAGAGGACCCCTCAAAATGAGGGGTAGACTCCGTCGGAAAAAGAAGCCAGGGGGACGGAGGACATGGGGACGTTATGAGATGACGAGGGAGGGGTGGCGGAGCGGGGGTCGTCACGGCGACTTTGTCCAAGGGGACAGCTCCCATTGTTGAGGCGGCCGGCCTGCTTCCTGATGGGCTGGGCCGGGCTAATGGGACACACACTGGGGCTGTCAGTGGGACGTCCCGGCGCCACACTCCCCCGTCCTGCCTTGGGGGGGGGGGGAGATGCAGACAATGGCCAACCATATGTATGCTGTAGGCTCATCAGAGGCACGCAGGGCCTTTATTTTGGTATTGTTAAGTGTATTTGTTTAAAGGACACTAGGGGAGGTGGAGAAGACGACGCTGCACGCGTCCTGGTTAAACATTCAGATCTTTGCTGTCGAGAGAATTATCAAGTATGGTTTACGCAAATGCAACTGAACCTGTTTTAGAGGGAAAAGGCAGCAGGGATTTATGCACAGGGATCATGAAATAGGTTGTTTTTTTCGGACAAGCTGTTTTTTTCTGGCAAGATGTGATGTTTGGGAAACCAAACAAACATTCAGACATCAAGCTGAAAAAAGATCATGTTTTGATACAGAGGTAAAGCCCGGTAGCCAGATCAGAGCCAATGTTTGTTTGCCTGACATCTGCCCGGCACTTCACATAGTGTGCCACTGTCATTCTGTGTGTTTGTGAATACTTATATTGAAGACCGTGGCTGGCAGCCCCCTCCACTATTTCTCTGGCCAACTCTGACCCCCCTGGGATGTTTATTAATGTAATAATTAAACATTTATTGCCAACAGCACCTGCTCTATCCATCTTTATTTCGGTCTCTCTCTCCCATTCTCTCTCTCTTCTGGACCCCCAGGGACCCCTCTGCAGAGAAAGAGAGAGAGAGAGAGAGTGAGCGAGAGAGAGAGAGAGGGAGGGAGGGGGAGGACAGGAGGAGCTAGGTGGGAGGGGTCTGAAAAAATGAGCAGCAAATCCGAAACGAGTGGAACAGAATCCCGGATTCTTTCACACCGGCGAGAGGGATTTTTTTTTGCATGCGTCTGTGTGGGAAGTGGTGTGAAGTTATGTGATTCCAGAACAATAGCGCCCTGGGAGAGCAAGAGGCAGGCACAATCCGATGCTGGGAAGGGGATCAAGGAACAGAAGGACTGAAGATTCCTGCATCCTTTTAACACATTAAAGCAACTCATCCTTTCCTGTGATTTTTTTAACCAAACACTCCACTGGCTTTTTCTTCAGGGGGGAGTTTACAGTCCTGACACATTGGAGAGATTTGGAGAGAGAGAGAGAGAGAGAGAGAGAGAGAAATACGCTCCTTTTTATTTTCTTGAACTTTCTGTATCTTTCGGTCCAGTTCTCGGACCGCAGAGGACAACCAGTGGAGGAGTTATGCCTCAAACGCCTTGAGTCGCCGAACTCGCACGGATTCACAACATTTAGGACACAGAGAGTGCGAACAGCACAAGTGTGAGGAAGAGATCGAAATAGAGGTGTGAGTGGTAGAGGGGACTGCGGCTGCCTCTCTGCGCGGCGGCAAGATGCTGCGCTATCTGCTGAAGACCCTGCTGCAGATGAACCTGTTCACAGACAGCCTGCGGGACCCCAACGGAACCGACCCCTACCTCAACGGCTCCCTGCCGCTCTTCAACTCCTCCATGCTCGACTGGGGCAACTTCACCGGGGAATAGATGAAGGGAATGCGGCTGCAGGAAGAAAAGCCTGCAGTCCAGGAATGTTTTTTGTTTCATGAGACACAAAACTAAAGCTTATGACAGTGGGCAGTTATATATATCAATCAGGTCGATATAAACTGCGGTTTCCTATTGGGAAGTTAGTGACTTGTCTTGGCTCTCCCTTTGAACATGTAAGTTTGAACCCGTTTGTCAAAACAACTTTCAACTTTAGACGAGCGTCCTCAGTGTTTATGTGTGATTGTCGATTCTCAACCTAAGGAAAGGAATGAATTTATTCGAGGTTTTCCCTTTAAAAGCACGATTGAAGAGCAGTTTGCGATGACGGTATCCAAGACTGCTTTACTTTGATGACAGCCATTTGTGTTCTACTTCTTAATCGTATCTTGTCATTAACATTATCCTGTTACAATCAGTGGATTGCATAGTTATTCGGCTTTGAGCATTTTGAGAACTTTAGAATATATTTGTTACGGATGGACTTTAGACCGAGACGATAGCAGGGAGGAAGAATCGATTTGTTATAACTAAAAGTTAGAATAGAATGGAATAGAAATGGGAATTAATTCAGAGTATGAAAAAAGCCTGTCACTGAGGACTGTACCATACAGGATCAGTCCTGAACGCAGCGACTGGGTTCGAATCCGTGGTTCTTTACTGCATGTCATATTATTAATATTTGTTAATAATTATTTATGGAAATGAGTGCAGCTTATCCTCCGTGTCCAGAGACACCGGGTGCTGCACAGACTCATCTGGTCACTATACGGTCTGTTAATGCGCCTGTTCCTGCTCTCCATTCACCAGGCTGAACACGCATCAATAACAATATATACAAATATACATGAAACTATTACTTATAACAATTATATCATATCAATAAAACAGACTATTCCTCACAGTAAAACATCTGAAACCCTTTATTCGAATACGCGATTCTTCCAACGGGGAAGAACAAGGAAGTATTGTGTAGGTGTGTCGTCAACCAGATGTATGTGCTTAGTCAGTTTGTAGTACCACGTATTTAGATGATTTACATTGTAAAAACATAGTTATACACGTGTAATATTGGAATGTAAAGTAAAGTAATGTATGATGGATCGACGTGTTAAGTGTCAATAGGAATACAGTGTTACAATGTAATGACAACGGCAGTATAATGATTCATTTGAATCAGTAGCAGATCACACATGGTGCGTATAAACGGGTTTATATTAGTATATATTAGTATATTTATATTCTATATTAGTCATTATACGCTTGTAAGTAGCGATGACGTCACAGCTCACGTCATGACGATGTTCAATGTTGACATCTGTAGTCATTGGTGTTGTTTTGTGTTCTCCTGATAAATATTTGTCATTAGGCATACGGCAGAAAGTGTATTTTGAATGGTTGTCAAAGTGCAGGCCTATTGATATTATTTGACCATTGTCCAACATAGTCTCCCACCCACTAACTGGGAGTGGCTTAATCTGACCCACGGCACTTTACTAGAAACACTGCGTTGGATATTATCAAGTCGTTACTAATGATTGTGTTGTGTGTGTGTGTGTGTGTGTGTGTGTGTGTGTGTGTGCATGTGTGTGTGTGTGTGTGTGTGTGTGTGTGTGTCGCCCCCCGTTCAGTGTAGCCCGATGGGGACCCCCGCGGTCTCCCTGCAGGAGCGCTACGAGGCCAGCATGGTGCTGAGCGGAGCGGGCGACGCCCTGGCCTACAACCACGGCCACTGGGAGTTCCAGAGGGACGGCGAGCTCATCCACCAGGAGGTGGCCAAGAGGGGGGGCCTGGCCGCGCTGGACGCCAAGGACTTCCCGGTGAGCGACGACACGGTGATGCACCTGGCCACCGCCGAGGCCATGATGGAGGTGGGCAAGAAGGACAGGCAGACGCTGGCGCAGCTGGTGAAGCAGCTGGTGAAGGAGTACATCCGGTGCATGCGGGACATGGACGGACGGGCCGCAGGTAGAGGGGGCGCTCTGTGGTCCGTGGGTTCTGTAGGTTTCGTTGGTTGTCCAGACTGTAGTCTACATTGTAGTGTATTTAGGAATGTAGACATATAATCGTCAGTTTTTTTAAAGTTATTGAAAAACAATAATGTAAAAGACATGGGAATTAATCAAAAAAGCCTGTCACCGGGCGCCCGGTGCTGAGCAGGTAGAGTGCATTCCGCTGAGGCTCAGTCGGGTTTGATTCCTGCCCGTTGTCCTTGCAGCATGTTCTCCCCTCTATCTATTTGGTGAATATTTCAAACTATAAATTGCATCCCGATTCGCTACAGTACAAAATGATCAGCAAATGACCTGTAGTAAGCAACAGCCCACCACTGGCAACTACTACAGCAAGCAGAATGACAGTGATTTAGTGTTTTGTTGGTGAATATAATATAATATAACTATTAATTCCTGTTTCACTATAATGCAACAAATCAGCAAGATGTATGACGTTTATTTTGTAGGTATGTTTAGTGTATTTTCAAATAAAAGGAATTCACTTGACCGAACGGGCAACTACATGTCACATTTTAATTGCCCGATCACAGAGCTCACCTGCCCCGGGCAAGCGGGCAACCGTTAATGTCGAGGCCTTATGAAATAACAAACAATAAAACACTACTGCTCCCTCCCAGGCCTCACCTGCATCTCCAACGTTGCGCTGCACGAGCGCAGCAAGGACGGGGACCACCGCATCCCCTTCAACCGCCGGGGCGGGGGCTGCGGGGCGGCCATGCGCGCCATGTGCATCGGCCTGCGCTTCCCCGGCCCCGAGCAGGAGAGCCACCTGATCGCCGCCAGCGTGGAGAGCGGCCGGCTGACCCACCACCACCCCACGGGCTACCTGGGAAGCCTGGCGGCGGCGCTGTTCACCGCCTACGCCGTCAGAGGGGCGCCGCCCGTGGAGGCATGGGGGCAGGGCCTGATGGAGGTGCTGGCCCGGGCCATGCAGTACGTGGTGGAGGCGGGCCACTGCGTGGAGCAGAACGTGGACAGCTGGTAATCAGGGCCGTCTGTGGGTCGCTGTGAGGGAGTAATGAACAGCGCTACGCTCGCCTCGCCGTCACTTTGGGAAGAAGGGCAACAGAAATACATTGACAAATGGGTCTCATTTTGCTGAAATGTTAGGTTATTGTTATTTTTATGACTTAACAATATACAACAATCATTTACAATATTAGGTGTTTCGGCACAATGACTGTCCATTTTGAAATTGATGCCTAAAATATAGGTGTAGTAACTTATAATTTAAAACATTCTTTTTAGGTGGTCACACAGTGGACACACTGTCTGCTGACATTCTGTACATTTGAAACCATTATTTTCCATGAGCAGCGAATTTTGTGCCGCAAAGCCACGATATAATACCCTGGAAATCCGTTCCGAGTTCTCGCGAGAGTACAATTTGAATTTGCTCAGCAAGTCAGTATAGGAATGAGCAACATACTCACTCCCCGATTCCCCTCACATCGGGGTATCGATATAGGCGGGACAAAACCGTTGCTGTTCTACCAACCGGATACAGCAAGAGTTGAATCTATTGGTTAGCTCCGCTGGTAGCTTAGCATATGGGGCTCTTGATACGTCACCCTTTGTATTCTTCTGATTGGTCGTAGTGTTATCCAATTGCGTGCATTGATATTTTCAAATGCATGCTTGGTGCCGCCCCTCGAGTTGGGCCGTTTTCATTACTCGTTGGCAGGCCCTACAGCTTTCTAGATGTGGGTCTGGATTTCCAGGCTAACAATATAACAACAGTATAGATAATATTAATGATAATATAACCAATTCTGCTTCAAACCTTGGAGCTCCATGCATCTCCGTCCACCGCCAGCCCCGTTGTCAGGCCACAACACTATTAAATATAATCTATTGGCTTGTTTTTGATGCTACGTGACGCTTAATCTTACTTTCACATTGAACGCCGTTCATGGTTTACTATAGACCTCTAAGAACAACTTTAAACAAACAAACACAACAGCTTATCTCAATTCTGAATGGTAACGATGACCTCAAACAGACCATGTGTGATGAATCCCTGTTGGGCAGGGACTACTTTGAGAAGGCGTGGCGGACGTACCTGAGCCAGCGGGGGATCTTGGAGGGGACGGGGAAGGCTGTCTTCCCGGAGAGCTACGGCGTGAGGGAGCGGGAGAAGTTCTACGCCACGCTGGCCTTCACCAACTGGGCGGGGTCCAGCGGGCACGACGCCCCCATGATCGCCTACGACGCCCTGCTCTGCGCCGGGGACTCCTGGGAGGAGCTGGCCAATCACGGCTTCTTCCACGGCGGGGACAGCGACTCCACGGGCGTCATCGCCGCCGCCTGGTGGGGGGCCACGTACGGCTTCAAGGGGGTCCCCCAGTGCAACTACAAGCACCTGGAGTACCGGAAGAGGATGAGCAAGGCAGCGCTGCGGCTGCTGGAGCTCAGCTCCAAGCCGTTCGGCTCAGAGGCGTGAGGGGAGACTAAGATAAGATAAGATGAGCTTATCCTTTATTAGCCTCACAGTGGGGAAATGTGCAGGGTTTTAGAAGCAAAGAGGATAGTGCAAAGAACAGACAACAGGAATCACTAAATGGTTAAGGGCCTAAGTTTATCACTGAAATGCTTCTAGACCTTTTAGATCAGCTAATTGTTCTCAGAGTCAGCAGGAGTAGCATTCAGCTGCTATGCAACACATAGCTGGTATAAACTTCCAGAACATCCTTGCTCTAGACCCTCACTACATTTAACTCAAGGTTAAAAACATTTGGGTTCACCTCCGCTTTCTGCTGAACTATATGCCGCTTAACTTATTCAAATGTCTTTCATGCATTATTTAAAATCCTGTTTGTATATTAGTGATTATTTTATATCAAGTTGTAAAATGTCTTATATGCACATTGAGTCATCCTTTTGTATTAAATGGGCTATATAAATAAAGCTGACTTGACTTGGCTCATTTATGACTGTTCTGCAAAAATAATTAAATAATAATAATAAAATCATATTTATATAAAAATATATTAACTGTTACATGCTAACTCTTTCTATTGAATATGCGTTCTTCACCAATTATGAAAGGGAACGTAACAATTGTAGCAATATACTTCACCGGCAGATGGCAGTATATCCCTAAAAGACAATCCAGCCATAGCAGTCCGCCCTTATGGGTTCACCTCATTTGAATAACTTTGCACGATCAGTACCCGATGCTGTTCATATACAAATAACATCGGAATTAATTTACTTAACCTTCAATATTTTAGTAATTCACATGAAATAAAATATTTTGATTTAGTATACATTTAGCCTCATGAATTTGTCACAAAACTATCTGTGTGACCCTAGAGCTAAATGGGTGCTAGGTTTCTTTAATTCAAATGATGCAATCCTAATTAATAAATAGGTTGACTTTTATCTTAGTGGGAAGCCGTTAAACAACCACATGTGGAAAGTTAACAGAGGGGACTCTCTTCGTTTTTCTTGTTGCTGTGGCGACAGGAAGACAGGGGGCGCTAAAGATACCCGTGAGGCTGAGCCGCAGCTTCCTCAGAACTCGCCTTGAGGTATGCTGTAGGGGGAGTGTCACGTGCAACATGAGGATGGATTCTGCCGACTAAGGCAGACAGGACGAGTTGGCGACTGTGTGCAAGAAAAGGAGAAAATGTCCCAGACCGTTTTTTACTGGCGATAATGGCAATTCAGAACAAAGAATGTCCCCAGCCTTGTCCTGATAGGATTAAGAAATAGCCGTTAAATAGAAGGTGATATTGTGGAAATGCTTATATTTGTATGCTTCATTTTGATAACATTTTACATCAGTGCCATTTTTTTAATTGATTCCAGTCGAGGTCTGCCTTTGTAAACCTAAATCCAACTGTGCAATCAACACAGCTGTTAACAGCTGCATTCAACCCGTTCAGAGGGCAGAGTCTGTCTCCCCAACAGAAATGTTCACTTTGTTTACACCTGGCCTCGGTTTCTCACAAGTCACAACACGCCGACAGGCTGGAGATTGCACACAGTTTGCTTAGTGACCTTTAGCATGAAGCAAGGCCCTCATACCTGACACCGAGTGAGGAACTGAGGACCGGGTCAAAGGCGCTCTGTGTGTCTTCAGGGGAACAACGTCTCAGAGTATGACCTGTATAAGCAGCATTTTACACTTTTTACGAACTCTGGTTGGGATGAATACACTCAACTGAAGATGGGCAATGGGCCATACTGTGCATTGTGTGTCACTTGTTTGAATAGACTTTCAAAGGAAAAAACATAAACATGACGTATAAACCAAAATGAACTAAGATTTGTACAAAAGGACATATGATGTGCAGTCACAGAGGCATGCCCCAACACATGCACTGCAGGGCCCCACTTCAGCCAACAGGTTGGGAGCTGCCAGTACACATTCCTGTGTGTGTGTGTGTGTGTGTGTGTGTGTGTGTGTGTGTTGTATGTGTGTGTGTGTTTGAGTGTGTTTATGTAGTACGTGTGTGTGTATGCGTGTGCTGTACGTGTGTGTGTGTGTGTGTGTGTGTGACTCCTGCTGCCATTGTAATTGCAAGAGGCTCTCTGTCTTGGGGCGCTGGCTAATAGCTGAATACACGAGAGCCACGCGCTCCGCGTCGCTCAAACATGTGACCCCCAGCCCTCGCCAAAGAGGTGAGGAGGCTTAGCGAAGATGATGTCGGTTCAAACAGATTATATTGCTTACCGTCACATTAAATAGCAGCTTTTCCACTCGCCCATCTTGATAAGGTCCCAAATGTCCTTCCAGTAGCTTTGACTGATTTCTTCATACGATTTTATAAGTCATACAGTGAGCTGGGAACGCAGCACACCGCAAATAGAAGACATTTGTTATTTCCTGAAAACCCACACATTTAAATAAATACAACTAATTGGAATAGCGAAACTAATTGAAAGAGCACATGGACCAAACTGACAACACATGGCTGTTGGTGACGTGACATTCTAAAACCGCTTATTGAAAAAAAAAAACCCACAAACAGTCTGGCGACACAGTGTTATACGGACTCACCAACACATTTACCCTTTCACAAATAATTGGGTCAAATTACAAACTAGAATACTATTGGAACAGCTATTGAATTTCAACTAAACAAAACAATGGAAACGTGAATGTTCCATCGAAAAAGCGTTATGTTTGGATACATCAAGCGAAATGTTTGTGACCACACAGTTAAAAAATTACGGATACATTGAGTAAACACAACATGTGACATAGACAGATATCACTGTAGCTGGTGTCTTTGTATTTTGGTATGGTGATGTTAAGATACATTGTAAGTGCCCTAAGGTGTTTTCT
Organism: Trisopterus minutus; assembly: GCA_027122715.1. Lineage (NCBI taxonomy): Eukaryota > Metazoa > Chordata > Actinopteri > Gadiformes > Gadidae > Trisopterus > Trisopterus minutus. The sequence goes on from JAOPUD010000090.1 coordinate 8,551,486, forward strand.
GCAACTGCTGTTATGAAGGTGTTGTGAAAGAATGCACATTAGGAACCAAAAACAACAAGGAGACGCAGAAGTGAGTCGTCGATGCAGGCACATGCATGATGGAAGGCTCTTCAAAATATTCTTACAGACACAAACACATGCTCATGGAGGTCGGTCACAGCGTTTCTCCGGAGGACCCTAGGGACTGGGTGAAATGTAGGCCCTGTGCTTCTCAATATCACCATAAAGCAGTCAAGGAATGCCCAGTCGGCAATTAACTCTGTGTGACTATACGTAAATGCTATTCACATTCGCCTCAAAGAGGGACGGGCTCATTTCCGTACAAAAATGTCGAACAAACCACTGGAGACGCCTTCTCCTTTTACATGTTGCCCTCCCAGTGAATGATGTGGAAACCCGCTCATTGGACGCTGAGATACGTGTATGATGTGGCGGCGCTGGCTAGTCAGATGTGAAGCTCAGACAGAGGAGCCAGAAAGGCCTCTAGCTGAGAATGTCAACAGTGTAATCTCACGTCGCCCCCCTTGGATTTACAAAAAAACAACAGCCACCCCTCTCCTTTATCCGGTCACCGCAGCGCAACACATGGCGTCGGCTGTGGCACTGCTTTCAGGCCGGCTAGTATGTATCACAAATGAATGCACTCGCCATAGTCACGCCTGTGCGCATTGAGCGGCCCTCCCTATTGAGTTGGGTCGCGTTGCAGAAAGGGTTTGTGGGTAGCTGGGGGAGGGTTGGCGGGAAGTCTTCAGGCTCAGTGGTTTACCGTGCAAAAAACGTCAAATAACACGGTGTGGCGGTAACTGCCCGGTATTTCTCCTTCCCAAACAAAATGGTGGTTTTAAAGGTTCCAGTACTGCAACACAAATTACAGGTCACAGGCTTTCTGCTCAGACCTACACTGCAGTGGAAGAGCAGAAGGTCTGTAATCCGTGCAAGGAAGGGTTTAGACCCGACCCAATGACTGTGTGACTAGGACTATGACTATGAACTGTGTCCGTATTTATCATGAGTTCATTGCTGGAAGCATGAATGGTTTGGTGTGTCATTGACCTTTAATGAATACAGTCTTAAGGGTAAACAAAGCACATCTGGCAGAAGGCTTGTGGCTTCTTCGTGATGCTCTACAGGCAGATGTTTAGTACATTTTGACATGCAGGGATTGTTACTTTCAGGCTAAACGCCGTCATCATGGAACATTGCGCCGGCGTTAGCACACGTCCATTGTGTGTGGCGCTTCTGCTGAACAGATGAAGAAAACATCTTGTTGAAGTCAATTCCAGATCCTCACCCCCACACCTCTTCCTCATCAGTTCTCTTTAGTCATATCCTTCTGTCATCCCCCACCACCCCTTCGCTTCCAGTAACCGTGACGATGTGGAACCAACGTGTCCCAACCAGTGAACAGTGTAAGCCCAGCATTCATATTTAATTTGAGGTTTGTGAGTGAGCAAGAGAGATTGATAAACAGTGAGAGAGCGAGGCAGCAAAGCAGGGCTTAGCAGAGGGGGGTG
>JAOPUD010000090.1:8595857-8606052 GCA_027122715.1 Trisopterus minutus
GAGGGGGGGAGGGAGGAAGGGCAGGCAGCAGTGTGGGTGGGGGTGGGGCGCTGACAGAGGGAGGAGGAGGGAGAGGATGGAAAAACTAAAAGGAAGGTTGGTATTGGTATGTAACTCAAGAATAAACAAAAAAAAAGAGAAAACGCTCTACAAAGGAATAGAAGCGGGGCTGTCTCTGGGCAGCCCCGGGTTGGAACACGGTGTTCTGGGTGGAGTAACATAGGCGAGCGGGTGTAGCTCCGGGTTGGGTTGGGGGGGTGGGGTAGTGTTTCTACCATAACAGGAGCCACTAGCTGAAGAGTTCCTGCACCGTGCCACAGGGAGATCCCCATTGTGTTTCCTCTTGCTTCCATGCCTGTGTCTGGCTTAGACAGGAGTGTGTGTGTGCGTGTGTCTAGTCAACACAGTCTCTTTGCCAACAGTCGGTATTTGACGTTCTCGGAGTGAGACTGTGTTGGTCTAGTTGATGAACCACAAGCCATTTGGATGGATGAATAAGGCAAGAAAGATCATTTGTCTGGTCAAAGCATGTGATTGGTGGCTTGTGCTGTTTTTGTTATACCACTTAATATTTAATATTTTGTGAAATCTTTTCAGAAACGATCACCTTAAATAAACGCTGTACCAATAACGATGGTACGGTAACTACTGAAATTCATAGCTACTGCGGAAAGTGTTTGTGGCAAAACAGGCCAAATCTAGCTTGCTGCTATTGTATTGTCTTATCTCCCACAGTTCAGCTATAACTTGGGTCACGTTGGTATGAAGCAACACGCTCTTTACCTATTAACTCTTTACCTGGAATTGAGGACCCAACTGAACAAACACAATCCTGGACAGACGGTAGAACAGACAGTAACGCTGGACCTGCGGCTCCTCATTAACGGATGTGTTTGTTCAACTGAGCAGTAAATCCATCACACGACTAAAGACCTGTGGATCTGTCCCCATCTCGTATCACATACGGATCATTGCTCTAGGCCGTGTTCGACGGAGGAGGGAAAAGCACGACTTGATTAGACGATCAATACTACAAGATAAAAATATCCAGTTTAGAACGGTTACTCTATATTAGCAATCGTGATCAACCTTAATAATCTGTTCACTGGTTCTACATCCCACACCAGTGGTAACCAGTTACAACCCCCTAGATGTAGGCATGTCGTAGCTAGACCCATTGAAGAGGTTAGGGCCTAGCTAAGGCTTTGCCCTTGCTGTTGCCATAGTAACGCAGCCTGTCCTTAAAAGACAAGAGGCTTTCTGGGTTCTGCCGTGTCTACAATGGCTTTCTTTACACAAGCAGGGAGGGATGGGGGGAGCTTTTCTAGGGAATTCTCCTTCTCCAGACTGTTTGCCGTGGTTGTATCAGCAGTTACCCATGAAACTCGGCATAATACTCTGCCAACATTCTTCCAAGGTATCGATCTCAGAGCTGTTGACGTAAAGCAGTGGTAGAGGCCAGACTGGTGCTGCACCGTGACTCAGCAATCCGGATAGATTGGAAGTCTTAATTTCCTTGATCATTTTCTGTGGATTCATTTTCATTATCTATGAGGTATGGGCAAATGAGGAAGCCCGATTGCCAGAAAACATGAAAACTTGTTACATTATTGCTGATGAATAATTGAATAATTAAAATGAAGTGGCAAATGGCAGTGAATAATAAAAATCATAACAATAAAATAATAAAATAGGTGCATAAACTATACAATGGGAACTGGTTGTATATTATTTTGTAGAAAAGGGCATTTATAATGGTTCTATGGGTTTGGAACTGAGATTCTGGGACCAGAATTTGGACAACAAGGCTTGTAAAAACATGCATAAGTTAGCCATATTTTAAGCCAGAGATAAAGGTGGTGTCAGCTCACATAATGGATGGGGGGGTGGGGGGCCTAGGCATGTATCTTCTCTCCTGTTGTGAGATTACTCTGTCATCTGTACAAAACATAACTGTGTTTGTCGTAACGTCAGATAAATCACATTTCATCGTTATCTACCATTGCATGCTGCCACCTTAGCGTGTGTAATTAGCATGAATACGAGGCTAACGCTACTGAACCGAGAGTGGCATGAGAAGCTCAACAAAGCTCTCAGGAAACAATCAATGCTGTCCAGTGATGATAACATCGGCTTTACAAACAAGACGGCGATCAATAAATCAAACAAGAGTAAGAATGTACTTCCATAAGGAGGTTCTAGAAGATTAGGAACAGGCCCCACGCGCATATATTACTGCGGTACCACACGAGTCTCAGAGACGGGTTCCTGTCTGCTGCTATTGATGTATATTTAAAGGCCCCCGTAGGGCACGTTATTAGGGAGAAGCAGTACAACTTCCTGCATGTGCCCCGAGCTGTCCCGCTTCTTACACAGCTAGCGCGGCTCTCCTGTGGCGTGTGTTTATTCTGAGAAGAATCCAGAGAGATGTATAGACAATATTGAGAAACACAGCAGGTAAGAAGATGTGGACCTAAACCCTGGCAATGTATGGCAACGCATGTAGCCGTTTGGTTTGAGTTTTTAGAATCATTGCTGATATTTTATTTTATATAAGCCTTACTTTTAACTTTACTACGAAGCGAGATGTTTAAGAAAGGTCCAGTTATTTGAGAAATTGTTCATTCACTCATTCAATTTCCGAGGCAGGGGCTCTGAACCTCGTGACCTTTGACCCCAACACACACTCTGGCGTCACACCTGGAAAGTGTGAGTGTCTCTCTCTCTCTCTAAAAGGGGCGAGTGGCTTGATAAAAGGAGAACAATCAATTAGGTCGTGTCAGGGGTTCAGCAGGCCATTCCCATCTGCTTACATTAGCAACTCTGCAGTTGAGTAGGTCATCAACATACCACAAACACCTCCATTATGTAAATGAGGGACGTTAAACCAAAGCAATCCATTTCATCATCTTTTAATATTCCAAAAATACTTCAATTTTGGCTTGTCAATACATAAAGGGGCGAGGTCCGACTGCTATACAGTGTAGTACTCTACTATTTCGTTAGGAAATGAAAAGTGCAAAATAGTGGACCTCACCCCCCACCCTGCTCCAACTGTGAGCAAGTGGCACCTTCTGTCCAACACACATAGTAAAGGCTACTTCAACACTCTGGAAACATCGTTGTCATCTGTCATCCTTAACCAGAAGGCTCATATGCAACAGATAAGTCACAGATTCACTGTGTGACATGAGCAGTGGGCAAAAAGTGAGTATAACCCCAGCCACGTGCAAAAATCACAAAAAAAAACTAAAGGGTAGGGTATTTTTCCAAAGAAGCATTCCTTGAAGACGTGTGGCCGGTGAGCAGAAACAGTTCCAAGCGTCCAAAGAGTACTCCGTGAGTTACAGTCTGGTGATCTTCTTTCAGAGTCCAATGTCCAGCTACATTAAAGATCCATGGGAGGAAAGCAGCAAATCCCGGGCCAGCCCGTTTTCATTTCTTCCTTTTCAATGCTGTCATTTCCATTCGAGTCCTTTAGAGAAATCATTTCAAGTGTTTCTTTTTTGTATGTATTTGGTTAAACATTTGTATAAATTCTGCACCATTATGGTGTGCAAAAGCATCATTCAGCTGGTTCACAGCATCTAACAGCTTTGACATTAATAACCCAAAGTAAAAGGATAAACAAAAATAATAATAGAACCACTGAAAAGTAAACCTCTTTTAGGGCAACACTGGCATACCCGAATAGTATTTTAGTTACACTAACTTTGCATCATACGTCAAACAAGAGTGGCTGTTATCGTTTCTTCTTTTGCTTTAGAGATTTCCTCCTTTTCACTATCATCTCGTACAGTTTATCCATGCCCTCGTGCAGCCCCTCGCCTATGATGGCGCAGGCGGGCTGGACGTGGTAAGTGGTGGATGGAGTAAGCTCATGCAGAGCCAACTGCTTCTCAATGTCTGCGACCGGAAGGGATTTGGGTAGGTCCTGTTTGTTGGCGATCACCAACAGCGGCGTGCCTTGGTTCTCTGCAAATTTAGTCACTTTATGCAGTTCCGTCTTGGCCTCCTCTAGTCGGTCCACGTCCACGGAGTCCACCACGTATATGATCCCGTCCGTGCAGCGGCTGTACGACTTCCACAGGGGCCTCAGCTTCTCCTGGCCTCCCACGTCCCAGAAATGACAACTTATCCCCTTCGCAGTGCCGTTACTAAGTTTAATCTTTTCTGTGTTGAATCCGATGGTTGGCACGGTGTTGACAAATTCATTGAATTTCAGTCTGTACAGAACGGTGGTTTTGCCCGCAGAGTCCAACCCCAGCATCACTATGTGGAGCGACTGGAAGGCAGAAATGTTGGAAAAACTGTTGCCCATTTTCAACAGCAGGTGGAAGGGGCGTCTAGCTCCCCTTGTATCGCCCTTCCGTCTTAAAACGCAGAAGTAGGCTGTCAACACGTCCCTCGTTTCCTTTGAGAAATGTATGTACAGATAAAGGAATGTCCCAAAAAAATAAATAAGCCTTTACTTAGATATCCGAGGGAGCAGGGTGCCTCTTGGACGAAGGATTACCTCTGCTGTCGCCCCTCCGCAGCACTGGAGGATAGCGCGCGTCGGTAGGACGCAGCGCGACGTTCATTAGCATTCTCCTCGCACGCTCACGTCCATCGGGCCACGGCACAACATCTGACGATCCACGGACACCTTCAGGTGAGAGTGTGTGCTGGTATCACGGAGGGGCTTCACACAACAACCCTGTGCGGTGATCACGGGCGAATAGGAGGAACGTCCTTGTGTCGCCGCGACTCGGTGACAGCAGCAGCAGCAGCAGCAGCGATCCCAAGCAGGTTCTGCAGCCCCCCCCCTGCAAACGGTGCGGCAAATGAAACGGGTCCTTCGGGTTATCAGAACACAAGATCCAGCGTTCAATGCGGAACGATTGTCAAGTCAATTCAAGGGATGTCCCGGAGTAATTCACCAATGTGCATTGGTGTCTCCACTGCACACGCGTCCTTCCTCTGCTACCGCTGCATAAGCACTGGCGTGCGGTGGAGAAAACAACGCAAAGCAACGCAGCAGCTCAGCTACGCTCCACCCAGTTGGGCCATGTGCCAAACACCGAGCAGGGACACACCATCACAACAGCTACGCTGGCGTTAAAAACAAAATACTGTAGGCCTATACGGATCCCATTACAATTTAAGTCTCCTCTTTAAGTAAGTCGGTAGGCCGACATTATACTCAGAAGTGTACCATGGCTATACCGAAAACGTAAACCAGTTATTATATTCTAACGTAAAATGCACGATTAAATGATTGAAATTTAAGTGATAAATAGTAATAAAAACTGATCTGATTAAGGCTTAAATGTCACTATCAAATGATTGAATAACCGACAAACAGTCTTGTACGCAGATGATTTATTATAAACAAAAACAATTCTTTGCTACTGTGCTGTATGTAATAAAAGCATGCCAAAGCATGCCACCTGCTGGAAAAACACGCGACACACGCTGACTTCAATGCAGTGTTTGTCGCGTTTGAGCCGGGTCCTCCTGTGCAGGGCCGGCCCTAGCCTTGTTGGTGCCCTAGGCGAAATCCGCATAAGGTGCCCCTTAAGGGCTGATTATGGTCCCACGTTCACGCAACGCAAGGAGGTTACGGACCCTCCTTGTGTCCACCGCAAGGGCCTGACGTGCACCTCCCAAAAATTGTTAATCTTCCATTGAGGCGACACAGCCACAAGGGCTGTGATTGGTCCACTCACTAAAACCATAAACGTTCATGACTACGTTGAAGCATCTGCGGGGTCCTTTCTTTTGTTATTTAATTTGGGGTTTATCAAATCAGTCAGGGATGAACCAGGACCAAAAGATCAGCATACAAGTCTGTGAGCCAGGTTATTTAGTATTCATTAATTAATTTCTCAATTCTAGTTATTTTGTTATTGTAAAAATAAAAGTATTTTTTCTTCTTGGCCGAGCATAAAACGATGGTTGTTGCCCTAGGAGCCTAGGCAGTGGCCTGTACTGTTTGTGGGCCGGCCCATTACATAGAGTGAGTCACATACCAATGATAAGGATGACTAATCAATAATACTAATCATTACAGATGGAGATATCTCGGCCACACAGAAACAGATTTTTTTTTTAATTGGGCTTGCTTCTTTCTGTTCTTTTGTCCATTCTTTACAGCGTTTTCTTAAATACAGTTTCTAGTTCTAGAAGTACATTAGAAACCTAATGTTACATTATAAACCACAGTACGTTTTCTAATGTAATTTTAATACCGTTTCGCTGTATTCATTTAACACGGTAGTTGCCTGTAAGTTACTCTCGTATGTAACCAACTATCAGGAAATTGTTTCCACATTTTACCACAATGTGTTGCGTACGCTAAACATATTCTGTCTTGTAGCACCACCCCGTGGCGGGGTAGACCCACCATAAACGCCCTCATTCGACAAAGCTTTAAGATAACACATCCACATGAATGGAACATTAAAGTATATTGATCACATACAATTATTTTGAGTCATGAGTCTTTGTCCAAATGCACACACATCCTCGCATACAACTCTACACTCATGTCACATGCAGTCCGGGAAAAAAAATATATAAATGACATTTATTACCATAAGAAACGACAAATCAGACCTATCCATCCAACCATACATCCATGAGTCTAGCCCCCCATCCACTCAGCCACCTGTCCCGCCATCCATCAACCTGTCTGTCCATCCATCTAGCCCTGCGTCCATCCATCCATACGTCCAATCTTCATTCCGTCTGCAGCCTACTAAACTCTGTCCCTCGCGGCCTCGCCTCTGTCATTAGATCCAAATGGATTGGGATTCTCTGCCAGTTGTCATGCCTGCAGTGCACCACACCACCATTGCTACCGGTTGCTCTGCCCTTTGGGGAGTGGAGGCCTGAGTTACCGGGCAAATTACCCCTCAGGAATTTTAATCCCCTGCTCAAAATTCAATGATCCAAACTCACTTTTACGCATATCCATGCAGTTTGTCCAGGAGCCTGTGTGACCTTTGCACGGAGAACGACTGCCCATAAAATACACTTCATTAATTGGAAAATATTTATTATTTTTATAATGTGAACCAACATAAATAATGTTATGAAGTAAAAAACTATTGCCACACTATACAGCTTTTACCTAATCCACCAATATCAGATTTAGTTTTTTTACTTCTGTCACGGCTCCAATGATGCAAGCTGGCTGCGACTAGGAACCGCAACACACGAACTGACTGGAGGAACAAAAGCACGCCACAAACAGAGAACTAATACACAGGTGTATTTATTAGGTAGCAAAAATAAAGAAACAACTATCAGTGAGCACACAACCTAGGCTAATAAAGGCAGAGGGCGGCCCCCGCTTCCAACCCGATGTGATAACATAGGAACAACTACGGGATAATATAGTGTAAACCCAAGGGTGTCTTACCTATCCACCTAAACCCCTATGGCGTACCAAGCACAAAATAATAACCAGCCACGAGTCACGACACCTCAACCCAACAGGCAAACAGAGAGGATCACAATCGGGAAACAGATGCAATTGTTTTTAAGGAGCTGACTACTCTAATGGGCCGACGGAAAGCTGCCGGATCGGAGAGGGGGTTGGCCGATGACACCTGCAGAGAACGACAGGGGAGACACAGGAAAACACTAGGACAACAACCACACACGCACCTACTCGTCATCCACACAGTAATTATAATATAGCTATTTAACATAAACCTTGCACTCGACTCAAATTGTAAGAGGCCGTTTTGACCTTTTAGACCAATAAGGAAGAATGGATTTTAATTAAAACCCTTACAATTACTCACTGCCCAAACTGCTCAAATATACATAGGAGATATTGGTTTTATAACAGTTTTTTATGTGGTAATAATTGTATTGTAACTATCAAATTACACAAATGTATGCAATTGTATGTCAATAACCTTAAACAAAATGTAGATTTATTTTTCCCCTAATATTTGTATGCTTTTCTTTCACTCGTTAATCAACCTGTATCCTCATGGTTCTTCACTAGGGGGCACTCTATTATAAGCATAACAAAATATGAACACCAGACACAGCTTCCTGATAGTTTCCTTCCAAAAGTAGGTTATGTTGTGAGTGCGACCTATGAGTGTGACTGATTGAAAATAATTAGAGAGTAATACTAGTGAACATGTAATCACATATTACACACCAAGGCCTTTGATCTTCATTGATCTAGTACATTATCACTGTAGACCAGTCTAATGCACCTTGCTGACGGAGAAGGCGGAGCCGGCAAGGAGGTGGAGGCGGTGGCGTTGAGCGCTGCCCTTGAGTTAATGAGGTGCCGTATCAACAGGCAGATGTTCTGAGGGCAGTGGTGCAGTCAGTGATAAAACAAAACAAAGGAAGTGCAAGTGAAGAGAGGCTTAGGCATGGCAGATAACAGCCAGCACTGTAGCCCGCGCGCGCGCACACACACACACACACACACACACACACACACACACACACACACATGCACATTTCTTCAATTGTGCAACTCATGTTTGCAAACTGCCCATATCGCCAAACAAACCAAATGTGCATATAAAGGTCACACACGCACAAACACACACACATAGATCCACACACAAAGGTAAATAGAAAGATACATGCAAACAGACACAACCCTGCTCCCGGAGACACTGTCTCTTTGTGGGGTTTTGGGGTGATTGGCTGGAAATTGTAATTGTGAACTCTGTGTGCTGTAGTCATGAACCATCTGCTTTGGCCATCTCCACACCCGCATCATTTATTCTCCATTCATTTGTTATTTTATCTGTGAGAACTCGTGGTCCTATTAGCTCGCAATGATGAATCAGACAGTATGCTGGCACCACTCACCCTCCAAAGCAAACACAAAAGGGAAAATGGGAGTCAGATATATCCTCCTCTCCCGCCCTACCATATCATATCCTGACAATGTTCTGTGGACAGCAGTACATGTTCCCAAATCTAACCCTGTCCTGTCCTTTCCCATCCTGCGGTATCCTGTCCTGTTCTAACCCATTCCGTCATAGCCTTTTTATCTCACGTCCTCCTCTCTGACGCTATCTTATCCTATGTCCCATCGTAGCCTCCCGATCCAGCCATGTGATCTGTGTGTTCAAAGGGAGTTGTTTGCAGATCAGGACATTCATCATCTGCCTGGATCTGTTTTGTTATGTGTTGGGGTGTGGGATGCAATAACGGTTCAAGCTGGTTTCTTGACACGCAGTGCGTTGAATACTTTCCATGCCTGTGTTACGAGTCAAGTTCCAACATGGTTCCTTCAGGTCTTGTGCCGATCGTATGCTGATGGATTACCGTGCACTGGTGCCCAGTGGGAGCTTTTTAAAAGCACAAGCTAGCCTCAGTTTGCTAACCGTGTAGACACTACGCCTGGTAGTGCCCCAGATTTGATTCCCACCTGTTGTCCTATGCCACATGTCTTTCCATCTCTTCTTCAACCCACTTTCCTGCCGCTCTTCACTGTCCTGTGCATAAAGGCACAAAAGACCCAACAAAAAATAGATAAATCTAGGTCAGTCAAAATATGTAATTGAAGGAAATCAAATGTATGGAGCTGTTGAGGAAATTCAATGTCCTCATTCAGTGGTGTCTAAATGAAAGCATTTAGGTTAATCAGTGGCTGGCCAATGTGAAGTAATCAGGATGTATTCATGCCACAGAGGCAACACGAAAAAGAAAGGGCCAGTGGCAGAAAGGCATTCAAATCTTCTCAATCGTGGTTCCTTTCCTCAGTTTGCAATGAGAAGGCTTCCAAATAGTGTATTTTGCCGTTCGATATTAATCCAGACCTCAGCTTTTTCTACATTTTTTATCTAATTTCCTATTTCCCATATTGTGCTGACATATTTAAAAGACAAAACTCAAATTCATTGCGGGGGTCTGGAATAATAGTTGGCCATGAATATGTTTAAAGTATAACAACCCATGTTTTCATAAAAAAACTAAAAACAGTATAAGCATTCATCCTGTCTCCAGCGGTGGCCCTCTGAACCCGCCGATGGAAAGATAAAGGCAGGAGCTCACTGTGTCATGATCTCCTGCAACAGGGAGGGGGGTGGGAGGGGGGGTAATGGGAGCTGACAGGAGGTGACCATCTCAAAGAGAGAGAGAGAGAGAGAGAGAGAGAGAGAGAGAGAGAGAGAGAGAGAGAGAGAGAGAGCTAGACACAGAGAGAACAGGGGACAGG